>JACVRA010000044.1:0-487898 GCA_019828545.1 Paracamarosporium sp. OC-R06-R3 | reverse complement strand
AATGCTCAGCTAGCTAGAGTCCATTCAACAACCAGAATGGAATACACATCCTTTGTCACCATCAACGCCCCCACCTCACAAAAGATAAGAAATAAGAAATAATCGAGAGAAAATAAACACAAAACGCACAACACAGCATCACTCAAAAGCAAACATCCAAGTCAGACATGAGCGTGATAACACTTTCCATTCCACAAGCGCAAGCAACATGCGCAACCAGCTAGCTATAGCCACCCATCCAGGGTACTTTACTAAAAAGTACCGTACTAGTATAAGACACCAAGCCAGCCAGCCGTCCTAGATCCACCCACCCAAGCGCCCCTAACCAGAGACACCGTAACCATAACCCAGCTATGCACGGTTCCTGATTCCCAACATGTGTATGCTTTGCCCAGTGGAGGTCGCAATCTACCAACTAGTCCCAATCCCTACGTGTCTCTCATGAGATGAACAAAAGAAGGCAAAAGTAAAAGAAAAGAAGGAACTGGATTCGAGACCAATCGAGAGGTATATTGCTGAAGTGACCAAGTGAAAAGAACAAGGAAAGAAAAGCCGTGGTTCGCGCTGTTTGAAGGGTTGAAAAAGATATTATCCAGAGTAGAAGTTAAACCGGTACGTGAATGCGAAGTATGGATTTGGTATAGCTTTGAAAAAGAAAGTTTGCTTTTGATAAGCGCCGGTAGCCGTGGAACTCCTCGCGTAGGTGGTTTGAGATCGTGAATTAAAACATTGCGCCGTCCATGTTCCGCTGTGCCATAGGCGCGCGGTTAATGGGACGAGGTGGTGAAGGTTTGCGTGCTCCAAAAGGACCGGCCGGCATGGGAGGACTGTTCATAGGCTGAATCTGTGCATTTCCGTGTAGACTCCTCCCCTCGCTCATCGTTTTCCTCAATGCTGGCCTCGAGGACGGACCGTGATCAGGTAAACCTTCATACGAATTGGTCCGCGGCGGCTCCGCAAATGGTGCATGTGGTGAGTCAAGACCCGCATGAACTGCTGGATCGCGATTGTCTGAGCGGCCGAAACCAAATCGTCTTCGAGGGTTAATCGGAGGAACTGGAGGCGGCGCCGTCTCCATGCCATTCTTCAGCGAAGCTCCCGGCGGTAGATTGACGGTGTCGATGACTGATGTCGTAGAAACAAACACCGGTTCGCCAATGTCCGCCTTGGCGATAGATTTCTTGCGGAGTGTGCCTACCTTTGGCATGGGTGGGGGTCTCGCATCTGGATTGAAAGCTGGCTTGTCCGGAGTCCCAGGGTTCGATATCGGGGGAGTGTTGGCTGCGGAGGCTGCGGGAAGAGGGGAAGCTTGGGGACGGAAGACAGGGCTTGGGCCGCCAGGGGAAGGTCGAGGTGATACAGGAAGTCCAGGCGAATGTTGAGGTCGGTTTCCAGGAGATAGATGTCCACCCGAGCCACCGGGCATCCCGTTGCCAGTTTGAATAGGCTTTAGATGTTTGGACTCAAAAAAGGCAGCGGATTTGCTGTTGCTCCGCGACCTCGTACCGCTCTGCTGATCAAATGAAGGTCGCTCAGTAGGCAACGGCTGAGTAGCGTTGGCAGAATATCCAGGCATGGACGGGATGGAGTTCGGAGGATAAGCGTTCGATCTAGAGCCTTCATTCATGGCCTGATGGAGATCGTCACGGTATTGAGCTGGACGGCTGCGAGAGCGACCGGACGAGACTTCAGAGCTGGACCGGTCCCTACCAGAACTTCTGCTGGATGCGGGAGGAGATCGGTTCTGAGGTAGACCGCGATTGCTGTCGCCAGTTGCGGATCGCTGTCGTGGCTCACCTTGAGCACGTGGAGGCTCGCCATGCTGAAGCACACGCATGTGCTTTTGGCGAAGTGAGGATCCTTCCGGAACTCCAGCAAGAGAAGTGCTGCTAGCATTCGTCGAATTTGCACCAAGGCCAAGCATCTTCATTGCTTTCAAAGACCCATCAGGATTCCGGTGACTGTCGACAGTAGCAAAAGACTCCCGACTCGATTTGGCACGAAGCATGTTGAGGGCTGTTTTCAAACCACCCGACGGCCCGGGTGGGGCGGGCGCAGGACTCGTAGATCGACCTTCAGCACGAGCACGAAGGCTCTCCTGGATAGCACGTTGACGTTGAGCAAGATCCCGCTGGAAAGCTTCATGCTCCTCTACACTACGACCGCGCTGGTGTGTCTTGTCTTCCTCGTGGAATGATGCCGGCGCATCAGGCGACAATGGTGATAATGGAGATATGGGATAGGGCTGTGGTTGGGGTTTTGGCGCGTCCACTGGGCTCACTGAGCTCATGCTTGCTCTTTCGTTATAGAACGGATTGCTCTCCAGATCATCTAGATCCCAGGGGTTCGAGTGATTATAGGTCGAATTAGAATGGGTATCAGTCTCTTTCTGTGGCTGGCGGCGTTGGAGACCGAGCCCAATGTTCTGCGTCTGCAGTGGCGGAGGACTCATAATACTTTGATGATCGTCATCGTAGTTCGACGAGACGTTGCTGACGTTCCGCAAATGCTGCCGGATGAGACCGCTGAGACCTCCATTATTAGGACCTAGTGTGGGGGAGTCAATGTCTTGATTATCGGACTTATCAGCTGCTCCTGGGTTTGGTGAAGAGCGAGGCTCAAACTGTGTGTGTGGAGAGTTACTGCGCGAGCGCAAAGCGAGGTGACTAGACTCTTGTGGTGGCCGTGAATTGCTTCGTGAACGAAGAGCGGGGTGTTCTAGGATCGGAGGCGCTGGTCCCGTGGCTACAGGGAGGTTTTCGATCCGGCGGCCTCGTTCGGTAGATTTGGGACCCGGTTGGGGAGCATCACTCTCATCGTCACTGGATCCAGCCGAGGCGAAGAAGGTGGCCCCTTTTTGAGAGTCGGGAGACTGCACATTGTGAGGTGAAAGACTCGGTGATTGCGATGTCGCAGCTGGCACAGCTTTCATCTGGTTGAGAGCAGATTGGAATACTGAGAACGGCGAAGGTGCTTCCTTAGGCTTCGTCGGGGCTTCGGAACGTTTCTGTTCCACTGCGGCACCAACTGTCGTAGCACCAGCTTCAGCTCGCTTGCGCTTCTCCAACTCGGCGCGCTCCCGCAGAGAAGGCTTCTTCGGGTTCTCCGCATCCGTGCGCTCCGGTGAAGGTTTGCGAGGCACTGGTGGCCCTGCACGCTCTGGAATGGAGGGCTTCCTAGATACCGAAGGTTCCACATGATCCGGGAAAGATGTTTTGCGAGGACTGTCAAGTTTTGAAGCTGATGCTTCGCGTTCCAGTTGCATCTGTCTGAGACGCTCCCTGTACTGCTCTTCGCTGAAAGCATTCTTCGGCTTGTTGAAGGCGCCCATGGCAGTAGCCTTTCCTCTGTCTTGTGGTTGGAGTGCGGTATTGAGCGTTTGAGCTTCTTCGCTATCGCTAGCCAATGGGCTCGTCAATAGAGGGGACTGGGGTCGAGAAAGAATGGGGCTTGTCGCGTTCGTCGGGGAGTCTTTGCCGTTAGGGAAGCCGGGATTGACCTGGAAGGTGGGACTCTCCATGCGGAGATTGCCACCCTTGTTGAAGCGATCACTCAAGTTTGTCGCAGATCTTGTTTGAGAGAATAGTAGCGGCGGGGTAGCACGTCCGGTCTGAGCCCGTGTCCTTTGAATGGAATTGAGGCGGTTCATTGCCGACGACTGCTGCTCGTACATTTGCTGATCTAGGCCTTGATCGTAGAGCCTCCTTGCCTTGGTCGTGGATCTCGTAATTTCTGTAGGCGATGTAGGTCCAGCAGACACCGAGTTAGCGCCTTGCGATGCAACAGAGGTCGCAGCGGTTGAGATGCGTGCATTGCTTCCAGAGTTGGTTGAGGACGATGTCTCCCGACGATTGAATCCATCTGTAGATGGGGAGTATGTATCTTTCGTCGGGCTTGACGGCTCCTTGGTAGCTTCATCCTCCTCTCCAGCTTCCGCTTCCAGACGTTCCTTCTCTTCGCGTCGCATCTTCTGGAACGTGGACAAGTTCACATCGTCGTCATATAAAAGCCTGCCTGTTGACGTGCCGCTGCCACCAATCTTGTAGATCTTTTGCCTGCCGCCAAACAAAACGTTACCTTCTCCTGGTCGTGCTCTGCTCATTATGCTTCCGCCTTCTTCGGTAGCTTGACTGTCAAAGGAGCCTGATCGCTGAGATGCGAATGGTGGCCGGATTTGACCATTTAAAGAATCGCTGAGAGAGCCTTTCAAGGACGAAACTTCGGCTATATCTGTGAGGCCTCCTGCTGGGGCGAAACCAAACTCGTGTAGGCGGGACTGTCGTTTCGGCTGAAGCACGCTGTCATCACTGGCTTTTCCGAGTTTCGAGTTGGGATCGTCCTGCTCCCGCAGCATGCTAAACCGGGTCGACAAGCCGGGCAGGATAAGACTCGTTCGGAAGTCATCGGCAGCCGGTAGTGCTGCTGCGATGTTGAGTTCTGGTTTGGGCTCCGGCTGCCCCTTCTTCTTGTCCTTCTTCCGTTGGAGGAAGCGATTCATGATGTTCTGCACCTTTATTAGAGACATGACGACGGCAACCGGGTGCCTGAGCTCGGGGTGATAGCTCGGATGGAGTCTGTGTCGCGAGGGAGACTTACTGGTTAGCAGGGGTGCTTGTTGACGGTGTCGTAAAGACGGGCTGCGCTGTACGAAGCTCACCGCCCGTTGGCAGGGCAGGAGCGACGTGGGCGTCGGTCGGGTACCAGCACGGCAAGAGCGCGTGTCAAAGGTCTATGGCAGGTGCAATTAGCGCTTGTCTCGTTTACCCTCCCATTCCTCGGGTGCTGTTCGCACAACAACATCAGACGTTCGACGTGAAATGACGTACAAAATATCCACAGTTGTGTCTACGGTCGTTTTGCCAACGAGTCTTGGATGGATATGGTCGAGTGGCGGCGAGGTTCGAGAGCAAGCGCACGCTCCATGCAGCGACCGAGGTGCAAGTGCAAAAGCTATCGTCGACAACAGGTGTAAAGAAAGGCAGGTTTGTGGCGGGGATCTATTGTGAAGCCAAGGAATGTGTGTGCTGGATGCTATGGCACGGATTGGAAAAGAGCCGGACGAAGGACAGACACGGCAGTCCCTCGGGCACCAGAAGCAGATGGCGAAGACAAAAGTCGATCAGGGCGAGGGTCGAAAGGAGCGTGGGGGGTAGGGAGCGTGGGTCGCCTGCGCGCTGCGAGTGCGTGGTGGTGGTGAGAGTGAAGGAGCGGAATGAGGGTGAAGACCTCGGCGGGGACGATTGGGACCGTGTAATGGGCAGTCTCGCAGGAACAGCGTGGGCGAGGCGACGTGCTGGGGAAAAGTGACAGGCCAGGCACAGGCGTCAAAGGAGCAAGGTATAATTTCCACTAACCCTCAGAGGTCATCTCCGCGCATGGGCGCCAGCGACGCTCATGGCAGCACTGCATCTGCAGGGAAGGCCTTGGTGGCCAGCGCTCGGCTGCCACGACGCGCTCAGAGCGAGAAACCGGCCTCTGCGGCTCCTCTGGATGCCTCCATGGCGCACGCCGGCGTGCGATGAGAGCGCGTGGTGGAGCTGCGACATGGACACAGTGCACCGCCGAAACGGGCGCTAGGCGGTCGCAGCCGGCATGCCGCTGTTTCGAAGATGGGCGGGCGCGTGCAGATGCAATCGGATGCTTCTCTTCACACCCAGCGGCGAGAGGTCGCCTCCCTGGCTGCGGTTGGGCGGACAGGAGGCAGGGCGAGCGAGCCCGGCATCGTGAATCAGAGCGGCCGGTCCGATTCATTCACTCCCATGGTCCCTAGGCTCCAGAAGGAATCCTTCGAAGGCGCGAGAACCTTATTGCTGTTAATGCTGCGCGACCTATAGCTAGCTGCGAACGTCTCCATCCGGTGGCGTCTGAAACCGCTCGACGACACACGGTGCGAGACACGCTCATGCCTCGCCTGCGGCCCTCGTCACAGTGCGGAGAGGTGCCGGCGGCCTCGCTTTCGACCTTCGTGGCTTTCTCTCAGCGGACGGCGCCCTGGTACCTTGCAGATGGCCCGCTAAAAGACCCAATCGCTGATCCGCGTACCGAAGTCGTGGGCCCCTTTCCTTAACCCCTGGCCGGCCCATCATGACCCGTACTTTCAACCCATCAAACAATTGGCGTGCTCATCGTCCGTGGGTCGTATGCTCTGCTGCGACACCGCACTCAGCTCGACGTCGTACCATTCTTCTCCGATTATTTGTACCTCACAATGCGGGTGCCTCATCTCAGCAGGCCTCCAACAAAAGCCCCAGGTAGCACGTAGCGCCCTGCATATATCACGATAGGTACGCATCGGAGTGGCTTTCGGCGTGCAAGCCTTCCCTTGCAGCTGCAGCCGGCAGGCCCTCGAAGCACACGCAAACCGTTCGGTAGCACATCCACGTCGTCTCTCCGCACGCGTCGAGATCCACCGCGATCTTTTATAAAGACCGAAGCGCTATCGACGGGAGGATTGCAGTGAGCTGCAAACAGCGAGTATACCGACGGCTATGCACCTTCGCGGCTGTCGCCTGGCATCTATCGTCTGTGGCCGCTCTCCGCGTGCAAGCATCCCGGTACAATCAGCCGTTCCCCGAAATTGAGAGGCGGCCCACAGCGGACGGTTCGTTGGACGCTCCACACACAGCTAACATTACGATGCAAATTTGCGCCCGCTTCATAAATACACAGGTCATCGAAATTGGGTTGTGCTGACCAAAGACGTCGAGACCAGGCTGCGGGTTGGCGTTGGGTTGCCTGACCTTCCCGTACCCGCGTGTTGGAAGGCAAGATGATGATCTGCCCCCGGAACAGCAATTTGCATCCGATCTGCAACGCCTCGATCCCACTGGTTGGAATTCGGCAGCCCGCACGCGTCGCGCCTGTTCGCGTGGCGGTCTGTGGTAAACAAAGCCCACGCGACTTGCTGACATGCTCTCTGTTCTTATGGGTGCCGCAGCCGCAAGCTTCAGGAAGCGAACGCCATCCGTATCACCCCTGAATCTACGTCACCCACGCAATCGAGAAAGGCGACCCGAGCACGTCGCTCGAGTCTGCATTTCATGTCTGTTTGTTTGACACCATATACTAATTTTAAAACATTCACTAGTTTAGCTGACCTCGTGCATCGATTCAGCACTCCCCACCAAACCACATCAGCATCACCACTCACGACTCTCCGGCTTACGTTTCATGTTGAGTGTGGGTAAGCTGGACAGACCAAACTGAACGGGACGTGCTCGTACCCGTTCGCCTGGTCGTAAGACGAATTGCGCGATCCCTCAACAAAAGAAACATTGTCCTGACACTCGCTCGGCTCCAATGTCCCTACAGCAGCAAACATGAAGAGCGAAGTGGATTGTGACACATATCGGCTTACGCTAGGCCCGACGAACCCAGAGACTGGCCTCAAGGAGGGGCTCAAATGCAGCTGTCAGCTGCGAGTTGTCTTTTGATGCTGGGATCCACCGTGATCCGTTTCGCGCCCCGACATGTGTGGGTATCCCTGCCTCGAATCCAGTTCATCTTGACTTCCTTGTTCGTAGACGCTGCAGCTTTCTCTAGATGATACAGTCTACTTCAAATATTTTTCCGTTGCCTTGAAATTACCTGCCACTGCCACTCCATTTCTAAATTCCTCACCAGATGTGTCAAGTTTGACGCGGCCGCAATTCAATATCATACCAAGTCATCTCCGCTATTTGTTCCATCTCTGTATCCATTCATTCAAACATCTTCCCCGCACGTCCCCAAATACGACATCGTGACCATGCCTCATTCGAACCGCGCATCTTAATATACCCCCTCCCAAAGCGTCTACCCTAATATCAAGATCACACACGTACTCTCAACCAACATCCGCAATGCTCCAATCCCACAGCACCCAATTACCTCCCTCGCAATCCAAGCCCACCTACCTCTCCCACCCCCACAAAGCACCCAATTAGCGGAAGTCCCCAACCACAAATTCAAACCCGTTAGGTAACGCAGAGATTTTCCACTGCGAGACCCACACATACCGCGAACTTCGTCTGGCCCGCACAAAATGTCCCCACGCTAGCCGACGGAATGCATGTTCGGCACACTGCAATGCTTGGGGATACATTATGGGTATCGACGTCATTCGTAACATCTGTAGGTATATATATTTATGAAAAGCGACACGTCACATGATCTCGAAGATGGTGAGATGGCCGAGTTGGTTATGGCGCCAGGTTCAGGTTTCTGAATCACTATTCCTGGTCACGAAAGTGGCGTGGGTTCGAGTCCCACTCTCATCAACATGGTTTCGTCCGCTCGCAAGAGTGGGTTTCGGGGATTTCTTTTTGTGTTTTGCCATATAGAATCCTACTGTAAGCTTGGTGTGCGGTTTGGCGAGTGGATATAGTGCGCTGCTCCTTAGTAGCTTGGTGCGGGAGGGATCGGGAGCAAGTAGCTTATCGATTGCGCATGAGTCGCTGTGTCGGTGCCCCGCCGAATAATTTCTACCATGAGTGACTGACTGGTCGAGTGCCTGGTGCTACCTACATGCGTACATTTTTGCTTGCACGACTCCATCCACTTTTCCTCTCTTGCTCTTTTTTTTCTTTTTAAAAACGTCCAAAGACACAGCGAGTCCACGCCCCTCTCAAAAGCAACGAAATCGACCAGTCCTCCCTCCAAAATGCCGAAACCAAACGACCTCCGCACCCTCATCGACCTCTCGAAAACAACGCAAACCCTCCTCGCTCACTTCCAGTCCTCCCTCGCTCCCACAAACCCTTCCGATGCTTCTATCCCCCCGCCGCCAAACCCGCTTCAAGCCCTGGAGGCTTGCACCACGCTGCTCAAGTCGCATACTACGACGCTGTCCCTGCTCCTGCTCACGCCGCCGCTTACGCCCTCGGCGATAATTACAAAGATTGGGGATGTGAGTTCGGGGCCGTTGACGGGGCTTGTGGGTGCTGCGGTTGCGGAGGGTGGGCTCGGCGTGCTGATGCAGGGTGAGGTTAAGGCCCAGGTTCGGCGGTTGCTGGGGAGCTGGGGGGAGGTTGTGGGGTTGGTGCTGAGGCTTGCGGAGAGGAGAGAGGCGGTGCAGATAAATGGGGGTGGGGCGGCGAAGGGGAACAGGAAGGACGAGGGCCCGACCGAGAGTGAGAGGGCAGATGTCCTCGCTGCGACGGGCGTGGTGTGGGAGGCGTGCGATGCGCTGATCAAGCTTTGCGATGGCGGTATTGCGGGGTTGGTCGTCAAGAAGGCGGAGGAGTGGAGGAGTGTGCTGTTGGATGCTGTGGAGGAGTTGAAGGAGTGGGGTGAGGATGTGGATGAGGACGGTGATGAGGCGGAGGGCAGCGATGGTGGGTTCGAGGATGAAGACGAGATCTTTGGGGCGGCGAACAAGCTTGGGAAAGAGGATAAAGAGCTGAAACAGATTCTGGACAAGAGCGTGAAGAAGCTAAAGATGGTGGGTGTGCTGTATCAGGCCTTGATCAAGAGGAGATTGAAAACCTTCCCGAATGCTGCTGCGACGGGAGCGACAAATGACGAGGCACAGAGGCGTCATATGGCGACGCTAGAAGAGCTTATGAAGTTACTGAGGTCGATACCAGAGGAGGTCGACGACTTGGCCAGCGCCTTCTACGATCTCAACGAGAAGGAAGCAAGGTCAATACTAGATAAGTGTTGCGGCGAGGCAAAGAATGCTGCTAGTATGGTGAAGCAGAGTTGGACGAAAACAGATGACGAGTTCACTGCGTGGTCAGGGAAGTGGGTAGATGCACTGAATGCAGCATAATCATGCGACAACGCTGCCAATGGACAGAAAGACTTGTCCACTGATCCCTTAGTCAAAAAACATGGTCTAAGATCCACTTTCGAGCTGCTGAAATGTCACAATTGTTCGTGCCATGAGACAACATTAGCTCCCTTATTTCGTCTCAACTGCACAACTTGACGAGCTGTGCAGGACTCCGTGCAATCTTAATGCACATTGCTTCTAAGATTTGGTACGCATAGGTCCCAATTCATCGAGGCATTAGACAGTTTGATAAAAATGGATGTGATAGATATCATCGACATGAGACATTTGATAAACTGGTAATCTACATTCCAAGCCAAAAAGGCAGATGCCCAAGAGGATTTCCGAAGTTGTTCCATGGGATTGGCAGAGTCCGAAGGCACCCCACCTCCTCCCACACGTCGCATCTGCGTCACAACTCCGCACCAAACAACCGGAACTTCTTACCCTGTTGTCGTTGTCTCTACATCTCTCCTTCTCTTCTAAAACTTACTGGAAGACGCTCAAGATTCCTTGATTCAGATACACCAATACTGCGGACGTTACTCGATTTTCACTACGCGCCATGCCACTTCTGCAATTGCCTCCAGAGATTTTGATACAGATTATAGACTACGTGGGCCCGTCTTATTTTCGTGAGGACTTAGGACGCCTCACAATTTGCAAGCCATGGTTCAGATTTGCTTGTACTACATTCTTCAAGGTCCTCCGACTTCCTCAAAAGCCCCTACGACGTTTGATGTCTTCTCAAGATGTGGAGAAGAATCTGTCTCTGATCAAAGACAATCTGGAAACTCTGGAAGTCGACCTGAAAGGATTCGAAGATTGGGGCTCTATTCCGGACCCTCCATGCTACTACTCTCAGGATCCGGATGATTTGCGTGTAAATTGGGATAGCAATCACGAACGTGAGGTAATCGCAGATTGGCAAACAGTCTTGGACAACGATCTTACCCAACTTGTCAATACAACCAAAGAATCTCGAAAGTTGCGGGAACTGCGTATCCGAGTCATAAGAGAACACCATCCTCTTCTTCCTCGCCAATTCCGCCACTATTATGTCTCCACGTCCACGTTAAAATCTTTATTTTCACTGAACAACTTGACGGTTCTGGAACTAGACCTTTGCGGCATTGGTTGGACCCCGCATCGAAACGACAAGCAACATGATACACATCACATTTGCCCAAATATCGGCGCTCTTCTTACCACATTAAGGCGTCTTCGACTACGTATGCTCAGCATGTGCACGGATAGTCTGAGAACTAGCCACCACGATACCAAACTGCGCTTAAACGAGGTGATCATCAACCTCAGCCTACTTAAAAAGTTACCGGTGGAATGGAAAGAGTCTCACTCCTCGCTCTGTGGCTCTCCAGGTGGGTTTTACAACATACTGAGACCGGAGATTGAAGATCAGGTTAAAATCCTTGCGACTCAAATGGAGTCTCCCAAAACCGTAAGAATCCTGACCCACACAAATCCAGGGTTTGAAATGCGGTCATGGGGTGTCCTAACCGGAAAACGCATGAGACTGACCGAAGACATGGACTGGGGAGATGATGGTGAGATTATCGAGGATGATTCAGGCTCTTGATTCGAAATACTGGATGGGTTCTTTTTATCTCCGGATGAGTAAGGATGGTACCTAAGCGTCAAATATACCATCCAGAACGTATCAGGCCATTACCCTTGCTTGATCGATGCTGGGGTCCATGAATAGCTCAGACGCACTTGTTTTTGATTACCCGATTCGATGTCAAGTTGGATATGGTCCATATATTAGGAGAAGGTTATGGGTGCCCCCATGGGTTCTTCGTTAAAATGCGCTTTGATTTGAACAATAGCAAAATTTCCTATATCTGCACCTGAAAAAGGTGTTCTGGGGGCGAGTTTTGGAGAATTTTGGTTGTATTTCATCCCACCCAGACACTACGACTTAAATGTAACTCTATTCATTTCTAAATTATTTTATTCTGTGAGTGCTTGAAGCAGAATAATAGAAACAGTCTTGAATGCCAATGCTTTCACCTGCGGTTTTCTATCAAACGTCTTTTACAGCTTCTGAGAGACACGAAGGCGCTATTCACGTTGAAGATACCTTACTTTACTCGACGCGGTGAGCTGACCCGATCCAGGCAAAATGTATGCATGTATGGTAGATCTTTCTCGGGTGATAATGGATCCGCCCATGTAGCAAGGATATCTTGTTTCCATGCTCTAAGAAGGCGCAGCGTGACAGTTACACTACTAGAACATTTGAAATACTGAAACAGCGAGATCGTCGCTTGGGCATTGGCAACCTTGGGCTTACAGCCATAATCAGAGTGTTAATTTACATTCTGCTTTGATGTTCTCATCCTATATGGCCATATGAAATGCCTCAATCGTTTGAGCTGAGCTAGCTTGAGCATTGGCTCGGTCATTCCGATGGGTTGTAGGCACCCAAATCATTAATGTCTCAAGCAGAAGGCTTTATGAACCTGGAGACGAATTACAATTGGCGACTCTAGGTCGCTGATAATAGTGCCAGCATTGAGGTACGCAGGGAATTTGTTCATTGCAAAACTAGGTCAGGGAAATTTTGGCTCTAACGAGATTTATGATCAATCGGGGTATACTCACTTTGTTTCGAGATGTTACTCCTAGTGCTTAAGGTCATCATAAATTTTCGCCAGCTAATTAGAAGATGTCAAAATGTAGTGCTAACATTCGCAGCAGTGGCGAGCAGGTAATGAACAATATGATTGCCATGGACTGTTTTGGAGGAACCAAAATCTAATTTGAACGGTACTGGACGAAGCGCACCTGCCGATGCTCAAAATATGAATACGTGAAGATATATACACGAAATTTTACATCATGAACTGAACACATTTACAACTTCTTTACCACATCTAGAAGAAAGATCCGGTCAATGCGTCCACAAACGTTTTGGCAACAAGTTTATGAATGGCTTGTCCTGCATGATATCCGTCATACCACTGTGATCAAGTCAGCATACGCTGAATTCATTTTCAACAATCCATGATAAAAATGGAAATTCGAGTCAACAGCTCGATCGCAGACTTTTGCTAGGTGTTTGCAAAGAGATGTCAACTTACTAAGCACGTAGTCCCATCCGCATTCGAGCAAGTCGCATCTGTAGCACCGTACTCCGATGGGTTCTCCAAAGCCGTAGTGAACGATTTTTCTGTCTCCACAATCTGTGCCTTGACACCGCTATTCGCACTCGTGAATGTATTTAGTCTCGTCTTCAAAGCCGAGTTCCAAGACGAGATGTCCGATTCCAAACTCGCGGTGTCTTGCTGTAGAAAGCTCGGCGCATTCTGAAACGGCGGCACAGTAAGGAAAGCAAATTGGCTCACACCAGAATCCGTCAAGTTCTGCACCAGATCGAAGTATTCGTCCAGGACGTTGTCAATAGGCGCCGCAGTGCCGTCCCAGAAAGGATTGCCAAGGTCGTTGATACCGATCCAAATCGCGACGAGAAGATTATCGGAAGTCCAGGGCGCATAATCAGGTTTGCTGGCGAGGTATTGATTGAAGTATCCGACCTGTTCCTGAACATCGGGCGTGTTGCCTCTCACGAGAGACGTATCGACGGTGGCGCCATAGACAGCAAAGTCGTAGGTAAGAAGTAGGGAGGTGTTGAGTTGTTCGGTCACAACGCCGGCCCAGTTCAGTCCGCCAGAGGTTGTGGATCCGCCATTTCCCATGGGGTTGCTCGACGAGGGGTACCCGGACGTGATCCAGAAACCAGTACTAGAGTACGAGTCGCCAAAGACGACCATGTACTTTGTGTCATCGCCAGAGGTGTTCGCGGCGGAGGAGAACGGAAGAGTTAAAGCGGCTGCCAGAGCCAGGGCGCGAGGCATGGAAATCATACTGATGTTGGAGAATGAGTGGAACGAGTGGAAGACGCTGTCAACAGTGTGAACGAAAACATCGCGACTACTTCGGCGGCGATGCGCTGCTTTTTTCTCCTATAGCAGTAGCTCGCGAAGCTCTGTATGTGTAGTACGCGGCCCGGAAAACGCGTCAGGCATGTTTGTAGGTTATTGCTCCAAGTGGGGCGTCGAGATTCCTCCGTCAATGAGACGTCAAGCTTTGTTTCAAGTGTTTCATGCCACATGCGAATGCGGACTTAGTTCAATTTAACACTCTATTACAAGGAGTAATATAATGGGTATCAGTGGAGCACGTTCATACGTCAAAAAGGACGTTCGATCGCTGGAGGACTGACGTTGCTAGCTCAATGCTTTTGTCCGTTCACGATCGCTGTAGGTAAATTGTATATGTTCTTTTTTTATTATTATTTAAAGTAATATTCCAGCCATTCTATAAGCCTATTCAATGCGCATCTACTAGAAAACTCTCGATATCGAAGCGGTATAGTGGTGTTCCAAGGTTGTCATCACTGCACGTGATATCCACGTGACTTGCTCTAAAGACTTTACTGGCAATTTGCCTAATCAGTTCAATCAACCATTTTACATGGCACTATAGTACCTCCCTACTAGATTCCTATCAAGAAAGCAGAGCAAAGTACTCGCTCCACCTACTAGATCCAACCCTCTCGCCAGCTCACGTCAGAAACCCCAAATAAACGAAGCGAGATACAATGAAGATCGACGATCAATAGCGGCATGCAGACGGCATGCATATAGCATGCTGAATCGACTGCAGTACTGTGCCGCAAGGTGGCTGAGTCTTCATAGGACCCAAATGCTTTCAATTCACCTAGCTTTGCGGCACATCGGCCATTCATCATTTCCGCAACGCTACAGAACTTTGCGTGGTGACCACAAGTCGGGCCTTGCCTTCGCATGATCCTGCAGTAGCTCGAATACAATGAGGTACCAAGAACAAGAAATGACTTCTATGTGAATCGTAATTACCATCACGAGGTCTTTACGTCGAAAGGCTACGCTGTGCTTGTATATATGCAAGGCTCAAATTTCCAACCACATTGAATATGGAAAATTGTAGTATCTATTTGCTCTTTTGGTAGTTATATCAGTTTGGATGCTCACAAAATTTAGGGGGTGAGGCTCAAGGAAGGGCGAGTTGGTGGACGCAACAGCCTCGTTCCGTGGGTGATACGGCCAAACATCTTCTGCTTTAAGTAGAAAATTCAGAGATTACAATGGCCCTCAGAAGCAGCGTTGGTACACTACTTGTCCTTGGGAGATGAATGCTAAGCCAGATGCGCCAACAGTCCATCCATAGTCTTCAAAAAGCGTCGCCGCTATCAGCACAGCTCGGGCTAAAATCTAATTCGTACCAGCTTGCAGACTAAGTGTCCAAGAAACAAGTTAACAATCTATAGCCCAGCTAGAAAAATTTGCTTAACTCTACCCTAACCGTTGGACTACGATGCAGTCAGAACTAACAGTCACAAGAACGTGATGTCGAGACCGTTGGATTAGAACCATACTGGTCCCAATCTATTCTGCATCTACTCCACTGTACAGAGGATGCCGCTGGAGTCTACTAAAGTGAAAGAGCTAGTATATCGTGGCAAGGTATTATGGTACATAAGAAAACGCCGCGGGGTTATATGTGGCCCTGTTATTAGTGCTTACACTTGCGTAGGACTATATTCGAGGTGACGGCTTCATTGAAACGATAACACGATTTTAGCCCAAACCGATATGCTCGTATGAGAGATGCCTTATTTCAGAGGCACGGACTATAACCGCTGAAAATGTCTCTGTATTATCATCGGTGTCATGCTCTACTTCAACGCATGAGTTTTCCTAACATGTTCCTTGTCCGATCATGTATGTTTGATTTCAAAGCAGGGCGTGCTCTAGAAAACCACGCCTCTTCTAAGCATTCGCAGGACGAAACCGCACATGCAACCCGGGTTTCTCCCATATCGCGTAGAGTCTAGAGTCTCGATCGAAATCCAAGTCTTGGCCGGGCACAAGCTCTGCGTCTAGCGCCCAAAATACCTTGGCTAGATAGAGTCTCAACTGACGCAAACCTTGTGGCATGGTGATACACTACGCACTTAATTAGCCAAGATTAGTCATCTCAAAGCGACTGAACGCACAGATCTCGGACCGTGTCCAAAAGGACGAAAAGACTCGGTAGCATCGTTCTCGAAGACCGCATCGTATAAAGGATGTTCTTTAGGGAGCCAACGCTGGGGTCGGAACGATCGGCCGTCATGAAAATAGTACGAGCTACGGGTGAAAGCAAAATGAGCAAAGTGAATAATGACCTTGTGAGAATCGGAGCGTTAGTTGATTTATAGATTGACTGTGACAGCTGGTACCATGTACACGTACCCCTTTCGGTATGTAGTTTCCGTCCACTGTAGCACCTGGGCTTTCGCGTGAGATGATTGCCGCCACATTCACTGTCATTCGAAGCGTTTCGTTCATGACTGCGATCAAAAATGGCAACGAGACTAATGCGTCTGCGTCGATGTCATCGAATGAACCAAATGTGGACCTAACTTCATCGACTAAAGCTTGTAGCAACTCAGGCTGGAGCAGCAAGAACATGAGTGCAGAATGATATTGATTAGAGACCGATTTAAACCCTCTAACAAGAAGATGGCCTGCAAGAATCTCGAAATGCACCTTTTCGCGCCCCACAGGAACAGGCGCATCCGGCGGGAGCATACTATCGAAGTGATCCAACGGATGAGGCTCATATCGACGCGCGACACGTATTTCAACTGCTTCTAGATTCAATTGTTCGATACGGAAATGGCTGAGCAGCACCTTGAGCGGCACGAATAAATATTATTATTGTCTCTAATCGTAACCACTGCACAAGCAAGTTCTCCATGATGCATTAAGCCTCTATGCTGTGTAGGGTGTATATTCTGTCGGTCGTGTTATATCCTTATCATTCCAGAGATGGCCAATGCATCTGCTGCGAAAAGACAAGTGGGGCTCTGCACCGTGTTGTGGTGATAAATCTTGGCAAGCAGAATCTGATCATACGGCGGTTACGTGATGTTATGCTTTCCGTGTGATGAATTGTTTTAGAAAGGGCCCGCCCATATCAACTGCGGAATAGCCAATTAGTATTCGAATAGACATGCATCAATCTGAACACACCGATGTTGTCTGGAGAACACAGCAGACGCTGTACCGCATTAAACTTTATGTGGCTGATGTGAAATGAGTGCAAGAGGACGCAACGACCGCGCCGCGCTCGAAGGCTAGCGCTGACCTTCGGCAGTATCCCATGACTATAATGATCGATGCAGACGTTCTTCCTGGTGACGAGCTTGCATCTCACTTGCTTGATGTAAGCTTTCAGGGCGATGGTCGCATACAGCGGCGCAGGAAATTCTCGTACTGGTCAAGTTTGGCATCTGCACCATGCCACGTTCATTTGAATAGATAGTGGCTTTTCGCATGTTATCAGCTGCCATATGAGTTCTCTTTCCGCCCATGATACAGGACTACTACGGCGTCTACTTGCAAAGCATGTTCCTACAGCACTACGTTCTCTATGTTCAGAAGAATGACTTTGCGAGGAAGGCGACAATCCCTATTCAGCCCTTCCACTCATGATGGTCCATAAGTAAACTTATTCTACGCCTATAGAGTCAATCATTGTCTCGTCTGGGAGTGAAAGGATGAAGCTGGACATCTTGCTAAGGAGTTCTATCCTACATCAGCAGACTTCTCAGCTGTGTTCTATTATTGAGTCGACACCTGCAGTAAGGTGCATTCATCAGAGAACCTGTTCACGGCGAAGTGACGTGTAGTTTCTTACAATCCCTTCCGTATTCACCATACGGTATGACTACTAAGCGTCATACCCCTTCTTAATTATCTCGTTTTAGTTGAAGCCCTGCCAAATATTGCTGCATGACCCTTTGAACAGCTGTCCATGGCCTGTTTGTCACCATACTCTCGCAGCTTTCGTCGAATCAAGTGCAACTTTGCAAGACCAGG
The DNA here is from genome assembly GCA_019828545.1 of Paracamarosporium sp. OC-R06-R3. NCBI lineage: Eukaryota > Fungi > Ascomycota > Dothideomycetes > Pleosporales > Didymosphaeriaceae > Paracamarosporium > Paracamarosporium sp. OC-R06-R3. The sequence goes on along the minus strand of JACVRA010000044.1, from coordinate 470,213 downwards.
CATTGATTAGCTATCAAAGCATCATCAATAATCCGTTGCTCGACCACTCGAGTCAAGTGAGACGCAAGACGACGCTAGCTCCAATCAGTAGCGTGCCTAAGCTGATGGTGCGCCCTCCAAGAGTGCAGAATAGTGTAAGAGTGCAAAACGGTGTCAGAGTGCAGAAGTCATGAACAGGCTTGGAAAATGCTGCAGTTCTGCCATGTCGCACTAACAGCGTGTTCTCACTACAAACTGGTGCATGAAAATTGGTAAGCATGAACGTGAGCTGCGTCCGTTTGAGAACGATTCGTACGAGAGGGTAGAACCTTGCGAGACAATCACCTCGTTGAGAGCTTGGCGCGATTCTTCTTATGGCGGAGCCTGAGGCACTGCGAATATAGTGACTTTGTAATCCGTCTCAAACACTTGGGTGGGCGATAGTTAGCTTTTGCGTGGCAGGTAGGGTGTGGGCCGGATTCGCGCCGTCTCCAGAAATTCTGCACACTCCAAAAGCCACATTCACTAGTAAGACATCCCACGTGCTGACTGTCCTTGTATATACCTCTTCGGCGTCCTGCAGTGCGATTCATAATTGTGTTGGCGACACATGTGTAGACATGCATCTATCGCGGATGCATATAGTACTTAATACATCGCATGTTATTACCCCACATATTGGAGGATAGCCGAGCACGTTTCCTGCAGGGGTCGGACCTAGGAGCTTCCGCTTCCGCTACAGCAAAACAAGACCAAGAGGCTTCCATGCCGCCCAAATCACTAGAATCACGCTTGCTGATTGGCCTTTGGAAGCTTCAAGTGAAAAGCAATGTACGCATACGATGTAGAATATGGTGTAGATGAGAAATCCTTACCTGCAGCCACCACGGAGACATCGGAGCTTGTCCCAACGGCTTTGTACCACAACTTTGCACATGCTCGTTTGCTGATCTCAGCTGTCATTACTATCAACTCATTCGCCGATTAGCATTCTGCTCTTGGTTTTTAATAATTTTTGTGGTCGCCTATCGGCACTTGTTTTGCAGCTGACAAATGTGCCAATCGCATTAACCCTGTCGGCATTAACTAACGCCGAAGAAGCATCGAGCGCAATCGTCTTGCGCTTTGAAACGAAGCAAAGACACGATTAAAAATACGGTCGAACAATTAAGGCCGAGATTGACCGAAGCGTACAATGTCGCATAAACTAAACGACAGCTTGAGTATAAATGAGAACTCTTGTTCCCACTTCTTGTTCCCACTTCCCTTTTCACACCAACAGCAGCAACAATTCACTTCCAGCATACCCCTGAATACCTTATCTTTGATACAGTCCAAAGACACATCATACCGCAGCCATCATGTCCAGCTCAAGACTTTTCAAGCCCCTCAAGTTGGGCGAACTGCAGCTAAACAACCGGGTGGCAATGGCCCCACTTACACGATTTCGCGCCGACGAAAACCACGTGCCTCTCCCAATGGTTGCAGACTACTATGCTCAACGCGCTTCGGTTCCTGGAACCCTCCTTATCACAGAAGCAACCTTGATCTCTCAGCAAGCTGGTGGATATGCCAATGTGCCAGGCATCTACACCAAGGAGCAGATTGAATCATGGAAAAAGGTTACCGAAGCCGTGCACAAGAAGGGCAGCTTCATCTACGTCCAACTGTGGGCGCTCGGCCGCGTTGCCAACCCCGCGCAGGCCGAAAAGGAGGGCATTACCATCAGGTCTTCCAGTGCTCTCGCACTAGGTGAGGGTTACGCCACACCCAAAGAGATGACCACCGAGGAGGTTAAGCAAACCATTAGCGACTACGCACAAGCCGCGAAGAACGCTATTGAAGCTGGCTTCGACGGTGTAGAGCTGCACGGTGCAAACGGCTACCTCATCGACCAGTTCCTTCAGGACAAGGTGAACCAGCGCACAGACGCATATGGCGGCTCTGTAGAGAACCGCTCGCGCTTCGCTTTCGAAGCAACCAAGGCTGTCGCTGACGCCATCGGTACCAAGAAGACCGGCATCCGTCTTTCTCCCTTCAGCACTTTCCAAGGGATGAAGATGGACGATCCGTTCCCGCAATTCAAGGACATCATCAAGAAGCTCGACTCCCTCAACGACCTCGCCTACATCCACCTCGTTGAGTCCCGCATCGACGGCAACGCTGACGTCGACCCCAACCCTGCCGAACAGCTGGAGCCCTTCGTGGACGAGTTCAGGAACCCGGTCCTCATCGCCGGTGGCTTCAGGCCCGATTCGGCGCACACCCTCGTCGACAAGCAATACCCTAGCAAGGACGTAGTCGTTGTTTTCGGCCGTTATTTCATCAGCACTCCTGACCTTGTGTTCCGCCTCGAGAAGGGCATTGAATTGAACAAGTACAACCGTGATACTTTCTATCTGCCTATGAAGGCAGAGGGTTACACGGATTATCCTTTTAGCCAGGAGTTTCTGTCTGCGCAGGCGTAAAGTAGGCATTGTTGATTGGTTGATAGCATAGGAGAGCGGGCTGCATAAGTGGCGTTTATTGGGTTTACTAGAGTAGCATGTGCATGATAGACTATAGCGTCTTCGAATCTATTTATTATCATGTCAAGCTTCATAGTTCTTATCATCGCTTTTTACTGGAGCTTTGATGAAAATTACTACTTACGCGAAAGTCATCCCTACGAACGAAGTCTTCAGGTTCTCCATGCTTGTTCGGTGATCAAGATGAGCTAATCCTTCTCCGTCATAGTCAAGGGACATGCTCTCGCGCCTTAGGTGGCCTTGCCTGTATTTGAGTACTAGCAGGTTTTGCGCGCAATGCGTATATAAATACCGGAGCAGGGGGGTGAAAGGAAAAACAGTGTCCGCGGTCCGTTCAAGGCCCGTTCGTATCAAGCCAAAATGGATCATTGTTGGACTATTCAACTTTTGAACTGGAAGACTCAATACTACCTAGCCTATCTCCACCATGTAATATGCCTCGGATATTGCTTGTTCGATAATGCTAGGGATCAAGCAGTCCAAAGGTATGTTGCATGTCCAAGTACGATATAATTTCCTCGTCCAATTTACCACCCAGGACGCATCCATGTGTAATGTCGATGCCAAAGTTTAAGAACCATAGAGAGCCGTACGTGTCCTTATTCTCACATGTTGTATGCCCTCCTCTTAGAGCAATTCATCGTCCATGAATGACTGCTTTTTGGCGGAAGATGAAGAAATCTCGGAAGGCGTGGGAGCGGTGGGAGAATTTGGCTCAGTGATTCCAAAATATTCTTCTAGAGTCAGAGCCTTTTGTTTCTCTTGTGGCAATGTCGGCGTAAAGAGCAAGGGTTTGTTAGGTACATTCTGGAATACTCCGGAGCGCTCCGTAGAACCCTCGGGTATATTAGGTGTTGGAAGCGGATTGGCTACGGACAGATCGCACGGCTGAGGTTCGTTGTGCGAGTTTATGCAGCTCTTTTCGACGCTTTGACAGTCTTCTTCTTCTGCCGGGAGCGAGTATTCTGGAGCCAGGCTAGCCACGTCAGAAACGTCCTGCGTGGAGACTGCGAAAATATCGTCGAGATCGTTATCGCGCGGCGTCCCTTTTCTCTTCTTCGCTGGGTTGTCTGCTGAGGCAAAGGTCAGGGTCTTGGGCGAGATCGGCAAGTCCGCAAAGGGAACGATACTAGGGACATAGCCACTGAATGTGGCGAATGCCGCCCAATCGTCCATCGTCTTGCTCTGTTATATACGTCAGCAGGCTAGGGAAACATGGACCTCGAACACTACGTTGCATATCCTGCAATGAAACACGACAATCAAGATCCTAATAGAATATTGAAGATATACTCACCTTTCGTTTCTCCGCAATGCTGTGCTGATAGGTACATTCGCATCCAAAGTGATACTTTTGGCGAAGCATTGTTCTTATAGCCCCCATCTTCTTATCATCTTTGGCGGCCAGGTGCTTCCTAAAGATGCTATCGAGATCAAGAGCCTGTATGATTGGCCTCCACATTGCAACAATCATATTCTTCGCGTCGGCATCATAAGCTGCCAACCAGATCTCGGCACGGTCGTGTAAAGGCAGAGAACCGAAGGGGGCATACGGGTGCGCGACGCGCCACTTTCGGATTAGTTCTTCGACATGCGGTAGCAGAAACTTGTTCACAATGTGTCCCTTCCAGCCCGATTGTAAGGCCTTCACGATCTTCGTAAGTTCGGCGTTGGTTGTAGTTTCGCTCTTATTCAGTGACTCGAGGATCAAAGCAAGGGAGTTTTGCTCTTGGATGTTGTGATACAGGATGTATGTGAGCTTGCATGTCTCTTTGATGAGTTTGATGTTAGTTTCTCCGTCCATTACTTGCTCACCGGCCTCATCGCTAGCCTCATCGCTGGCCTCGTCACTCTCGGATTGGTTCGTAAGGCAGTTGAGCCATGGAACTTGTGAAGCATACGTCAATGTTTGCTTCTCACCCTCGTCGTCCTCAGACTCAGCGCGCTCGCGTTTGTGTGGCATGGTGACAAAAGTCGAGTGTTATTGCTGAGCTGGGTCGACAATAGTTGGTGTGAAGAAAGAACGTAGTCAGACGGGTACGGTCAGCTATATCCATCACAAAGAGACAACAAACGGAGGCGAGTGATATGAAAAGTAAAAGATCGTGGAAGATGATTTCCACCTTTACTAAGGCTCATTCATGGATAGATTACCGGATATCTCGCTGATTTATCTAACTTGTATGCACCCCAAAAAATGCTACATAATAAAAGGCTTCTACTGAACATTTTCACCACCGATGGCTCAATTTCCACATGTGTATCATGCACACAGATGTACAATCTCTTAAGGAGGGCACGTATGTGTATTGCAATCAGATAGCTAGCGATGACAGTGAACTAGAGAATATTGAGAAATACAAGATTATATTCGCATTAAACGGTTATGTAGGCTTGTAGTTATGTAGGTTTACCCTAATTCTGCACCGTTTTACCGTTCTCCCAGAAGAAATCGCATCGATCGGTGTTGTCGTAGTACTTGTCATCAACGGCTCCAAGTTCCGTGAAATTCACGCTCATTACTTCCCCGGCTGTTGCATATCCAGGCCAGATCGGCTTTGCCACACCGCTCCAGCTTTGTGCGTTCGGGTCGTTGTGAACGACGAAAGAAGCCCACCAGTCTCTTATTATATTTGCTAGCGTCACATTTGCGCCAGGCTCAGATGCATAATCAAGGTCGCTCAGATAGGGACCAACGGCTCCGTGGAGTTGCGTACCAACATTGAAGACCTGTTTGTAGATAGGCACTTGCGATGTGGCGAGTGAGGATGCGACGTAGTACGTTGGACAATTGATGGAAAAGTCCCTGTATTGTATTAGCCATGCTGGTTGGAGAGGAATAGGCTTGGACGTACCCGAACCAAGTCAAACGTTGCCAAAACGTGGAATTGAATTGCTGGCGAGGATACAATTCAAAAACATTGTTCACAAACGCTGCGTCGGCATGTGGAAATTGAATTTGTAAATCCTCGGCTTCTTCCTCGGTAGTAGTCATCGACTGATTACTGAACGTCCAACCTTCGTACCCTTCTCTGCTCGCCCACGTAGGGACTTTCGAGAAGTGTCCTGCACGGAATTCACGAGAAGGTAAATCACGGATCAAATCCCCGTCGACGTAAGGTCCATAGTAAAAGTTTCCATAACCGTAGGCTTTGTCTGTGTATGCCGAAATGTAAGTTGCTTGGGTTGCCTCTTTCAACCTCTCTTCTGGAATTGCCTGCAAGCATTCGAGTGTCGAACAGTTTGCTGATACTAGCAAATTTTCATACTGCTTTGTCAATTGTTCTTCATTCAGGTTCTGCTGCCACCAGGGGAAGTCCGCCATGGCCGCGCGAAACGGCGGCTGTTCTAGGCCACCTCTCCAGATCAAATGATCTGTCACACTTCCGCCACCTGCGCTTCCGCCTTGGATCGTCACTTTCGATGGGTCGCCTCCAAAAGCTTCGATGTGTTGTTGCACCCACTCCATCGCAAGCCGCTGGTCTAATAGACCGACGTTTGGCGCACCACCTTCTTGTGTATAATTAGTGGATCCTAAGAAACCGTACGCGCCGAGACGATATTGCATAGTCATAAAGATGAATGAGTTCTCCGAGTGCCTCATTAATGCATACGGCGCGCTTTGACCTGCGTAGCCCATCACATAGCCGCCGCCCGGTATACTCAATACGACTGGGAGCTTGCTGTCTTTGGTCGCATTGGCAGGAGCATAAACATCCAGAAACAAACAGTCTTCCGAGCCTGCAGCTTGCACAGGTCCGGAGATAGTCCACTGCGGGTAGCCTTGCACACAAGGGGAGCCGAATTGCGTAGCGTCTATGACAGTATTGGTAAGGTTCCGCGGGATGTATGGCTGCGGCGCTTTCCACCGTAATGCTCCCACTGGAGGTTCCGCAAAGCGAAGACTGTGAAATTCATTGATGCTGAGGGTATCGTTGTAGTGGCCGCGGTATTTAGCATACCCTAGGTCAACGATGGGGCCAGTAGTAGCTTGCGCGAAAGCTGCCGCGTTGAGTTGCGTTGCAATCCCGAAAAGAGCGGTCACCTTAAGATAAGGTTTCATTATGATAACAATCGAAAAAAAGTCGTGCAAATATACTTTCAAGATATTAGTGTACGTTGTCTCTTTGTCATGTGCGTTGAGCTGTACCTTCGAAAAAGTTGGCTAATAGGTTCTTGAACGAAAGATGTCGTCTTCCGGGGGGGTTGGACAGCAAGTCATGATCGTGGTGCCCCTATTCACCATGACGAAAAAAGGGGATTATGGAGTAGATTGCGTGGCATAGCATGTTCATTGCCATTCGCACCTTGCGCTTCTGGTTTTTCGGCGTGACAGTGCTCTAAGAGTCACGTGCCGTTTCCAGTTGACCAATCAGCTGTCCAACTCAGCGAAGTCTGATGCTAGTGACCTTGAGGCAGCCAATCAAATACGAGACCGTGCGAAATTAGGTCTACGGCATACAAACTCTGTTAAATACACGAACTGCACTGAACAGATATGAGCGACTCGTCGATTATTTGAAGATCTCTGTTGTTTTCTTATACTCAAAGTTGAAGGGTGGCGGCCTCGCTCTTTCACTCCGAGAATGGCATGCAAATGATATCAACACGTATACATAATCCAAAAATGCTCCTTCGCCGACACGCGGGTATGCATTAACCTTCAATCACACGGGAACACCATGGACACGACATCTTCCCGCATAGACTCTCTTTATAAACCGACTTGGTTGTCGGGGACCACCACTGCCTCTGGAATCAAGGCAACATTTGCCTTTCCCCAACCGGATGGCATACTCTTCAGAACCTGGCAGATTTAAATGGAGCATAGCAAAGATCGACTAGGGTACATTTTCAATGGCTTTGAGTTTTGTGTGTTCGTTGACTAGTGCAATAGCATTAAGCTCGCACGGCAGGAGAAATCGAAAAACCTTTGGCATGTTGTCGCCCGTGGATGTACACACACATTGCATTCAGTCAACAAGAATAGGTTCTTTTGTCTGCAATGTGAGATTGACTGATGTTTATGCTTCCAAGAGGGTATGACCGTTTGCATGGATCGTACGTGAAAGCAACTGAATAAAGTAAAAGACGATCAGGAGGCGGAGATGGCAAGTAAATGGACGATCACGGCTCAACGTGGATGGTGGCACGCGTAGCTTGCCCTCACCTATGCTGTTGCACATCATGAGGAGCTGTCCGAGATTGTATAGGCACAAAGGGATGAAGCAAATGCGCGATCTGTTGAGGTCTTGCGCGAATACATCAAAATCTCAGCCGCCACTGTTGGGTTCGCCGTTGCAAATACTCGATATCAAGCCAAAATCGTGGACCCAACTTTGGGTACAGTTACTTCTCCAAACAAAGCAGTGAGAAAGCCAAAAAGAGGTATATCACTTTCTCATCCCATATACCAGAGGAAACTGAGCCACGAGCCCCTAATTTGTTCAAGCGTACCGATCATCATTATGTCCTAAGAAAATATGCACCCAGATCCCCCGCAGATTACATAGACATGAGCGAATACAGCTCAGACTAGGCATCTATCCAGCAGATGAAGACGCAAGTCGTTGAATTGACCTTCATTCAGCTACTCAAGTCGTAAGTGAGGAAGTATTGGTTGGAATGAACCCTTTGGCCTCAGATTCAGGGTATGGTGGCAGCTTAAGAAGACGGAGAGATGGATGACCACGTTGATATTCTTCTAGTTTATTATAACAGGAATGATGATATAGCAAGTTACACATTTGCATCTCGACAAAATAATGGAGACCAAGAAGGAAAGTCGGCCTGGTGGAAGATGAAGTGGGCATCTTTGAAGTAGGTGTAGGTGCTCACTGAGATCTTTTTGTAATGTACTCGATGAGTCACGGTTTCAGATTCAGAATACATTTAAAATAAACAGTGCAAATCGGGTGGGAACATCGGGTAGTAGTGTGTGGCGCAAGCTACCATCAGATACTACTTATGTCGTTTCCAGGGCATTTGTAATTTTGACATGTTTGGATGATTTTCCACCGCACACTTCTCCTTAATTGAATGATACAGTTATTTAAGTTGTGACGGCAGGAGCTTTGGTGCAGGAGCTTTGGTGCACGTGCTCACATGTTTGCCTAGCACCTAGCGTATATAGGCCACACAGCTCAGTTGAGAGCTCGACAGATAGTTGATACACAATCTTCTGACCCTCTTTTTGATCACCCTCTGCGTGATCTCACATAAGTAGTGATACGTGTTTAGTCATATTTGGTAATCATTCAAGGAATGGGTCGGAAAGGCGGAACATGAAAAGGCACTCACGGCGTCAAAGACCAAAATCAACAGATATGCTGATATTATCTAGGCTATCCGCTAGGAAACCATATCCTGAGGAAAATACACAGTAGACTTGCCATACTATATGTTGTGACATGAGTCTCCGTTATCACATGATTTGTTTGACTGCGCACCGGACTTAGCGCCTCTTCAAGCTCCTTGCTTAGAGCAGCACATCCAGCATCCGGAATCATATTTAGGGTACTGACTTTTGTTAACGACTGGAGTTCTGGATTGAATTCGATTGTTACATACAGATGGCGCAGCGCATGCTGGTTCAGAGGGATAGCAGATAGCTTGGCAAGCTTCGACGGGCGGAGGTGAAGTCTCGGAACAACAAGTCCAGCAATTGCCCTCTTGGACCGGGAACTGCGACTGCGTTAGGGTATGATGGATACTCAAATGTGTAAGAGAAGTCGTACTGAGCCAGGAGAACATGTTGGTTCAAAGGGATAGCATATTGCTTGGCAAATGCGATCTTTTGCGACAGGTGTCGCAACCGCCACAGAGCAAGCAGTTCCGAGTAAAGTGAAGGGTAAGAAGCGCATAGTGTATCTGATCTGACTGAAAGATTACTTTCTCCAAAATTTAGTGGGTGTGATATGCTCAATATTTGCGAAGGTGAACGTGTCATATATAGCCATCTTCGTATTCACGACTCAGGGTCAAGGACAGCGATCGTGTTCCTTCAATACATAACAGTTGCTACCCAAGAATGAGCACTCGCACATTTTCTGGTTCAGGACAAACGCCCAGAAGCCTTAAAGAGTAAGCCGTGTTCAAAATAGTAAAACAATAGCATGACATCAGCACACTGCGAATGAGAATTAAAACCGAGAAAAATACGGATGCTTGGCTAATCCGGAGCAAGACCCGCGTCCGCACGTGCATATCGCTCCAACATTACTGACCATTGCGACCAATCAAAATGCTTACACAGTAGCTAAGCATTATTATGTTTTACTTGAATATGTTTGTTAGGGCAGAACTAGAGTTGAATACGATGCCTAAATGACCCTTCATTCCACTAACTAACAATCGAGACTTGGACAGTTTAATCTTATTCAGAATAAGTATCATGGAGTCCATACTGATGGCGTGACTTTATAACTGAGTTGTGCGCCATCGTCCAATGCCAGATATTTTCGCTAAGTGAATGAACTTGGTTTACGAGACCTGCGTTCACACTAGAGTAGACGCGTGACACATGCTCATTGGTAACGGCCGTAAGTGTCAATTGTATAAGTCGAACGACCGCTAAGCGATCACGCAAATAAAGTAAGTAGGCGCGGGTACGGCTCACACATCCCTGCAATTCTACGACCTTTTTGTAAAGTCGCAAGCAGAGCCTCATTTGACGCAACAAAAGCTTTTCCCAACCTCACAAAATGGTGTTGCATCATAATTACGGTCACTGAACGTTTTTTTAAGACATTAAACATTGAAGAATGAGTTTGCTTTAGGTACTATATATTAACACCTATGGCAACTTGTGCTTCACTCATTCAGCCAATCATCATCATTCATCAATGCTTCATCAGCCATCAAGCAACAAATTTGATGCATGTTTTGTGCTTCCCGAGCAGTTGGTGCATTTAGCAGCCAGCGTAGATAGCTATAAACGAATTAGCGAACGATGCATTATATCGATCAACCCCATAAGGACGTACCGTTAGCAAACAGAGCATAGCTGTCAGCATTGTTGAGCGCAGAGGAGGTGGAAAGGCGGGTAGCGGCGGTGTAGCCGTAGCCCAAGTCATCGGTTCCCTTAATCTGGCTCAAGTGAGTGACCTCGTGGAGAGTAGTGGTTGCCTGGTCCTGAGCGTGGCAGGACCTGGTAAGAGCAGGGAGAGCGCTGAAGTACAGAGGGCAGTTGACAATGTAGCTTCCAGACGGGAGAGTGTAAGCCAAAACGTTGGATGAGCAGCCGTTGCCGTACACGTCAGTGCAGTAGGTCCTGGAAGCACCAGAAGTGGAAGAACCGCACTCAGTGGCGACCCTGTTGAAGACGGTCGTGAGAGTAGAGATGGTGCTGGAAGTAGTCGACTTGAAGTACTCGTTCACCTTGGCGGTGTTGGAAGAGGCGGCAGAGGCGGCAGCTAGAGCGAGGGTGCGGCAATTGGCAAGAGCGTTGACAGTGGATGTCCTCTTAGTGCCAGTGCAGTCAGACTGAACAGCTGATCGCTTCACGAAGTCACGGCGAACCTTCTCGGCCTCGGCACCGTTGATGTCAGCGGTAATGGTGTTGCTAGAGAAAGCGACAGCACCCGTGATCTCAGTGGAGTCGACAGCAGCGGTAGAGAAAGTGCCGGCTGAGGCAATATCGAAGGCACCACCGTTGCTGAGATCGTGCAACTCCGCAACATCGAAGGAAGTCTCCACAGTCTCACCAGGGGCAATGACTTGGAAAGAATCTTCGGGAATGTTATCAGTCGTCACACGGACCTTAATACCGGCGAAAGCGACCTTGGAGCCTGTAGTCGTGTGAGAACATATTTAGGAATATCCTCCAAGCTGTTGGAGGTTCACTTACTGCCTTGGAAGACCTGTGCCTTCTCGGTGGCGTGCTCCCCAAAGATGGAACCAGTCTTCCAGACCTTGATGGCATCGGCACCAGTGTTGGTGATGGAAGCCTTAACGGCCGTGTTGCCGGTCAACTCAAGCTTCACATCCAGAGGAGAGGCACGCTTGCTGACAACAGAGGCGTTGACCAAGGAGATAAGGGCAGCGAGGGAAAGAACCTTCATGGTGAAAAGTTGCTGGGTATAAAAACCTCTGGATGAGTGATTGATGTTGTCAATGAAGCTGATGAGCACCTTGATGAACATTAAAGATGCGGAATTGTCGAGGCTTTATAGAGATTGTCGGCCACGACATCTCCTTTAGGTAGTTCACGATGGTGGAGTGTCGAAGTCGGTATCTGTGGCCCGACAAGAACATGATTGGTGCCCACGGTCCTAAAGATCCGCGTAAATTGTTTCCCACAGCTTTGGAAACATTCTTATCGGAGCATCAGGGTTCGAATAGGAATGTCGAGGTACATATTACCCAGCCATACCTGACATGTCAACTCCCGTTGCGAAGGGCATTGTACAGTCCAGCCATGCTGCTGCCAAGCATGTGGAAGTTAATATAGCCCACTTAGGAGGCCTTAGGTTGTGGTTTGAGATATGTAGTCGGTGGCTTGGCGACGAAGCTTTGCCGGGGGCGAGTTGATCATCATTGGTGGGTACAGCCAGGCACCGTCGCTTAATAGCTCACCTGCCCAAAGCGGCCGTCATTTCATGGTCCTGTAATATTCCCCGAGGAGGGCCGATGCAAGTGATTATTGGCGAAGGCTTGAATGGCTTATCTTGTTGTGATGAGGCTCTTGACCTTCTGCTTATGGCAGGCGGCTACAAGTCAAGCACAAGGCTCCTCGTGGTTGGTCTTGTCGTCTTAGTGCTTGTTGTAACGACCGATGTGAATCGGTGCACTTACCCTGTATAGTAGGAAATGGGAAGATCCCAGAGTACTCCGCAAAGCATGGACCTAGTCTCCCTGAGAGCGAGTAGGCACGCAAAACGGGTAGAAGCAATGATGCGATTTCCGTGCATGGGAAATTTGGCTCTCTGCCTGATATTCGATCAGATTACCTATTACGACAGGAGAAACCCGAAGGCTCGCGGCTGCCGTGCAGCTCCAAAATAAGACCTGGACTGTTCTACGTTGTTCTAGAAGTCTTGTCATGCACATGACATCGCTGATCAGCCATCAGCCTACATCTTCATCGTACCTATGCTAACAGCTCAGGATCAAACGGCAAGATGCCGTCGTTTCCAGGACCCCATAAAAATGGTGGCAAGAGACATACACGAGCATATCTAGACTGCAACCTAATCAGCGGGCAACACCGCAAGCGAAGCACTTTCCTCTTTCACACCTTCACTCCTTACGAAGCAGGAAATTGTTCCGGCCGTGTCTAGTGATCGAAGAAACGTGAGGTAAACCAGACAAGATATCAACGAGTACATGAGGCGATTTGCGACGTAATTGACTACAGTGGTGGAATTGTCAGATATGTGAAAAAGCCGTATCAACAGGAACTGTCATTATTCTGAAGTGTGTCTTGGTCCGCGGTTAGATACACTGGGACCGCCATAGTGGTGCAGAGAAACCTTATGCATGCAAGAGATCGACTGATCTGTGCTCGGTTGTTGACGGAGTCCCACGGCCAGTCGCCATGAAGGTTCTTTTCGCTCTTTCAACTTTGAACGGTTTTCAGCGGCATATATAGGCCAATAGTGGCTGCAGTTGCTTAAGATTGCTAGAATTGACTTGGAGGACGTTGTGTCTCAAAGGGTTGCCTCCTCCCATGTGCAATGGCTTAACTGTACGAAGTCAAGTATCTCCGAAAGTCGAATACATACAGATCCAAAGGTATCACCAAGCTACCTTATGGTAATTTTTTGAAGGTGCTGTGGCAGCACGATTGCCTTGGTAATGTGAGTAGCATGTTAGGCTTCAGCATTCTACCGTACTATGCCGGTAGATACGGAGCATTCGTTGGCTTACTCGCGGAACGTAGTGGAAACCACCGGTCCAAAAGTCCCGTGCTGAAGAGGCCTCCCTATAGCCAATCGCATCTTCCCGCTCGTTTAATCTAGGTGACCTATCCAGCCAAGACATGGTGGCAAATAATGTGACTTTTGAATTACGGTGCGTATGGGTAGATAATCCTCTGCGATCACATTTCTAGGTCAGTCTTATCTCCTTTCATCTTTCTTTCGCCTGGTCTCTGTGTAATCGTCAGTCGGTGCCTTCTTAACCATAGGTTTATTCGCAAGCACACTATTGTCTTCGTACATCACGCAGTAAAGATCCTTTCGTATGCCGGTATCTACTAAGAGTAGTCTTTATAAATCCTCAAAACCTTGCGCAGCGCGTAACACCGCTACGACGAGGAAGCTAGGGAGTGGATCACGGATGTCTCTGTGCCTTAGTGTGGAGTCTTGTTGGCACAAGCGTACAGTGCAGTTGAAAAAGGCCGTATCCACATCGCCATAGCTAATAGCGACCTCTTATGCTACACCCTGCTAGATCTAGTCACTCACTGCTCTCTGGGGGGAACACTGAAGCCACTCGGCCTAGGCCGGTCCCGCTCCCCGAAGAGAACGCTTTGGTGGGGTAAGCCGACAAAAAGTCCTAGTTCACTCTTTGAAGACTATGGTCTATGATGAGTTGTCCATCACAAAAAGGGTTGAATCAAGAAATATTTGGCGATATTCAGCCTAGTACCTGGGCGCCACGCGCTCTTAGCTACGCTTGCGCAAGGCGCCAGCTGCACCCAGCCTGCGCCACCTTGACAGCCCGGCGAATTCCCTCGTTGTCTACTCAAAGATACGAAGTAACCTTCGCACACTCACAAGTTACTACGACTACTGGATATATCGCTTAGATACGCCGTGCAGATGCTCATCGTCCTAATGTGCTCAAGCCGCGCAGGATCAAAGAGATAGGACTGAGTGAGCCCTTGGGTCGATCTTTAGCGTAACCGGATCGACCGAAGATCCAATGCCAAGTCCCTTCCAAAGACGGCTAGCCTGCACACAACCAACCCTTTTATGGGATAGATGAATCGCCATCCAAGCCTCTCGCCTTGCCCTGTACCATTCGGTGGTCATTAAAAGCTTCAGCACTCGAATGAATCTCTTCTAGACCACTACCATGGGTACGTATAAAGCATGGCAGAAAACAGGGTTCAGATAGCACACGCTCTTTGGTTCTCCTTGTGCTATTGCTCAAAACTTTAGCATCAGCATGATGTCTAAGCGTGCTGTGGTGTTTACTTTACTTCTGGGCACCACGGAAGCTCTAAGGGTGTCAAATACAGGTCGTTGTGGAGCGAGCTTTGGTTTGACTTGTGCAGGATCGAAGTTTGGTAACTGTTGCTCAAGGAGCGGATGGTGGTCCGTCTTTGATTTTGCTAAGTGGTCAATCCAAGATTCTTACGTGCTCTAGTGGTTCCACAACGACTTACTGCGGTAATGGCTGTCAGCTCCAGTATGGCACATGCAGTGCCGCAAGCAAACCTGTTTCTCGAAACGGTCGATGTGGATCAAAGTATGGAGGTCAAACATGTCAGAATAGCATCTTCGGTAACTGCTGCTCTAATAACGGGTCCGTATAATTAATCCCATGTGTTTAATGCCGCTCAACTGACTGGATGAATATAGGTGGTGTGGAAGAACCCACGGATACTGCGCCGCCGATGTCTGCCAGAAAGACTACAGCTCTTGCAATGGAAACTCCGCGTCTTCATCTGTCCGCACGACACTAAGCTCGGTTGTTTCGTCGCGCCCTTCATCGTCGAGTTCCGCTAGTAGTGTGCCCCCTTCTCAGTCTCAACTAACATGTTCTGCTTATACAGTCACGCTCCCTGCCTCTATCATAACACAGGTTATAACACAAGCCACTACTATCACTTTACCCGGCGTAACACTCCCAGGTACTACTAGCACTCTTACCATTCCTGGAGGTGCTTCGGTAATCACGCTTCCAGGTGGTGTTTCGACCATTACAGTTCCGGGCGATGCTTCTACAATAACAGTGATTGAGTCTGCTTCAACGATTACTCTTCCGGAAGACATAGTGACTGTTACGATACCTCTCACCATCACCTTGCCGCCTGAGGAAGAGGCTACAACTATTACGGTACCCACCACAATCACTTTGCCTGGAGAAGGAGAGATCATCACTGTTACAATTCCGACTACCGTTACTTTTCCAGGAGAGGAGACACCTATTACACTTGAGCCAAGCATCATTACACTTCCTGCCTCCACCCTAGATGCAGTTACAGTCACACTTCCCGCCTCTACGGAGATTATAACTTTACCGACGCCCGATCCAGTCACGATTACTCTCCCGGCTTCGACCCTAGATGCAACGACAGTCACACTCCCCGCTTCTACAGAGCTTGTTACGTTGCCGACTCCAGAAGCAATTACCATCATTCTACCTGCTTCTACAGAACTTGTGACGTTACCAGCTCCAGACCCAATCACAATCACGCTTCCCGCTTCAACAGAGCTTGTTACATTGCCGACTCCAGACGCAGTCACAGTGACTCTTCCTGTGTCTACAGAGCTCGTGACTTTACCGACGCCTGATGCGATTACCGTCACTCTCCCGGCACCTGATGCAAGCACAATCACACTCCCTGCTTCAACCTTAGATCCAGTGACAATTACGCTTCCTGCTTCCACTCTGGACCCGGTAACCTTACCAGCTCCGGATCCCCTAACTGTCACAGCACCGGCCCCACCTGCAAGTACGGTTACCCTTCCTGCGATAACTCCAGATCCTGTCACAGTGACAGTTCCACCCAGTTCGACACCTCCAACATGTGTCCCGAGCGATGTAGTGCTTAATCCAGGGTTTGAAAATCCTTTCACTGGGAACTGGATTGTCTTTTCTGCTCCAGCAGGCAACAGCGATGTTGGAAGGACAAACGTAGGATCTTCAGCTGCGGCAGGATCGTATGTTTTCCGAGCACGAACATCCACATCCGGTTCAGACGGCCAGAACCAGCCGCAGCGCATTGTTCAGGTGGTCACACTCTGCCCTGGCACTACCTATGAGCTGAGCGCCAAAGCGAAACGTGTAACAACTGCTGGAAATATCTTGGTGACTGGATATGTTCAGCTACCGGGCCGCGATGCTACTGCCTTGATCGGCAGTACCGTCACCAGCAGTACGTTTGCTTCCTTGCCACCTGTCACTAATAATGGGAGAATCCAAGTACCAACTGGAAATGGCGCTGTTGGTGCGCTTTTGTATTTTGAATTCCTATTCTCAAGCAGCGGTGGCAGCGCAAAAGAGGGTCAGCTTGACGAAGTCCATCTCAACCCAGTATAGTGCATTTGGCATCTTTGTTGTGTATATTTTTTCGCCAGTCTATCCTTCCAATTCAAGAACTTCGAATTGAACCAAAGCAAGCGCTTGTAAAAATCTTGCATGCAAAAGTAGATCCAAACCTTCTCCCCTAAACGACAGCGATCAGCTTCCGTTTTGAGTTCTAAACTCGTAACCTAAACCAATTCCGGTATGGCATTTCAAATCTTATCAACCTCTACTCGGTCGATGGACTCTTCATCCTCCAACGCAAACCACACTTCCACAACGAGTACACCATTGGGAATCCGACGAAAAACCCAATTGCCACCAGCAGAGTATTACCCCACCCATAACCCAATGCTCTGTACAGGCTCGGCGCGAACAGTGGAAACAAGAAAGCAGTCATGCTCGAAAGGAATTGCGTTGCAGCCTGTGCACTGCTAGTATGCTCAGCGTAAGCATCTATGACATACGCATGCATTGCCATGCCCGATACCTGCAGACCGAAGCACGCTACAAACATGCCAATGTCGACAGCAATCCAATGGACGTGGTATTGTGCTGTCCAGCCGTAGACGAGAAGCCCAATGAACCCAACCAGCTGGCCGGGGAAAATAAGCGGTAGGCGGTGCTCAGGGTCAAGAGTGACGTCTGTTTCGTTGCGAGCCCGCAAGCGACGGTGTAAAGCGTCAAGCACGTATCCTCCAAGCTGACTACCGGCGAGTTCACCTCCTGCGACGGCAATGTAGTGTAGACCGCTCATCTCTACACTAGTACGATAGTGTTGCGTCCACAGATCCGCAAAACTGGCGAGTAAAAGGTACAAGATACCGTAGTAGAAGGCTTCAATTAGACTTGCAATTTGGATAACGGGATGCTTCAGCATCAGCCGAAGTGGTCGAGAAAGAGCTTTGGTCATTATTTGGAACACCGACTTCTTCTCCTGCATCCGTTCCTGTGCTGTAAGGTACCGCGCATCGCCTGTTGTTTTGCGGAGTCTTTCTGCACGGCGCTTTAGAATAAGTGGGGCGTATGTTTCATGGAATACAGTGAAGGAAACGAGAGTCATGACGCCTTGAAATGCCGAAGTGGACCAAAACATCCATCTCCAAGTTGTGCGACCGGCCATGAAGCCTCCAATGATAGGACCTACTGCAGCACCTATCGGAACCAAGGTAGTGAAGTAAGCACGAGACTTCAGGAAGGTTCTAGTACGGGAACTTACCCAAGAGCGGAATCAACATATACACACCGATGGACTTGCCACGCTCTTCTGGCGTCCATATATCGCCCAATACTCCACCTCTCAGCGCATAGATGCTACTCGCACCGAAACCAGCCAAAAATCTCGACGCAAGGAGAGTATGTTTGCTATTGGCAAATCCACATACAATATTCCAAATGAGGAACCAGACATTACTCGTGTGCAGAACAGGTGAGCGTCCGTACACTTCCGATAGCGGGCCGATGATAAGAGGACCGAATGCAGTTGCAAGGACATAGCTCGAGAAAGACATCATTGTTTCGGTAGTGTTCATCGAGAACTCTTGCGCGATAAAAGGAAGCGCTGGAGCCATGATGGTTGAGACCATGATGCGATTGAATCCAGTTGCGGAGAGCACATCGGTAATAGCCCACTTGCGGCGGGCTTGCCAATTCTTGGGGTTGGAAACATCGGTAGGGCCAGAAAATGTGACAAGGTAGGGATCATCGAGTTTGTCTTGAACTGAAGATTCCGTTTCCCCACGAATGGTGATGAGCTCTAAGTCTGGTGCCGGTGGCAGGGAAGTTATAGCATCAACATTCCCGTTGTTTGATTCATCTACTCTCGAAGAAACCTTCGAGGAGAAGGAACGAAAAAACGAAGAGGATAGAGGTGGTGTAGCCATACCAAAAAGCGATTGTCGACCCGTGAGAGAAGAAGAGGCATCGAGTACCGGCCACAGGGTGGTCTTTATCTGATGATCTGATTAGATCATAATCAAACTACCGAGCTCCGAGCTCCGAGATATCCAGGCAACAGCACGCTTCTGTTCCGACCTTCCCAACCCACACTAGTCGTGTTGTGACTCTTTGCTGACTTTGCGACATTTGCAACAATCTGCGCAATTCCAACTGGACATGATCGTCGGGGTCTGTCGTTTGAGCGGCTGCATTGGTCCGAAGACATAACAGGATCTCACCGCTACGCATTACCCGCCCGGCGGCTGCGTTAGTACTAAAATAGAATAAGCACCAACAACCACGACCAAGACATGAACAGTTGGGGGTCAAGTTTCATGTTATTCTGGATATCAACAGATAATACCGATCGATATCAGTCGTGCCGCGCTCGTCGACCTGTGGTGTTAACAACAGTCATCCTCGACAGTTGACGACACCATCCACGTACAGTCTGCTTCTGTTAGTAGTACTCTAGAGTCCTTGTGCCACATTAAATGACTCAATATCCGCCTGTTCTGGAACTAATATTAGAATATGCATCATGTAGATGGATATTGAGCAACACAACAATTGCCGGAAGCGCCAGTTGATGCTTGAAGCTTGGGGTTTTCCCAAAATAGCTCGCAAACTCGAAGTACCTAAATCAATGCCTTGATGATATTACGAGAGATTATTCCCTCAAGACTGATACTACTCAAATACATGTACATGGTCAGGTCGTCTTGCCGCATGACGGCGGCAAACCCGTTTCGAAATGCTTCACATCACCTGTCAAATCCGAACATAGAAACGGAAGACAACTATGCTTAGAAACAAGTCGGACGTAACGATGACTGGCGACAATTCTTACTATAGACAGACAATTTTGGGTGGCCAGAGTTGGCACAAACCTATAAATTTCTTTCGCTCATTGGGATCATACTCGAGTATTCAACATCCTCCTTTCTAAAAGTCCAACTGCTACAACTTCGGAAATCGAACAAAGAGACCATATCGATACATCCAGCGAAGATGAAGTACACATACATGCTTCTCATCACTGCAGTTACCACTGCTGTAGTCTCTCTTCCCCTCGACGCAAACTCGCTTCCACATTCCTACCACTCTGAGACGGAATCGACAACACCGCGAGTGGACATTACTGAAAAAACAAGAAACAAACCTCGTGAAGATCCATGTACCGTAAGTCCAACTTCTAGTAATTTCAAGCAAACCATACTGACTCGGTCTCTATAGCCGTTGGCATTTTCAGGAATGGTGGAGGTCTTCTCCGAATGTATTGTAAAAGTGGGGAAGGTCAGTCTTCCAATAAAACATCAGTCGGAGTGCTTGGTGGTTCAGTCTGATCCGAGCAGTTGTGATTTTGGAGACAACTACGTGATCACAGACGTATGTGTCGATACGGAGACGCTGGACGTCTGCCGGTTGCTTGCTTCTGAGCACAAGTGAGGACGGCTGCATTGGATCAAACGGAGGTTTCCGTGGAATATGAAAGCGCAAATACAGAAGAATACGGGGGGTAGTGTCGCGATCACGATCATATAGAGCTTACGTGCATTCAGTACTTGCCCAGGTGGAGCATTCGTACATTCGGTATTTCCCGATCAAAGTGACAACAAGCTCTCAACATAATGACGCACCTACTAAGCCTTTGTTGAGCCTTATAGTATAACCTCATCTTCAAACTTATCCAAGAGATGTTCAAGCCAGGACAAAACCTACTCCTTATGTTCAACACCCTTGAACTGAGGAAAGACCCAAAAGAACGACTATTGACTGGTGGCTTGCAAGACGTGCAACCTTTAGTCAATCCGTTACTCACACCAAAGCACGATATGATTCTGATTCCTGAGCCATGCAAAGTTTTCCCAGCCTTCTGCACTTAGAGGTGCCCTCTTACTGAGAAACAGAATCGATAAACGAGACCCAGCTGGCTCCCCGCCTCACCACCTTTTCCGTTACCTTGGGCGCTATCAGCGGTACATAGTCTATGATCTCATCACCATCCATCACAATAGCAATTCCATCAGCGCCACCATCCAGCAGTCTCACCCACTCCAGACACTTCTCTGAGCGCGTCCGCCGAAGAAATAGTTCCAAGCCCTCAATGATCTCGTCCCAGCGTGGATGATCTCCAGCAACACCTTCAAATTTCAACCACCGACCAGGTTGTTCTGCGTATTGTCGGAAGTTGGAATTGGTTGTGAAGAAGACCTTACACTGCTGCAACACGTATTTGACGTCGTGGTCGAGAGAAGTGTCTACATACTCGGTACCTTTGGGTGCAGCGTGACGACCTGCACGGTAGAGCGTGTGTGACCGCTTGAAGGTTTGTGTCTCGCGAGCACTACCATCACGCAAGTCGACAGGGAAGTGTACTTTCATCTTGGGCTTGAATCTACCGTGGGAACACGTCTTGCGGTGTGTGTCTGGCTTACGTTCTAGTAGACCAGCGAGCGGGTATCGATGTTCGGAGTAGAGTTTTTGAAGTGCTGCTGCGGCGTCGTGTAGTATAGGTACCTCTTCACGGTCTGTCGAAGATGGAGCATACGTCTTTAGTCGCTTCTCTTTTATCGCCTGGTGTTCCAGCTGAATCGTCAAGTTCGAAAGTTCGAGGCGAGCTAACTGCCATGCATTGCAAAGATGGGAATAGGCTGTTGTAATTTTTGCTGATTCGGGATCCTCACGGAACGGGCCGCCCGCCTTCTCCCACTGCTTGGTGATAGCATCGAGGAACTCAAGACAGTGCTCGACCTGGCACACTGGACAAGAGGATTTAACAGGCGTGCTGGAACGAAACCCATGTCTACACTCGGGTCTCGTATCACCGCGTCGAAAGAAATTAGTGAGGTTACTGATGCTTATGCCTGATGTGCGATTCACGTATCGGTGGTACTCTTCTGCACTGGACACATGCCACCGATGAGGCGAGAGCTCCTGGGATTGCTTCAACTGCCACATTGGGAAGTCGGCATAGCTTTTAGGCCAAAGCATCTTGGCGTGAACAATTTTGGAGGGAGCCATCCAACTAGAGTTGATATTCGATCGACTGGTTGACACGCCCGCACGGTCGAGGTAATTTTAAGAGTGGTATGGGTAAGAGTCTTTCACCTATCAATTTATTGGGTCTAAGCCAGCAATGTGACTTCACTATGGCTTTCATTATCGTAACTATGGCATGCGAATCAACTCTGGAGCCCTGCAAGCATTCACAACACTAGCATTCGTGAGGTACCGTGATAGTATCGAAGTACGAAGAAACATAGATACGTTAATGTCTAATGCAATCTGGGTATACGTACTACAGGAATGATTATGGGTTATGTAGAACTAATTTGGCAGTGTCTTGAATGATAAATTTCTGGCTCTAACTATGATACGTAAATAATGCTTGATACAACAGACAACGATGCCAGGGGCGGTGGCCGAAACTTCACCGTGAATTTATTAGACATGTCCTACATTCTCATAAAGGGCTTGTAATTCAAATCATTGATAGCAGACCACCTTTCACTTTTGTAGTGTCCGTTTGCGTTCTCAAGCGTTGAATGCATATGCCGTATCGTTCCCATGCCATGTCTATCGAGCGCCCGGACAACTAAATTCGCCTACACATATAGAAAATTCAAAATTTCATAGATGAATTTCGGATAACTATTATCTCGTACACTACATACACTATAAGAAGGGTTAAGGGTATCCGCCAAGAACGCTCAAAGAATGTACAATAAATCGACGTGGGGGAATGATCCCCACGCCTTTGCCAGCCTGAATATCCTGCTTTGAGACAACCAAGTCAGTAAGATCTCGTCCTTCGCCAAAAGTGTCAATACGCCTCCCTTATCCTTCCTTGTTTCCATCCTTTCCAAATTTCCAGCTATGCTAAACTTCCTTAGTCTCACCGACCGTAAAACCCCATGACTTTCGCATCGCCACCAGTCTTAGCGTCAGCAGGCAATTCCGTAGCATTGACAGCCTGCATCTCGAAAACACCATGATCATCGGTCATTTGACTCGGTGCCCATTGAGCTTTTTCGTGTGAATACACTGTCGCCCCTTGGGTGTTATACGTTGCTTGGTTGTTGTATGATGGCTGGTTATTATACGCCGCCGGCGCCTCGGGCGGGTAGTACGCCTTTGGTCCGCCAAGGTCATCAGCCATCTGGTGTGCATCCCTGGGGATGGTGTTGGCGTTGTTTCGACGGCGCATCAAGAGGAACCATACGAGGGCGACGAGGAGCGCGAGACCTGCGATGCCGCCGACTACGGCACCTGCGATGGCGCCCTTCGAAACGCCGCTGCTGGAAGAGGAAGGGGTAAGGCTGGTACTGGGGCTGGCAGCGTCGGCACCAGCACCAACACCAGATTGTGATGAATTATGAGATGAAATCGACGAGTGGCTATCGGAAGAGTCCGATGCCGCACTATCAGATTTGTCGGTAGATGAGAGCGAGCCTGTTTCCGTCGGGCAGCCGATCATGGTGGGCGAGGTGAGAGCCCAGCCATCGATAGGACGGGCGAAGGCTTGCGGGCCAGCTTCGCTTGTGCTGAAGGCTTTGCTTGCTGTGTCGCCGTCTTCGTCGTACGCAATCACTGGGACATTTGTTTTCGCAGGGAGGTCGCTGTAGCATGTACCGCCATAAGCAGGTCTGTCTGGATCAACCGTTGTGTCTGGAGGATGAAATTGATAAGATCTGCGTATGGTCAGCGTTTGCTTCAATCAGTACTCTTTGTCAGGTGAACTCACGAAGGACAACACGCGATGTAATTCCTTGCCTCTGCGAACATTGTACAGTAGTTCTTCGGACATACGAATGGGCTCATTGCTGGTACAACCGACGATATAATTAAGTCTCCCAGTGAGTTGGTGGTCGGAGCCGGCGTATAAGATTCCAGAAACTCCGAGGGATAGCATGCTGCGACAGTATTATTGGCAACAGGAACCGGTTCGTTGGCCCATATGAAGCTCGCTGGCGGCAGCATGGTAAGTAGGTTGTCGAAACATGATTCAGGCGGCGTGAATGTTGACGTTAGTGCGATCACATCTGTGGGTTGAGAATATTTCGTTGTGATTTTCGTTGCTCGAATGTCCAGACGTGGCGCTGCCGTTCTGCGGACTCTTCGCGTCTCTCGATTGCCCGACATGGTTCTTTCGTGGAAGCCCACAAGCCCGATCAAACAGAAGGGGCTGTTGCGATCGTGATTAGGAGATTGGGTCAGATATGCACAACCTGCCGCTCAATGATTGTGATCTTCAGTGCGAGTGAATGGTTATTAGGAAGTCTCCAAGGAAACAACACCTGGAGAAGAAGAAGAAAAAAGGGAGGGAAAGGATTGGCGTACGCGGGGTGGAGTGAGACCGCGTACGTGCGCCGACGGAGGTTAAGAGTGTGCTACACCGGGTTGTACACCCAGGGGGAAGCCCGTTTTTTATTAGCCAGTGGGTCGGGGGCCGCTTCTAACAGATGAATGTGCATGAACATAAATCCTACCGGCGACTCAATAATTTGGTACAAGCATTGGCTTGAGGCGGAGCCTTCAATTAGAGCAGTCCAAGTCAGGGCATTTCCCTAAAACTGTTAGATGCACGACATAGCTTGAACCCATTTCTAAGATGCATCAAGCAGCATCTTAGACTTTAGTTGACTGTCGTAGATTGATAGCTGCTGGCATCAGCAGTCGTGTTGGTGGGCGCTTGGATAGCATGCCGTGACTTTTCTTGTACACCTAGCGGAAAACGACGATAGGTTTGCCCTTGAACTATGGGGGCTGGGAGTGGTAATTGGTTGGTGTTCGTATAACTATCCCAATCACGGCAATAGCCGGTGCTTAGTGTGCATGGTGTCCGAAAAATGAAACTTCGGATGTGGTACAAGCAACCATTGGCGTACCCAGATCTGGTATAATTAAGCCGGGCCGTGATTATGGTATCAATCGACTCTTAACAAGAGCAGAAAGAGATGAACCGCTCAGTAAGACTCGCAGAGCTGGAGTCTTGGTTGTGGCACCTCTATTCAGGGTCTAGAATGTTAGGCATCTCGCGTGCGGGTATAGGAAAATAAACGGATGCTGAAATGTTGGTGAATCTGACAGGATGCTCAAGAGAAACGGAGCTATTTACTGTATCTGGCTACGTGAAGCGTAACCACGTGGTAAATCGAGAGAAACGGTAAAAGGTGGTGGAGATAGAATTGACCGAGCGTGAGCCTTTGCCGGAACCCTTGCGGCCCTAGGCGCACGTGCCCACCTGAGACTTGGGTTCTCCTGGGTTATCCTGGCGGTTCCTGCATTATCGCCTCATTGCGCGCTTGTTCTCTATCTTGGCTTTGTCGGCGGTTTTCGGTGCACAGTGCAGAACATTTTTTTGCTTCCACGTGACTAAGCTGGGTTTTTTTATTTTTTTTTGTCTCGTCGAAGCATATACCAGTCAGATCATAAATTAAAGCATACTTTTCGAGGTGAAATGTCTCCTGATAGGCTTCGAAGATATACAAATGTCGTTGCAATTGTCCACGTGCACACGGTGGCCTGGAGGTGTTCACGCGGGCTATGCTTAGTAGTGACGTCACACAGACGCATCTAGAAACGGCCAAAAGTCGGTTGGTAACAATGAGCCTCAGCAATCCCTGAGGCATTACTTTGTCCGTCAATCCTATACTGAGAAGCGAACAATCTCGCTTTGCTGTACAAGAGGTGTTGAAGCCCAACTTCCTAGGCCCCACGCAAACAGGCACCACTACAGCCGAGCACGCCCGACCTCCGAAGCTTTGAACCCCGCACGTGCGCCGTGACTCCCTCCACCCCACAAACGCCGAAACCTCTTCCGTTCGCATAACCGCCACTAATAGGAGAATTCATTCTCTCACGCGAATAGATTTTGCACATCGGGCAGAGAACAGCCAGCGCGTCTACCAGCGTGAATGAACACGCTCTCCATCACGTATTGACATTCCCGCCACACAGCAAACGCGTCAGCATCAGTCTGACAGCTCGCTCGACATCAAGTCCGCAACTCCAACCCCACCTTCACACCCCTCCGCCGTTCTCTACCTGAGAGCAGTGAGGAGACACGCCTAGTGAGAACATATAACAGTACTATGGCATTCACCATCTCGCGCGGGCATTGTTCACTTTCACTCTCCCTGCGCAAGCCGCACAACGCTCACAAAGGGGTCTGTGTCCGAGGCGTTTTTTACCCTATCCGCAACTGGCAGACCTTCAACCCCCCAGAGTATCCTATCTCCGTCGACAGCTCGCGCATCGTGGGTTGAGCGCGCGTGTGACGGCTGCAAAGCAAATTACAGCATTCTCCGACAGATTAACCGTTCACCTATCTGCGACACTTCTGCAGTGCGCTACGCACGTAAAACCGCGGACTTCCACACATACGACGCACGACAAAGATAACCGTCGAAATGATCGCCCGACCGCGTCCCGCCATTACCGCACTGCCTGCGAGTCTGATCCTCACTCCACGCGAACTAAAGCAGTACCGCCGCTACCAATCGCAGACAACAACTCTCCCACCCAAAAGCCAGGGTCGTCTTCCTACCGCTACCGAATACGCCGACTTCCAGTCCTGGCTTGCCAAGCGTGATTCAGGCTACTTGTCCGACACGCCGCTTGCCGATATTGTCTACTACGTGGAGCGCACATCCGAGAAGAAATATGAGAAAGGCAAAGCAAGCGTATGCGGACATGCGCTACATCCCGCACACAAGGAAAAGGTAGATAGGTGCCCCGTGTGTGCCGTCGAGATGCACATCACGTATATGAAAGTTCTTACCGTCGCGCTTGAAGATGCGGGCGGAATGGTAACCCAGCGCTGGGAGGTTATCGATCACGATACTCCTACACTGCAAGCGTGGTACGCAGGCAAACTGGTCTTCGTCAAAGAGATCTGCCGCCTAGAGAATTTAGCCCAGGATGAGCAAGACTACGACCAAAAGTTCCTGCAAAATTGTACCTCGAACCAAGCCACGAGCGAGATCAAGACGGCAACCCAGGCTTTAAAAATGTACTGGGACAGTATGCATGCCAACCCGATTGCTATGCAATCGCCGTGTAGGAAGAAGACCTGTACAGTCGATTTTCCCCCAGAGACTAGCTTCGAGCGAGGTCGAGATCAGCTCTACTTCTGGCGTAAGTCGCCACGGTACGAAGCTGGCGGCAAGTACGCATCTTCCTGTAGCAGTGATGACGAAACTTCCGATGAAGGAGAAGAGTGCGAAGAGCAGGACTCGGCATGTGAAGAGATGTCATCAGTTTCCACTGTGACTAAGGAAATCCAAAACCCCGGACAGAATATGGACGCCGAAGAGGAGCAGTCCGACGAGAAGATTAGCGACTTAGAAGACGACGACGATTCTGACGAAGAGGAAGACGAGGACGACGATGATGATGATGATGATGATGACGACGACAACTACGTCGTGTTCGAGTACGAAGAGGTTGTTATCCAAGGTGCTGAATTCGTGGTTTTCGAAGACTAACGAATTTCTCTTCTACACTTTCTTTTTCTTTCCTACCTGCAGCATCGAGGCGCACAATGCACCGGAATAACGACACAACTTGCATCATGGCCATCGCAGCCGCTATAACGGCTCTGACGGAGAAACAATCAACTCATTACAACAGGCGGGTACTCGAAATTCACCCGCCCATGGCGTCTTAGGGCATATCACACGGCCGCTCGGGCCTCAGGCGTTTGACAAAAAGTTTCCAAATGCGTATCTCGAGGATGGCGTCAGCGAAGGAAATTTGACATTCTGTCAATGGCGGCACAGACCGCATCACACTGGAAACCCACTTTCTCGGCGCTTATCGCATTTACCTGCGGCGTTAATTAGAGATCCGGCGCATGGGGAGCACGCCAAACAAGCGCTTCATAGCGAGATACCCACGAGGCACACGACCTCATAGCAATCAATGTACATATCCTTTAATTCATGCATGCTTCTCAAGCAAATTGATATGATGTGAACATCTACTCTCGTATGCAAGCAAGCAAGTGTGAAATACTATTATCCTGCACTTGATTCAACCTGGAAAGGGTATGAAGGATCGAACCACGTGCCCTGAAAGCCACCTGCAACCGTAACGCCAAACAGGAAACACTATGCTCGTAGAAGTATTCACATGACAATGCAGCAGGAGTTTTGCTTCTTTGCCTATAGAACAGTATGTTAGCTCTAGGCGAAGACTTGGTGTAGTAGCGGTGGACATACCTGAGTATAGAACATCTTGCTCGAAGCACTCAAATCGTTACTCTTCGCGACCAGTTGGTCCATCTTCTCCCCACGCTCAAGCATGCTTTCCATCGTCTGGTGCAGCACCTGCTTCGTGGTATCGAGCTCGTGCTGGATCTTCAAGATCTTGTCCGCCTCCTGCGGGTTCTGGTATTGCGCGATGTAGTCCTTGAGCTCGGGGTACGGGAGCGAGTTCGCGGAGGCGCTGTTGATAGCCGACTGGGCGTGCTTAGTCGAAAACTCGTCGCAGAGCTTCTTGAGGACGCCCGTGACGACGAAGTCTGGGTATTCTTTGTTGGTGACCACGACGCCGCATAGCCCTCTTGAGTTGTTGTACGTGTGGATGAGGTAGTCTGGGATCTTCTCCTCCTCGATAGCAAGGCGCTTGCCGGGGGGTGTCTTCTTGGCTGCGGTCATCACGAATAGGTTCAACTGTGCTTTTGTTAGGTCGTGGGTTGCGCCTCAGTAGGACGGGCGTTAAGGAAAGGAGCAGCGGACGTACGAACTCCTGGATGCTTCCGCGGGTGAATCGGTTGAAGCTGCTCAGCTCGCGCTGGTGCTGCAGCTCGACGGGCTCTCCGCCGTCGGTGGGGCGCCAGACCTGGACATGAGAATTAGGTGTGGTCGTTCCGGAGCGGTGAGGGGGGTCTTACGCCCATGTACAGGACCTTCATGCTCATGATGGCGGTTGGTCAAGGTCTTTGAAGTAAGAAGAAAATCGAGCGTATGTGCGAGGAGTGGTGGGTGGAATTATGTACAGATGTCTGGGTGCCTGGGCGGCGTTGGAGGAACCGCGGGCATGACGCTTGCGGTGTAGGGTTTCATGTGCGTTGAGCCTGCGGCTGTGCTGATGTAACCAGGACGCCACGCGGGGGCGGGGAGGCGCAACCGCAAAACCCAACACCCTTGTACCAGTCATCCAAATAATACGTGCAGACGGCCAAAAGGTATCTAACAAGATTACCGCGGAAACGATAGTGGAAAGAGATATAGACACGTACCTGCATTCTTGCTCCCGTAATGTCGCCGTCCGTGGAGAGTGCGCAGGCACAATGGCTGGAACAAATGGAGGCGATGCGCAAGGCAATCGCAGAACTTCACCTACCGTCCGATGACAAAACAGAGCCTGCTTATGGAGATGACCTCGACCTTGATGATGACGAGTTCTCTGCGACTGCGAGTGGCGACGATATCTGGGATGTCCTAAGCGACGAGTATGGCGATTCGTACAGCAGTGACCATCTGGATCAACATGCAAACGCCCAGCCAACGAGCCACCTCTACGACCAGCTTTGGCTACAAGAGAAATGTAATGAAGTTGCTCGGACCAGTTCTGGCCTGGACGCAGGTGCGCTCAAGGAGCAGTTGTCTGCCATCTTGGCGAGTGATAGCAATGGTAAGCCGTGGATGATTTTCTAAAAAGTCACATACTAATCTAGTGTAGATGATGAGCTGCAAATGATGCTTGCAGATATCGTGGGCTACGAGCAGCTGGACCTAGTGGTCGACCTTATCTCTCACCGACGGGAGATCACGCGGTCGTTGCGTGAAGCTCCGTCTAGCAATGGCATCGTTGGCCGGCTGCAGACCCGAGCTGAACGTGAGGAAGCCCTCAGACAGCAAGACTGGGAGCATAAGAATCGAGCCCTAGCCGCCGCTGTTGATCGCACAGGCCCACAGTATCCGCACGTATATCGCACTCATGAAGCAGGGAACAAACTCTCCAGCTTGGGAAAGAAGTATGCGTTGCCGGCGGGCAGCACACACGTTGATGAGAAGACCTACGAGGAGCACACCATTCCTGCTGCTCGCGTTGGTACTCTTGGAGCTGGCCGGAAGCTGGTCGATATCAAGGACATGGATGGCCTATGCCAGCGTACATTCAAGGGTTACAAGTCATTGAACCGTATGCAGAGCTTAGTATATCCTGTGGCTTACAACACGAGCGAGAACATGCTCATTTGCGCCCCTACAGGTGCTGGTAAGACAGACGCCGCGATGCTTACAATCTTGAACACTGTAGCTAAGAACGTCATACCGAACCCGATTGAGAATCCCGAGGCCACCGATTTCACTGTTCTAGCTGAAGACTTTAAAATCATTTACGTTGCACCGATGAAGGCACTCGCAGCTGAAGTTACCGAGAAGCTGGGCAAGCGTCTAGCTTGGCTTGGTATCAAAGCTCGCGAGCTGACTGGAGATATGCATCTCACTAAAGCAGAGATCCTAGATACACAGATCATTGTCACGACTCCTGAGAAATGGGATGTTGTGACGAGAAAGAGCACTGGCGATACAGAGCTGGTGCAGAAGGTCCGTCTGCTCATTATTGACGAGGTTCACATGTTGCACGATGAGCGTGGAGCAGTCCTTGAGAGTTTAGTTGCAAGGACACAGAGACAGGTTGAAAGTACCCAGTCTCTGATTCGCATCGTCGGTCTCTCTGCTACGCTGCCCAACTATGTCGATGTAGCCGACTTTCTCAGAGTGAACAAGATGGCCGGTATGTTCTATTTTGATGCATCTTTCCGTCCAGTGCCTTTGGAGCAGCATTTTATCGGTGCGAAAGGCAAAGCTGGTACTATCAAATCGAGAGAAAACCTCGAACAAGTCGCCTTTGATAAGGTTGCAGACATGCTCAAACTTGGCCACCAAGTCATGGTATTTGTACATTCGCGTAAAGATACGGTGAAGACTGCAAGGACGTTGTTCGAAAAAGCAGTGGACGCGCAATGTTCCGACCTCTTTGACCCAACAATGCACCCAAATTACGAGAATGCAGTACGCGACATGAAACAATCAAAAGGCCGTGAGCTGCGCGAACTTCTTCCTAAAGGCATGGGAACTCATCACGCTGGAATGCCTCGGTCCGATCGAAATCTCATCGAACGTCTTTTCGCAGAAGGCGTGCTGAAAGTGCTTTGCTGTACGGCAACTCTAGCCTGGGGTGTTAACTTGCCAGCCGCTGCAGTTCTCATCAAAGGCACTCAAGTTTACAATGCACAAGAAGGTCGCTTCACCGATCTTGGCATTCTTGATGTTCTTCAGATCTTTGGTCGTGCCGGTCGTCCCCAATTCCAGGACACTGGTATCGGTTTCATCTGTACGACTCAAGACCGTCTCGATCATTATCTCAAAGCGGTGACAGAACAGCAACCAATCGAATCAAGGTTCTCGTCCAAGCTTGTTGACAATCTCAATGCGGAGATTTCGCTAGGCACGGTCACAACGGTGCAGGAAGGCGTGCAATGGCTCGGATACTCCTATCTATTTGCTCGGATGCAAAAGAGTCCCTTGAACTATGGCATCGAGTGGTCGGAGATTCGAGATGATCCGCAACTCGTGATAAGACGCCGGAAGCTTATCGTTGATGCTGCTCGCGTTTTGCAGCAGAGCCAAATGATCGTTTTCAACGATACCACAGGAGACCTTCGTGCCAAGGATGTTGGCCGCATTGCAAGCCAGTATTACGTTCAGCAGTCCAGTATTGAGATCTTCAACACAATGATGAAGCCACACGGATCTGAGGAAGAGGCCTTTGCTATGGTCAGCATGAGCGGCGAATTCGACCAAATCACCTCTCGAGATACCGAAGAGAAGGAACTTTCCTCGCTTATCGAACATGAGCATACCTTCCATGACGTTAAAGGCGGTGTTGGCACGCCTCATGGGAAAACCAATGTGCTACTACAGTCTTACGTTTCTCGTGCAAGGTTAGAGGATTTCACGTTGGTTTCAGACACCAACTATATCTCACAAAATGCAGCTCGTATTGCACGAGCACTGTTCATGATTGCACTCAATCGTCGCTGGGGGTACCAATGCCAGGTTCTACTGAGTCTGTGCCAATCTATTGAACATCAAGTTCGGTCCGACTTGCATCCGCTGCATCAATTCGATCTCCCTCATCCTGTGCTTCGCCAATTGGATTGGAAATACACTTCTGTCGAGGCACTCCGTGATATGGATCCAACCGAGATTGGTGATTTGGTACACAACAAGAAGATGGGCAACGTTGTTACTAAACTACTAGACAATTTCCCAACCTTGAGTATCGAAAGCGAGATAGCACCCTTGAACAGAGATGTACTCCGCATTAGGCTCTGGCTCACCCCAGAGTTCAAGTGGAATGACCGTCACCATGGAACTTCTGAGTCGTTCTGGATTTGGGTAGAGAACTCGGAGACTTCCGAGATCTTTCATTACGAGTTCTTTATCTTGTCGCGCAAGAAGCTGTACGATGACCACGAGCTCAACTTTACTATCCCACTTTCAGATCCCTTGCCGTCGCAGATATACGTGCGAGCAGTATCTGATAGGTGGCTTGGCGCCGAAACAGTACATCCTATATCATTTCAGCATCTTATCAGGCCAGATACCGAAAGTGTTTACACTGACTTACTCAACCTACAGCCACTACCCATCTCGGCCCTCAAAAATGAGGTGCTTCAGGAACTGTATGGGCAACGGTTCCAGTACTTCAACCCTATGCAGACGCAGATTTTCCACTGTCTATATCATACGCCAGCAAACGTCCTGCTGGGGTCCCCTACAGGTAGTGGTAAAACAGTGGCTGCTGAACTCGCAATGTGGTGGGCCTTCCGCGAGAAGCCTGGCTCAAAGGTCGTCTACATCGCCCCGATGAAGGCGCTCGTACGTGAGCGAGTCCAAGACTGGGGCAAGCGTCTTGCTGGCCCAATGGGCCTGAAGCTTGTGGAGCTCACTGGTGATAACACCCCAGATACACGCACTATTCGGGATGCAGACATAATCATCACGACCCCTGAAAAATGGGACGGTATCAGTCGTAGCTGGCAGACCCGTGGCTACGTTCGCCAGGTCAGCCTGGTGATCATCGATGAAATCCACTTGCTAGGAGGTGATCGAGGCCCTATTTTGGAGATCATTGTCTCTAGAATGAACTACATTGCTTCGCAGAGCAAAGGCTCGGTCCGCCTTCTGGGCATGTCGACTGCTTGCGCCAACGCAACCGATCTTGGCAACTGGCTCGGTGTCAAAGAAGGGCTGTTCAACTTCCGCCATTCGGTCCGGCCGGTACCTTTGGAAATCTATATCGATGGCTTCCCCGAGCAACGCGGCTTTTGTCCGCTCATGCAGTCTATGAATCGTCCTACGTTCCTCGCTATCAAAGCACACTCGCCCGAAAAGCCAGTCATCGTGTTTGTTGCCTCTCGTCGGCAGACTCGCCTCACCGCTCGAGACTTAATCAACTTTTGTGGAATGGAAGATAACCCTAGGCGCTTTCTTCACATGGCTGAAGATGATCTAGCTCTGAACCTCTCCCGTGTTAAAGACGATGCATTGCGGGAAGCTTTGAGCTTTGGTATTGGTCTTCATCATGCCGGTCTTGTGGAATCCGACCGTCAGCTGTCCGAGGAGCTATTCGCCAACAATCAAATCCAAATTTTGGTCGCGACTAGTACGCTTGCATGGGGTGTCAATCTTCCCGCTCATCTTGTCGTCGTTAAAGGTACGCAGTTCTTCGACGCCAAGACAGAAGGATATAAGGACATGGATCTCACCGACGTGTTGCAAATGCTCGGTCGTGCCGGTCGTCCTCAATTCGATTCTTCCGGTATAGCTCGCATCTTTACACAGGATGCAAAGAAGGACTTTTACAAGCATTTCCTGCACACCGGCTTCCCAGTCGAGTCATCTCTCCATAAGGTCCTGGACAACCATCTTGGAGCTGAGATATCAGCAGGCACGGTAGCCACCAAACAAGATGCACTAGACTATCTCACCTGGACCTTCTTCTTCCGTCGCCTTCATAAAAACCCCTCTTTCTACGGTCTCGAGATATCAGCTGAAGAGCACAACACAATCGTCGCCCAAACAATGGCCAATGACTACATGATCAACCTTGTTGAGACATCGCTCAATGAGCTCGCAGAGTCCTCCTGTATCGATCTTCATGGCACCGGCGATATCGACTCTACACCCCTAGGCAAGATCATGAGCTACTACTACCTCAGCCACAAGACTATCCGTTACCTCGTTAAGCACGCAAAGCGTGACGCTTCGTTCGCCGATGTCCTAGCGTGGATATCCCACGCAACCGAGTACGATGAACTTCCTGTCCGCCACAATGAGGACCTCATCAACGCCGAGCTATCCAACGCGCTGCCTCTCAAGGCAGAGCAGCACTTCGACCTTCCCCTGTGGGACCCTCATGTCAAGGCGTTCCTCCTTCTGCAAGCGCACTTTTCACGCGTAGACCTCCCAATTTCAGATTACGTCGGTGATTTGAACAGCGTGTTGGACCAGAGTATTCGTATCGTGCAGGCATCTATCGATGTTCTCACCGAACTAGGCTACCTCTCCTCCTGCGAGATGATGGCCACACTTCTCCAAGCTATCAAGTCCGGGCGTTGGCCTACCGACGGCCCGCTGTCCCTCTTCCCAGGCGCAGACGTCGAGAAGGAAAAGAAGCGTGTTGAGCATCCGAAAGCAAACCCGAAGACACTTGTCGAAGCATCTACAGCATCGCCTCCTGTCCTCGAAAAAGCGGCGCGCTTCGCAGGCGTGGCAAACACAGGGATCAAGCGCTTCACGGAGCCTATATCGCGCTTGCCTGTCTTGAAACTCGATCTCGCGAACCTCACAGCGATGGGTCTGACGCTCAATCTCACTCGCGTTAATCCCACACGGAGCGGTCCTGGCGGCGTACGCATCTATGCGCCGCGGTATCCGAAGCCGCAGACTGAGGGTTATTTTGTCATTGCATCCTATTCTGGGACCGATGAGATCGTTGCGCTGAAGCGTGTGGGTTGGAACGAGCCTGGAAAGGGTGGTGCTGGGAGGAAGAACGCGGGTGGAGCGAGACTGCAAGGCTCGGCGAAGATCAGTCTACCGAGAGAAGCACAGGGCAAGAAGTTAGATATTAGTATCCTTAGTGATGCATATTTGGGCATGAAGTGGAAAGTGGACGGGGTGGATGTGCCGAGTGCCCCTGTGGTCGAGGATGGGAAGGGCAAGGAAGGCAAGGGTGATTGAGTGTTCCATACTGTCGTCCATCATTGGATACTAGTATAGCCTACGATGATGCTGAAAACATTATCATGCTCAACAATCATGGTATCGTCAGGATACCACGTTGAGAATCTACCTTATCTGTGCAAGTAACGTCAAAGCACACTACTGCCGAAACGACTTCAAATAATTCCCTTATGCAAAATTCACTTTATTTACGTGCACCCACCTTATCTCAGAACAATCTCTCCATACGTGACGAACAGTAGAAGAAAACATATACTTTACTATGAATGAAATATTACCATCGGCATCGTTGTCACTAATTTACCGTCTTTCCAGCGTGTTGTGTCGGATGGACTTGTAACTCGAACTCAAAGTACGCAATAAGGCAAATATATCGTTCGAATTTCCTCAAGTCTTCGACTGTCGATGTGTAACTTAAACCATTTCTCCAAATGTCGTGACTAAAGATGAACAACAAATCGACAAATATGCAATATTTCCAATACGCATGACACACAATCCAAGACTATAATCACGAAGAGAGTCCAAAACGGTCTCGATCTTGCTTGTCGGATTGTATGTTGTCTGTTGGAGAACGGTGTGGAGCGAAGTGCAATACAAAGGTTTGGTGCTGGAACAGGTGATTCGGAAAGAAAGTCCTTTTACGGCCTTGATCTTGATCCGATGTCCCAAAGAGAGTTTTTTGTTGGCGTATCCACCTCGTGTATGCTGGTCGTTAACAATGTAGCGAGAAAAAAAATAGGATCGAACGATAAGTGCCGAATCGAGATATTGATTCTAAGATGTTCTAGATTGAAAAGGACTATTGATCCAATTTTGCGTCGGTATGAGGAAGTCGAACATCAGTGCTGCGTGGCACGGGACAGCTTTTCAGGATTGAGCTTGATTTTGAGCATCAGCCGAGGTTCCACGCCTGCCTGCTTAGTTACCGTAGCCAATTGTATGCTAGGTGAGGAAGTGGCTGCGGAAGATAGCGTAGCTACAGGAGCTGTGCTGGAGCTCTGCCCATTAGCGGGCGTGATGGGTCCAATAACAGATGAATCCCTATCGCTGGGCGCTTGATCGGGGTTCAGTCGCGGTGAACAACGAGAAGGTTTGGTGGTACCCTTCTCCTTTCGGCTCGTCTGACGTTTTGCAGGGCGACGATCAATATTATCTTCTGCCGCACGCTTCGCTGTGGCGCGCTTCGTTGGGAGTTTCAGACCATCGAATTGTCCGACGTGCTGCTCCCTCGGCTTTGCATCTGCAACTACTTCTGCCTTCAGTAAAGGTTGTCGCTCTGCCGGGTTGTTCTCCCGCTCATTTGCCAACCCCAAATCACGCTGTACGATGATCTGCGACGACGTGGGCTCTCCAGAGTTTGGTTGGGCTGTGGCGGATGAAGAAACAGGACCGCGGTGTAGGCCAGTATCCTGCCTAGAGAGCTGTATAAGAGCTAAAGCTGCATCTCGTACGTCATCATCAATACTGGCAGTATTTGAGTGCACTGCAGCAAAATTTTGGACTGGCAGGTTGTCACTGGGGTGATTACCATTCAACTTCTTTGAAGTGTTGGACGTATTCCGCAGAGCGTTGCGCACCGCTGAATGCACTGGAGCCTGGGGTGACTGTGCATCTACACAGTCGGTCTTTAATGTCGCCGACGGTGACTTTTCTCCATCACAGCGGTTGTAGGTAGCATCTGCTATGGAATCAATCGCGTCAATTGCTTTTTTAGAGGATTGTACGAATCGCTTTAACTTACCCGAACTCACAGATACATCCGGCTTATGGATGTAATGCTCGGTGCGGTATGTAGCGAA
The DNA here is from genome assembly GCA_019828545.1 of Paracamarosporium sp. OC-R06-R3. Classification (NCBI taxonomy): domain Eukaryota; kingdom Fungi; phylum Ascomycota; class Dothideomycetes; order Pleosporales; family Didymosphaeriaceae; genus Paracamarosporium; species Paracamarosporium sp. OC-R06-R3. Next base: position 433,499 of record JACVRA010000044.1, on the reverse strand, counting down.
AGATATTTTTTTTGCCCGCTTTTTCGATGGCTTCGAGTCGCCACGCTCAGTATCGTCCACGTCGTCTTCCAACTTTCGTTTGGGAGAAGTAAAACGACGGCCAGATTTGGCAGGGTTCTCTTCCTCGCTGCTGCTGTCTTCCTGATTCATTTGATCCAATACCCTCTCTATACCCTCCCAGTTTGGGTGATTCGAGGTTATATAGAACGGTCGATCAAGAGGGATCAGGTTCGGTTCATTGGCTTGGGACAAGGAATTCTGAATCTTATGCTTAAGCGCAACGTTCGATGTCGCTCCAGGAGCATTGACATGTTCCATATGACTGGTAGCAGACATGCTTGTTGTCTGTGCTTTGTTCGTCTGAGTCTGTATTGAAATCGGTAGTTGAGATCGAGGCGCAATCCTTAGGCCCTTGAAGTCGGATGATTGAACGAGGGCAAGCAGTGCGGTCCTACCATCTGCTTCCTGAACGAGACGGATGAAGCGGTCGAAAGACATTTCTTGATCAGTCGGGCAGGAGCCGTTCTGCTGACTGGCATTACCATCAGCGTGGGAAGGGTTGAAGAACACCATGTTTGGTCAAGACAGTATCAATTGCTAGTGTTGAAGTAACGCGTGTTGATGCGTGATCGAAAGTGGAAAGGGGGGATATATCGCGTCCGAGAGGTTGATGATACAGGCTAAAAGGTCGTGAGCTTGAAGCCCTGTCTTCTTGGTGCGCTTATAGAGAAAGCGTACAGATCGAAAGTCGAGGAGATCACAGACTCTGCCGGAGTTGAAAATGGATGCGCGTGTGGGTGCGCAGGATATATTGAAGTTGAGTCAAATTCGTTGTTCATGTACAATGCCAGTTGAAAATCAATGGCTCACACGCTATACCTGATAATGTTGACAGCTTTAGGGGCAGTGCACGGACACGGAGTGAAAATATCCTCGGAAGAGACTGGGTTCCCAACGCGGAAGGCAGTCACGGCTATTCAGTCTCATGCTACCCATGTTGGTTCTTATGTATGACACATCATCTCTTTGAGATGGCTAAGATATTACACTCAGTGTCATCGGCATTGTGAGTTATGTCTGCTTTGATCCATGATCTCTATACGTCTTTTGGGTGGTTCCTTGCGATCTGCTTATAATAACCTTTCATACAAGTTTGCATGCCGTTGTGATCTTTCAATCATTTAACACAAACTGTTTGATAAGCTTCACATATGGCAATCCGTTCGATGGCTGTAAACTCCCAAAATCGCGTTCTTGCGAGCGCACACAATATCGATGCGTCCAAAATCGAGTTCAGTCTCTTTTTGTTTGCTTCTTTCGAATCTGTGCCCGAGAGCTTTCGTGGGAGATGGCTTTTAGATAAGCGTCCTTCAACTGGAACATAACCAGTGAAAATTTGGTTTATCCTGAGCCACCATGCTGCTTTCCAGTGTGAAATACATAAACAGAACGCTAAAATCTCGAGTTAGTATCCGAACTCGTGCACATTTTCTGTTATAAGCATTGAAGCCCCTTGCGACTCTATTTAACCCTCTATCACACAGACACTGTCAACTTCAACGACAAGTTCTCTCTTGAACCATTGACAGTTCCACATGCAATATCCACAGTGCATACATTCATCAACATGGCCCAGTCAGATCATTGGAGACTTTTCATAGAAGCAGACGATAACAACCCTCACTGCGAACGTCTAGATCGGGAACTCGCTATGTTGGGCATTTCGGTTGGAGATGTACAACAAATGGATGCCTTGAAAGAACCGAAGGCATCTACTGGTGATGACTTGAATAGCATGTCTAGACGGAGAACCCACGAGACTGCTGAAGCTCAGATGGATCTGACTTGCTGTAAAAAGAAGGATGCGGTCGCCGGGGCTACAAATGTAAAGGGATCAACTTATACCTTTCCAGTTCCATCATCGATGCCCTCTACCCTCGGCGTTTTGAAGACTTCTTACCGTGGCTCGCCCAACGACGATTCAGTGGTGAATTTCACAACCACGATCGACACCAGCCTGTTAGAGCAAATTGCCAAGCACCAAAATTTTGACGCGATGAAGGCGGCAAACGCACCTGCCTTCACCTCGTCTCTTTCGACTAATATATCCGTTAGCCTCTCTACCTGACTCAAACACTCCACTCCACCCCAAAAATCCGCGCCGCACACTCGTCAAATCAAATGCGGCAATGGATACTAACTGGGTACAGGACCTACACGCTGCGGCGCCTGAATACGCTGGAGAATGGGAGGATACCCCAAGCCGAACCGCGACTGGTCTGTATCGGAAGACTTTCGAGTTCGACACAGCCACGGAGTCGATTGACGCGAATACAAACACGTCAAAACACCAACCATCTCACATGGAGGTGCTTAACCAATCGATCACAACACCCACAATCAAACCTTCCGACGAAGACCTGACCGGTATACTGGAGGACATAGATCTGAACTCCCCACTGAAAGATCGCACTGCCAAGTCGTCCATCCAGGAACTGGCCGCTGAAGAGGCAAACAACGTGGAGTACCAGCATTCGCAAGCCATGACTCCAGATCGCTTATCCGCAGTTCCCGACTCAGAAGGCTTAGAGGAGAACACTAGTGCCATGATCGGTCTGGACCAGACATACTCGCGTCAGGCTCTTTCACCCAAGACGCCCAACGTTCATGGTCCGGGCAAACAGAGGATCGGGGCGTTGGCCAACATCGACTCAATTCCCAGGTTGCTGACTCCAGCGGCAACGTCTCCTATGCTAACGTTCACTCAGTTGCGGGCGCAGGCTGAGAAGAATTTGGCACACGTGAAGGGTAAAGATGATACTCGTCGACGCATGTCACCTACGACCATGACCCCGGCTGACGAGCTCTTCATTCTCAACTCCGATCCGTTCAAGAGTGCGAAAGAGCTTGTCGACACCGAGTACGCAGACGTATCAGTAGACGTGCTCGATCACGAGGTGCGTTCTTTGACTTCATCCTTCAATCTCTCCTTACGTGCCCGCTGACTTTCCGCAGATGGGACACAGTAGTTCGAAAGACATGCCAGTATACCGATTCCCAGGTACTTATAGCGCCGCCAAGCATGACACGTACGAGGCATCCAAAAACGTGGGCGCAGCTGCTATGGCCTTTGGCAGTGCTATTGGCAAGTCCGGAATTGGGAAGGCGATGTGGTCGGTCGGTGCGTTGTCCGTAGAGGGCGCGCGGCGTGCTGGGAAGCACCTAACGACACAGGCCATCGTAAAATCTGGCTATAAGGAATCCTTGCCAAATATCGTCACACAGTGGGCTGAAGCTAATGAGGAGAAGCGGCGCCGCAAAGCCGAAAACAAGCGACGCTACAAGACCGCAAACAGTCACATCGCAAAGCAGAATCCCATCGATGGTGTTATTGAAGAGAAGGAAGATGACGAGTTTGTTGACATTGAGGAGGTCGAAGGAGAGGACGGGGAAGAGTGGGTTGTTGTACACCCGAAAAACATTATCGGTCTCAATGAGTATTTGTCTCGCCAGGACCAGAAGACACTAGCGGGGTCGACTTCGAGTGCTCCAACAGACCCCACGGATCAGGAGCCTTTCTCGTTCTACGAAGCCGGTATGAGTCTGGTCGAAACTAGTGCAGTGTCAGCCGTTCGACTCAGTCACCAGGTCTCATCAACCATCGATCAGCTGCGCGGCCATGCCAACGCTTACGCCGCTAAAACCAAACAGCGACTCGAAAATGGAAAGTCGGGCGAGAATTGGCCGCAGAACATAGAGCAGCTTGAGAGTGCCAACAAGCTTGAGCGAAAGCAGACAATCCCGACCCTCCAGACTCGGCCTGCTACTGTGATTGAAATCAACCAATATTCGGCGATCCCATGGACTGAAACCGATGATGATGGAAATGATTACAATGGTATGATCATCGCTGACGATGAATCCGATGTCGAGGACAAAGACGAGGATGAGTTCAAGCCCGCCCCGCGAGCATCGAGCGATCGCGGTGCCTAAGCTGAAGATGATAGTCTATGCGTTTGTCGCCTTGCGAAGTCCCCAGCATCTTTACGCTCTGATCAGCAAAGTTGGCGACGTTTAGCAAACCAACTCATGTCCGCATTGGTATCATCGTTGTGAGCAAAGACCCCAAGGGCAAGGTTTACAATTTTGATTTTCTTCACGGCTCTCGGACTTGTTTTGGGAGGAACAATTGGACAAATGTTTGCTTGTTGACTTGGCTGAATACCCACGTACGTTGAAAGACATTGGTGTAATTCTTTCGTATCGATCAGCAGCCAACCAGTCTTTCCGAGTGTTCATGCACAATATGAAGGACCGAGATAGTGAATGCAAACATCTCATGATTATGAACGTACCTTTCAGTCTTCTTCGTGACTTCCTCTCCCAACCCCATGCACATCCACCCTCGAGCATGCTTGCCTAGAAACATATAACTGTTTCAACGGCTCCTACAGCCGTTCAGCACTTCTACTTAACAAAGCATTGTGGTTGTCCAACAGTCCCCGCCACTCGCTCATAGGCCTATGCAACGCCTGAAAGTCATCGCCATTCTTCTCGTACGATTTTAACCAACTCGGGTATCTCTCTTCGTAATACTCTTCCAATGCACCATTCTTCACAAGCACCTCACCCAAAGCCAACGCATCTTGTATTGCCGCGTTCGCAGCCGTACCCGCATGGTTACTCCAGTCATGAACTGCATCTCCAATAAACACCACCTTCTCTTCTTTCGACTTGACGAGTAGATCTTCCTTAGGGATAAGCAAGCTAACCAGCTGATGATGAATCGTGCGGTCACGACGGCTCCGAATACCATTGAAGAGAACGTTAAATGGCTCTACAAGCCCCTTCGGCAAGCTTTCAAGTTCCTCCCAGAACTCTTTCGGCGCACGCGACTTATCAAACGTTCTATCCTTGAAGCTAACGAACAACGGATCGTTGTCGCCCCTCCTCCGTCGCGAATACCCCCACGATACGTCCACATACCCAGAAGAAGGGTCCAAGTCGGCATCGTAAATCGTGCACGCCAGAATCAACTGCTCTCCAAAGCCGGGATAAACCGCCGAGTCCTCAACATGCGGCGCCATCTTCGCGTTCCAATCCGCAAGCGGGAAGCGAGACGTCCCGTTCACCATGACGCCGTCCCAATCCTGCGGCACGCATTGCGGAAGCAACGTCTCGCGGATCAACGAGTGCACTCCATCTGCAGCGACTAGCACATCGCCCTCCGCCTCGAGCCCATTCTCAAACACCACGCGTACACCAGCGGACGTCGACGAAAAGGACCGCAACTTGCACCCATACTCGACCTTCACATCGCCCATAATCGTACCTCGCAGCCTCTCCCTATTCGTACGGAAATCCTTCGTTGCAAAGCCTGTCTTGAACGACCCAGCGCTGAAACGCTCGCCCGTGAGTATATTAACTAAGAAGGCATTGGAACGTCCTTGCTTGCGGTCGACAGCTACCTTGGGACGGAACTCTTGCTCTTTCAAGCCGAGCAAGGGAAGTAGTTTGTTGGTCGTGTCCTCGCGCAGCGTCAACCCGAAGCCTTGCGATTTGTATTCTTCCTGCTGGTCGAAGATGCGGAACGGGAAGTCCTTGCTCTTCAAGTATCGCGCGAGAGTGACGCCGGCCATGCCGGCGCCGATGATAAGTATCATGATTGTTGTACGTTGGAAGATTAAAGCTCGAGCGATGAAACAATGAAGCGAGTCGCTGAAGGTGATTAGAGGTCACATATACAATCGAGGGAGACCGGATTACTTTCAAGGCGTGCTACGATGTACATTTGTAGGGTGTGAAGTCGCTTTACGGAATGGTATGGTTTGCATCCTCGGGCGTGCCGGTAGTCTGACAGTCTTGGTTTTCGCAGACGCACCTGCCTTTCTTACCTTAGAGCTTAGTCAGAACAACCATCAATGAGGCGTCTTTGTTCTAGCAAGTGTTAGATGCATAGTGCGGCGCGGTGCGAACGGTAGTCGGGTCACCTTCGTTACCGCTTACCGCGCCGATGCGGCCGACAACGAGCGAGCTTGCTCTGTGGAAGCGGTTATACCCGTGCTTAGGAATTCATTAGTAGCGCTTCAGCACTATGCAAATGAATAAATCACATATCGATCTGGGAGATGGATGGGCGCGTCATATATATAGAGTGATATGTCGATCATATTGTTGAACGCTAAGGAAATTGCTAGATTATAGCTGTCAGCACTGGTGCTGCTCAGTGATGAATACCTAAAGAAAAGATTGGTAGATCATGTTTGACCAACCGAGGGCCTCATATCCCTGACTTCTTGCCTTTGGCCTTGCTCTTGCTCCTTGTCATCCTCTCTTTCACAGGGGCCTCATCGATGGACTCTTCCGCAACATCGACACCCGAACTTTCGTCTCCACCCACAACTCCCCCAGCATCATCCTCCGTCTCCCTGTTGTCAGAGTCGACACCACCATCGGTTCCGCTCAGCTCCTTATCCCGGGCCTTGCGCTCTTCTTCCCATCCTTGTACTAGCTTTGACACAGCAACTTCCTCCACCTTCTCTTTACCATTCCAGGCATGGCAGCCGCCACATCGCCAGCGTCCTACGTCTTCAAGGGTTCGTGCCCCAGGTGGAGCCTGTCCGTTTACGAGGCGACATTCTGAACAGATGAGCGCCAGGCGGTTCTTCGGTTGGGTCTCGTCTTCACCCAGGAGGGCGTCCATGATGCGATCGTACCAGTGGGATTGAGTGAACGTAGCTGCTGACGCAGTCGAATATTGCCTTGTAATCTCGGCGGCAGAAAATGCATTTGGCGCGAACTCAGCACCAGGAGCTTCCGGCGGAGGTAGAACTGGCGGGGGTGGACCCTGCGGGGGACCTGCTGCTGATGCAGGTTGTTGTGGTGTTGTCGGACGCTGGACTGATGGATTTTGGATATTTGCGGTCGGTGGTGGTGCGATGCCTGTACGCGGGCCTGACGCTTCAACTGGTTTTTTGGGGCCTTCTGTTTTCTTGCTCGTTGGCGAGTTGATGTTCTTCTGCTTGGGCTGGCTTCCGTATTTCTCGAGCAGTTGCTGCGTGGAGTTGTATTTGGTTGCCTCCTTCAATCTCTCGATCGTTGCGTCCCGCTCTTTGTTGAGGGTCTTGAGGTAGGCCTCAGTGTTACGAATACGCCAGTCGTAATAGCGTGTCGTCGCGGTGCGAACGATATAGATCCTGAAAGCGATCAGCTTCGTTTCATGCCAGATTTCTCATAAGATATGGCTTCTCACAGTAGTGGTCCTCCAGCGATCGCAGTGTATTCGGTACGTTTCCAGTTCCTGTAACCCACTACCAGCGACCAAAACAGAGCAGCGAAGATGTAGGCAAATCCGGCCCAGAGCGTCCACATGACGCGAATACGCGTGGACCTCTGCCGCATCCCGTCATTTCGAGCAGCGGCCCTTGTGATTTTTCCAGTGAGAGTGGAAAGCGTCTTTTCGAAGTAGGCGGCGTCCTCGCTGGACTGTTGCCTCGTCAGCGCGCAAGCAGGTGTTTGAGGTAAAGCTACGTACCTTGAATGGCCAGAAAGAAACCATCGTGAAGAACTTGTAAAACAGTAGCGCACCAACGGCGCAAAGGTTAGCTTAAGCGCACGTTAACATCGTCGTGTGGGCGGGGGAAAGAGAAGCAAAGCAAAGTAGTGGACTCGCGACGTCACAAAGCAGCTAGGCTAAGGCAGCTGATTTATCGCTGCAGGAGACCGGATCCCTGTCCGCTGAACATTGGCTTCCGCGACTTTTCTTGCCATCGCCCATTACACCTCACACATTCCGAAACAGACTCTCATGTCGCACGAGATGGCCCTCGCAGCATACAGAAACGTCCTGCGATCGGCGCGCATTGCCTTTCGAGGTGCGTACAACGACCATGCGTCTTTTACTCAACTGGAAGCTCACATCCGCACCAGGAGATGCCCGCATGCTCACCGCAGCACGCCTTGAAGTGCGCAAGAACTTCGAGAGCAACCGCGGTCTAACCACCGGCAGCGAGGAATACTCAAAACAAGTTGCACATGCAGAAGAGGTGGCGAAATTTCTGAGGGAGAACGTGGTACAAGGGGAGGCGGCGGACACGGAAGGCAATTACAGTATGTTCCGAAGCGCATGCGGCTTCGCAGACCTTGCAATTGCTGATGCTATCTACCAGGGCTCAATATCCACGAGCATACAGAGCGCGGAAACAATGAGGATATTAAGAAAGGAAAGGGGAATACATTGGCAGGAACCAAATGCTGCTCATCCTGATATTTTTCCGCCCAATACGAATCGTGATACCCTTCCCTTGAGACCCGAACGCCGTTCCATGCAGTTATAATACAATACACGCTTAGTTGCCAGCCAAACTGGCATAGTTGACTTCATCGTCGGCACCTGGGGGTGGAGCAATGGATGCCAGACTGTCAAGACTGGCTTCGGGAGCCGCCTCAATGGCAGCTTGCGCACGCCTCGCATTGCCACTCGCTTGTCTGCCTTCTTTCGCGTACATCATCCGAACATTTTGATCGAGGCTGTCCAGCTGTTTGGGTTTCCCCCAGACCACCTTCATCGGGCAGCCTTTGATGACTACCTTGCCCTTGAGTGTCTCTGCCGCGGTCTCTGCGTCCTTCCGCTTCACGTAGTTGATGTATGCACAATGTGCGCGATGCGAACATACGACCGATCGAAGCTGTCCGTATTGTGCGAAGTGTGTGCGGATCTCGTGTTCGGGCAAGTCGTCCTCGACACCTGTAACGAACAGTGACGCGACATTGGGGTCCCTCGGTGGTAACCAGTCCTCAGGGTTCGGTGCTGCTGGCGCTCCACCCATCCGTCCGCCACGCCCAGGTCGCATCCCACCACGGCCGCTGATCGGACCCCTCGAATCCCTCGTTCGTATCGGTCCCGGTACGTGTCCACCTGCAGAGCTAGACTCTCCTCCAGGCGCAGGAAGCGCTTTCTGTGTGCCTTCGCCCTCCCCTTCCAGCCGTCGTTGTTTCTTGTAGTAGGGCTCACTTTGCGCCAACCGCTTCAACAGGTCACGTGCCTTTTCGTCCGTCTTGTCGTAGGCCTCAACCGCTCCCCGGCCTTCCTCAATCTCCTTCTCGTGTTCTTGCGCATAGTATTGCCTATTGATATTGCTCTGAGGTCCTGGCGCCACCATCTTCAGTGCCGCATCACGGACCACGATGGGAAGCCCAAATGACAGGTCCAGCATGCAGCACTGACAGCAGTTCTTGAGTCGCGCGCATGTCAAACAGATATTGGTGCGTTTTTGGCGGGCAGTGCGATCTGCTTTCCATCGAAATATCGTAAAAGGACGTGTGCATATCTTGCATTCCTGTGCAGAAACGTTTAGTCGAGTCCAGATAGCAAAGCGAAAGCAAGGTTGGTACTTACAGCTCCATAATCCTCCTTGAGCATCTGAACATATGGATTGTCTGGCAGGCATCGCTCGCACACCGACGGAAAGTCTGTGGTTTCCCAGCCGGAGCGATTCAGATCTTGCTTGATTTGCGGAGGCATCTGCGAGCGAAGGAGGCGGTCGCGCGCGGTTTCGAAAGATCGTACGTTGTCTGCAGGAGGACGCGATCGGCTATCACTCTATTCAAGCGAGTCGTTGTCGTTGTGGGGCGCAGCAGGGCTTTGGAGTGAACGTGAAGGCGTTCAACTGGAGAGGGTGACGAAGCGGAGCTTGGCCTGGTGGCGGGTACCCGTAATTTGCAAGCCTCGCGTATGCACCGTATTGTGCTCCAGGCCCTTGAGGCCAATCAGGGGCCGCTCTGTCCGACGCATATTTCCTCCTGCACCGCTCTTTCTCCTGGTGATTTCTCCTTAAGAGGGCTGCTTTGTCTTCTATCTTTCGGCCACTGCACAGTCAAGTATTCTTCACTTCTACTACCATCTTCCCTTCGCTCCTGCGATTGTCAAGGTTTTGCCCCTCCACTACATTTATCAACATGTCTCCCGTTGCCCTTGAGAAGGAGGACCACACCCGCGATGCGGACTTCAACAAGGCCATGCATGGCAAGTCGTCCCAAGCAAAGGGTGGTATGAGTGCCATGCTTGGGAAGGACAGGGCCGCTCAGCAAGCCGCTGTGGACGAGTACTTCAAGCACTGGGACAACAAGGCCGCTGCAGACGAGACAGACGAGACACGCAAGGTACGCCAATTGCACCCGCAATTGCACTTTAGATTGTTGACACGTATTAGGCCCGCCGCGATGAATATGCCACCTTGACTCGACACTACTACAACCTTGCGACCGATCTGTACGAGTACGGGTGGGGTCAGAGCTTCCACTTCTGTCGCTTTGCCTACGGCGAGCCCTTCTACCAGGCCATTGCCCGCCATGAGCACTACCTGGCACACAAGATGGGACTGAACGACAACATGAGGGTGCTTGACGTGGGCTGCGGTGTCGGAGGACCTGCCAGGGAGATAGTCAAGTTCGCCAATGTCAACGTGGTCGGATTGAACAACAACGACTACCAGATCGAGCGCGCGACTCGGTATGCTGAGAAGGAGGGTCTTTCCCACAAGCTCAAATACACGAAGGGTGACTTCATGGTATGTGCAGAGGTTTCCCTTTGTCACACAGGCACTGACCCCCGAACAGCAAATGTCCTTCCCAGACAACTCGTTCGACGCCGTTTATGCTATTGAAGCGACCGTACATGCGCCTTCCCTCGAAGGTATCTACAGCGAGATCTTCCGTGTTCTCAAGCCTGGCGGTGTGTTCGGTGTCTACGAGTGGCTCATGACCGACAAGTACGACAACGACAACCCTCAACACCGTGAGATCCGTCTCGGTATTGAGATCGGCGATGGTATCTCAAACATGGAGAAGGTTGAGGTGGCTCTCAAGGCCATGAAGGCTGCTGGCTTCGTGCTAGAGCACCACGAGGACTTGGCAGACCGTGACGAGGACCCCGCCCCGTGGTACTGGCCCCTCTCTGGTCGCCTCAAGTACATTCAGACTCTTGGTGACATCCCCACGATTCTCCGAATGACCAAGATCGGCCGTGGCTTTGTCCACAGGTTTGTGGGCGCCCTGGAGACGATCGGTGTCGCACCCAAGGGAACCCAGAAGACTGCCGACAGCCTTGCGCTCGCAGCCGACTGCCTCGTTGCTGGTGGCGAGCAGAAGCTCTTTACGCCCATGTACCTCATGGTTGGCCGCAAACCAGCGGACGCGTAAACGGCCGCATACCTTCTTTGTTCTCTTCTGGTCTGCGGGTTTTCGTATTGGTGCATTTCAAGGAGAGAGCCTTGAGCACTTACAATCATATATCGATGTAATATTGGACTGTTGAAAAGGAGCAATTTGCAGTAATGTTGTTAACGCATTGATGGGTAGCATAGAATATGCATATAGAGCTAATACTTGATGTTGGTAAACAGAGCAAAGTGAATTCATGTGCCATTAATTCAAGACCCGTGCGCATCATGTGCCCTACAAGACTCGAGCTGCTCCCGAAGATGCAGTCTGCGTACTTCTGTGATTGAGCTGATGTTGGGATAGGCGTGTGAATCCAACCCGGCCAACATTTCGGAGGGTTTAGTTAGAGCTGTCGCGCACAGACCTCCTACTCAGTAGTTCAACAGAAAGCAATCCCGACCGCCGAACAAAACTTTCGAACCGTCAACAACCAACACTCCCCCCAAATCGGCCATCTCTCGTCCGCGGCCCTCCCTCTCCTCGTCCTCACTCCCCTATATCGCCAATTCAATGGCTGCCTCCAGGCTTCTCCGACCGGCGTCCCGCCTGCTCTCAGCTTCCCGCCCAGCAGCTCCTGCTTTCCGACCCGCGTTCCGCCCTGCCGCTATCACGCCCTCGATCGTCGCCAGGAGATATGCCTCTGATGGCGGAAGCAAGGAGATGACGGTCCGAGAGGCACTCAATGAGGCCATGGCCGAGGAGATGGAGGCAAACGACAAGGTCTTCGTGCTGGGTGAGGAGGTTGCGCAGTACAACGGAGCGTATGTTGCCTCCTCTACACTTCAATTGAGCACCGGGGAATTAGGAAAGCATGCTCGACGACTTTTTCAAGCTCAGAATGTGTTTCCTGGTTCTGCGCGGTGCCGTGGTGGACCATCGGCGAACTTCGCGCTGACGTGGATTGCAGGTACAAGGTCACAAAAGGTCTGCTTGACCGCTTCGGCGAAAGGAGGGTAATCGACAGCCCTATCACCGAGTCCGGTTTTGCCGGTCTCTGTGTGGGCGCTGCGCTGGCTGGCCTGCACCCCGTTGTAAGTCGCCTGTGTTTGGCAACTTTTGGTCGCCGGCGGCTGACAGCCAGATTTAGTGCGAGTTCATGACCTTCAACTTCGCTATGCAGGCCATTGACCAGATCATCAACTCCGGCGCAAAGACGCACTACATGTCCGGTGGCATCCAGCCCTGCAACATTACCTTCCGTGGACCCAATGGCTTCGCTGCTGGTGTTGCTGCTCAGCACTCCCAGGACTACAGCGCATGGTACGGAAGCATTCCGGGTTTGAAGGTCGTTGCACCTTACAGCTCGGAGGATGCAAAGGGTCTGTTGAAGGCAGCCATCCGGGACCCTAACCCGGTTGTCGTCTTGGAGAACGAGTATGGACCCTAAAAGAAGGCTAGATATACAAGGTCTAACATGGTAATAGGCTCCTTTACGGCTTGTCCTTCCCCATGAGCGAGGCCGCTCAGAAGGACGACTTCGTCATTCCCGTACGTACCCTCCTTCCCACCCCATCGGCACGCTTGCTAACGGAAATCAGATCGGCAAAGCCAAGATCGAGCGTCCCGGAAAGGACCTCACCATGGTGACCCTCTCCCGCTGCGTCGGCCAATCGCTCGTTGCCGCCGAGCAACTCAAGAAGCAATACGGCGTCGAAACCGAAGTCATCAACCTGCGTTCCATCAAGCCCCTCGACATCGAAGCCATCGTCAAATCAATCAAGAAGACCGGTCACCTTCTCGTCGTCGAATCGGGCTACCCATCCTTCGGTGTCGCCTCCGAAATCATGGCCCTCGCTTGCGAATATGCTTTTGATTACCTTGAGGCGCCACCTGCGCGTGTCACCGGTGCTGAAGTCCCAACGCCATACGCCCAGAAGCTCGAGGAGATGAGCTTCCCTACCGACCAGCTGATAACGTCGTATGCGGCGAAGCTTTTGCGCGTATAAGCGAGCCCACGCGACGCGGCTTGGAGAGTATGGCTTGGAGAAGGCTTCTAGAAATCGCGCAGTGGGGGTTTGACGCAGGGACGAACGGGCAGTGTGCGGATCCTGCACTGTCTGAATAGAGGGTATCAGGTTGAATATGTACCAAAAGATGACGGGCCTTTTGTTTGATTGGTGTCAGCGTGGAGCATTACTGCCATTGTACAAGTATGTCTTCAGATGCTTTGGAGTGTGTCTCCTTTCCTAGGGAAGCCAGTGTGGGATTAGAGTAGGCGATCAGTAATCATATGTTTCATGTGTACCATTTTCCTCGTGCTGGCAGCAGGGCGAAGGCGCTATGCCGTGTCACCGTGGAGAGCAAACGAAGACGCATCGTACGATGTCTGCTCATCCAGCTCAATTCGCACACAGCACCAACACTTATCACGTTCGTCTTTCGGTAGACTGCTTCATCGGTGTACCATGTCGGCGACGCTCGACTGTTAGTGTCCCTGTGGTTGCCGGCGAAATCGGTCCATGGCGTTTCAACCCTGTCAGCTGCGTGCATGAAAGGCCTCAGACCCGGGGCTATGGATCTGTGGAACGTGGGCGTTCACGGAGGTCGTGCGATGTGCCTCGCGTGCGGGTTTGTACGGGCGGGCTCGTCTTCCACGTGGAGGCTGCAGTGTGCGTTCGTGCGGGCGTAGGGGCAGACAAGCTCGTGTTACATCTAGGTTAGGTGTGTAGAACGGGAGGTTGCGATGTGGGCTGATGGGTGCGTGGGTGCCATGTGGTGGCGTATGTGGTGTGTTCGAGGGTAGGTGGACGCGAGTGGTGGCGAAGTGATCGGTATACGTATTTTGATGAGTGGCTTGGGTCGCCTTGTAGGGTTGGGCTTCCACGTGCAAGTGGTGCCAGTGGCTGCGAGTGAGGTGAGTCCTAGGTAAGATGGCGACGGGATAGGGAAGAGAATGAAGATTCTGTTCACAAGGCGTGAAGGAAAAATGACTTTCCAGCAAATCATCACTGAGCATGATTGACTAGGTGGTTTGGAAACCAAGGCAGTCGGTTTTGCAAGAAGACAGGCTTGGTGCGTACGCTCTTGGGTTGACGGAGTTGTGAAAGTAATTTACGTATTCAGAGCCAGCCATTTCCTAAATGAGGCAGCGCTACATAGCACTTATGCCTCAAGAACAGAAGTTGCCTAGTATTTCGTAGTGTTCAGCCCTTGAAGAGGCTTCCACGAGGTGCCACTTTCTGAGACCCACGTGCACACATAGAGTTGGTGGTGAGAAAACTCAGGCACATAAACGCATACTAGAATAAGCGAAGGAAACAGAGACAGGGAGGAAAACGTGTACAGCTGAACACTAGGGTGATATAGGCCCGGCCGGAGCCGCCCATGGGGTCCGTAAAGTACGTATGCACCCAATGATACAACTACGTGGGTAGTACATGTCATCTAGTAGTGGACTTTAGGGCCCGAGCATGTTCCTACCGCCGCCACGGGCTCGGATTCCAGGTTCGACTCTTTTGGTCCCTCGTTTGTGACACTGTATCATGAGCCCTACGTTATAAAACGTCTTACATGCTAAATCTAGCGCTTCAGCTGCTAGTAACCGCCGGAAGAAGTCGATACGAACATGAACGGTAAAGGACAACCACCGCACAGAGGCGGGAATCCTTCGAAATCGTCGGACGGTGATGGGCCGAGTAGGTACGTTGGTGGCGTTCTGACGATGTAGGGTCTTGGAAGAGCGTGGTAACCACGTGTATATGCAAGCCAGCCGGCTTAGCAGCGAGGAACTGGGCTGAATGCTTGCGAACAATTCGCGTGGTTCCTTGAAGATGTCCGAATCGACCCGTTAACCAGCTTTGCTAAGTACCCCAGCGCTTGTGGCTAGAAAGTTCTCGTATTCATACAGAGGATGAGACGTGGCGCGTTCCACTAAGCTTCTAGGCTCGACTGAGATCATGTAGAGGCGTTGGGGCTTTCTGTTCCCACGTGCAGTGGAAGGCTTCTAGAAGACCCTAGGGATGATGGCGGAAAGTGGTTCCACTTGGTCAGTACAGCTTGAAGGCTTTCTGCTTAGCCGTTATCTCGGAGGATTCAGCATAGATGATTATAGATGGTTTTTGCACCCATAGCCTTCGTTTCATGAAGATGCTGTCACGAAATATGAACCCAAATTTTCACGGGAAACAAGTAACAGGAAGATATCTAAGTTGGTTATTCTTCGTGCATGGTTGTAAGAAGTAGAGAGGACGGGGAAGGTAAGTAAGTTGTTACTAAAGGTCAATTATAGCAGCCTCTCGTATTGTTAAGACTCGCTAATCAGGTATGTGGTACGTGGCTAAGGTTAGTCGGGTTTTCCGGTCGATATGTGGTTCGAGTGACCCGCATTGTTAATGCGTGGACCAGATCGGAAATTAAGAAGAAAGTGAAGAATAAAACAAGAACTGGATATCTTCTCGCCAGTGCGTGAAGCAGATCGCGATTTCTCATTCAATCTGAGTCCTGATTCGACCTGCGTGTGGTCCTTATCGGCTTGCATGGTTCAAGGTTTGCGTCGCGGATCGCGTGTTGAACAGCCACTGGCGCCGGAAGGCTGAGAGCCACTCAACAGCTGAACCATCGCAGTTCCCCTGTCACAGTTCTATGACAAGATTGCCAATGAATCTTATCAGAATCTGCCAATGTGTTGAACAACATCTTTGGGGAGATGGTATATGCATAGTTAGCTCGAGTCAGTGCGTTTGATAACTGGTCTTATTCATACATATCAAGAATTCATGTCGATTTAAAGGGTATTCGAAATGACGAATGCGCCCCAAGGAAACAAGGCGTGAATGTCGCACCACCAACATGTGTTGAAGAATGATGGGCTGGTCGCAGAGAGGGTCTGGACTTACACGCCAAATGCACGGGGAAAGAACGGACATTTCTTCTGTGAGATTAGCGTATACGCTAGGACCATGAACAGCCCAGGTGCCAGCCCAATTGGGATCCATTTTCATCTCCTTGAGCATCGCCACCAAGACGACGAAGGCACCTATGAGAAACTCTCCTCGCCAGCGAACGGGCTTCGCTGGCAGCCTCCATTTGCCATCTACGCCAAAGTCACGAATCGTATGGTCCTCAGGCTCGACGTCTAGAATTGCGGCAAAATACCATGTTACTCACATTGGGAGCTCCCAAGCCACCACAAACGGGTAGGATCTATGGCTTGCAGCGTGCAGTCCCGACGGAAAATCACTCGCACGGCGCTACCCTGCGCCTTGTTTACCTGCTCTACACCTTTTGTCTTTGGTGAAGCCACTATACTAATACAATCTCTAATTTGATATTCAGATCAGGTTCTGTACCAAGGAGCAATCGACAAGGAGCTACCATAATTGGTGCACATCATTTCCTCTTCTAGATACAGTCTAATGCGCTGCGGTTCAACAACATTGACGGAGTGGCCGCGATAACAACGGCTCATACTACGGATCAGATAGCCTCAATTTGTTATATTCCGCTACAATGCTATCGACTGGTGATCCAGAGATGTTGCTAGCTTTGAGAGAAGTTGACGAATTGGGGCGTTCAAGGAATCTCTTCGCGGGAGCAACAAAAGCAATTACTCCAAGAACCCTTCGGCAAGGCCGGAGTGACCTCCGTTGCGTCTGAAATGGTTCCACTCTCGTACGATCTTCCCCTTCTCGTAAGGTCTCACGGAAAATTACCTACCCTCTATCGTGGCTGAAGTGTCACCGTCCGCCTCGTCTAACTCCAGACTAAGTCTTCTATCTACACCAAGCAGAACCCACCGTGCCGCTTGCCCAACATCCCAACCCAATAGTTCCCATTCAGCTCACCCTCGCGGGCTCGCGTATCTGAATTACATCAATGGCGTCAAATCTGCATAGCTTATTGGTCTATTTTTGCCTCTGATTTACCCGGCCTAAACCTTACTGGATCTTCAAGGCTGGCAATAATCATTGTTTACTTTTTCAGGTTCAGTCAACCGAAGTATCCCATGACGAACGCTCGTGTGTCTGGGGTATTTTCTGCTCCTTGTGGAGTGACAAACGCCACAGATTCGACTGCGATATGTGCCGCGATATAGGTCAACCCAAGTCGGACAGTATCAATACAGAGTTTAGGACAGAACCATGGGCAGCTTCGCGAAAGAAAACATCTGTTTGGTTCTATAGGAGCGGAAAATATAACAACCTGCTATTTAAACTCACCAACAACCAACCCGTCCGGGATGTGGATTGCAAAGATTCGCTTTTCTGTAAATTCACCATGCTGCCTGTCCCTCGATGTATCTTTGACCAAACCCAAGCTTGTTATCATGCAACCTTTGTTATGATTTATTAATACGCATCATGTCGTTGCGCTCAATTCACTGACCAAGGGAATCAAGCATTCTATCTTCAAGTGTAGTACAGTGGTCAGCAGTTCCAGGATAGGTCGTTCACCGAGGGCCCAGTGCCAGTAAAGAGAATTTCGGACATTTTAGCCGGTACGTTTAAAACTAGGAGGTAGACTGTCTTAACAATGAACAACTCACTCATCTCGTTTTAGCTGTCACGCATGACCCTCAGCAATATGAGCGACAATACCCTTCCTATACTTTCTCTGCCTCTGGAATTGCGGGAGTTCATTTATCGAGAAGTACTATTAGATCCATCGCAGGGACCACAGATACTACGAGTATGTCGCGAGATACATTCCGAAGCACGAAAGTTTCTGTACCAGAGGCCCATCATCTTTCAATGCCAAGCAGCTCTACATAATTGGCTAGCATCAAGACCCCAAGAGGTACTCCAAGATGTTCACGAAGTCGTTCTTGGAATCCAGGATGCCGATCTCACACCAGTTTTGATCCCCTCCTCATCCGACGAACACACTGAGCGATCAAGAAGCCTTCGGACATGGGAGCTATACGAGGAAGAGATCAACTCACTCGCCCAAGCCTTTGGGAAACTTCCCAACGTAACAATTCTTACTGTTCGAGCGCTCAACGGACGACAAACGCACTTGTACGAAGACTTTTTGAGGAGAACGCTGTGGATGCTTGCAACTCACTGGCCTGGACTGCAAGATTTAAGTTTGGAGGGCAACATGCACAATCAGAGTCTTGAGTTCCTGGAGCATCTAGGATCCCTGACTGCATTCTCTTTCGACGGGTTTGCCGCAACCGAAGACGCCGAGACTGCCGCAATACTGACTAGACTCAATTTGACGCGCATTTCGGTTGTATCCCAGCCTAACCTGTTGACGCCAACACACGGACACCATAGCAACTTCACGTCGAAGCCCCAATCATTCGGCGGCTCAGTCCTCCGTACAATTAACCAGCTCGCTTCTTTCTCCGTTAACGAACGCGTGCTCACAGCGACGGCATCGGCGCTATTTTTCACTTCGGAGATCCTCGGCTCTCTTCACAGCCACAAGAATCTATCAACACTATCCCTCCGCTTATCACATACACCCAATGAAGACACTCTCGACGCCTTGAACGAATTTCTTGAGAAGAGTAATTCTGTCGAGAGGCTAGAACTCGACTGGCCGCATTTAGATCAAGCCGTTCTATACATCCTCACCAACCGTCTAAAGAGTCTTTGGATAAGGGCAGCAAGCTTAGCAATTGCATCTGAGATTTTGGGTGCTATACTTGAGAGTAGAGAGGATGGAGATGTACAAGAGTTAAGAAGGGTAGTCCTTATACGTAATGGTTGGCATATGGGTGACATCGTAGAGGAAGTGGACAGCGAGGAAGACGAACATGACATCGAGTTAGGGCAAGAAGACGTAAGTGATCTCTACGTATCTCTCGTTTAGTAGCAGGTCAGAATGTACTAATGTTTTAATCTACAGGTTGAAGATCCAGAAGATGATTCGCTTGAGCTTGACTTTGCGGCATTGAAGACGTCGCTGTACGAGCTAGGGGTAGAGGTAGCATGGCATACCGAGGCATATTAGAACGAAGGCTCATTCTGTACAAACCACAGTTGTGGTACTATGTAGATGTGTTCTTATAATATGGCGCAGCCTTTCGAAACGCAACAGGTAGATACACTTTCTCACCCACTTCTTCATTTTATCGCCGAATACTTGTATATTAAGGACGCAAAAGGACGAACAGGGGCACACTTTGGCTTTTTTAACAAGAGAAATATGATTTATTTAGATTAAATTTTGATTTGACATGGCACATTTAGATGATCTAATCGTATAGATTAGCAACAGACGAGGTACCGATACACTTGTACCATCCCACTCCCTTCACCCCGCATTAACAAAACAAAACACCAAAATCTCCAGTTTCAAAATCAATTTGATACCCTCATCCCACTGCACCGTATACCGCTCCACCACCAAATCAGCACACGCCACCATACCATAACACGTAGTTCCTAAAAAGGACACAGAAGATCCTAGGAAAATTGCACAGGCAAAACAGCAGTCTTTCGGCACCTCTACCCAGAACCAATCCCAACTTCATCTCCCCACCTCAACCGCACCTCCATCCCACAGCCTCCGCACCAAGCTCACCCCAAATCCACAATACTGAGTCCTTCCCAACCACGACCGCACACACGCCATCCTCGCCTAATCTAATCCGAATAACAACTAGCAACACACCACCACCGTCTCACCAGCGCTACACTATCCCCATCTGCATTACCCTCCCTATACTAAAACACCACACTTCCTCTGCCTTTCCACTCATACTCAACACATTGAATAAGCGCGGCAGTAAAGCATGACATAACCTGGCTATTTCTATACACCGTACTTGTAGGCACACCGTGTAGCCGCATTCTGTGTAGGGTAAGGGTAAGTGTCATGAAGCATCGGACGCCAAAGGACTACTATACGCGAGGGAACAGGGGAACAGGGGCATACTTCCATCTAGAGTAACCAATTCGACAACCAAGCGTAGGGTACTTTCCCGCATTAGCCCTCAGAAGCGAACAAGGCGTGGAGCAGGGCAGAGCACCCACGCCTCCTCCCCTTCCTCTCCTTTCCCACCCATCACAAGACGAAAAACACGCACGCATAGTCCTTCCAAGATTAAACATCATAAATTCGTACATCATAACCGACCACGCTACAGCCAGCTACGAGCCAGCTACAAGGGGGTATATGCAAAAGGGTAGTGTACAGCGAAGGGAAATATGCTCTCGGTGCCTCATCCGCATGCTCCATCCCCCATCCACCCTCTTTCTTGCAGAAGAACCCACGAACCTACTAGACCCAAAGAAACGAACGAACGAATGAACGAATGGGGAGAGGGAATGCTAGAGAAAGGAAAGAGAGAGAGAGAGAGAGAGTCCGACCGTTCGACCGATTATGCGTCCATCCATCCATCCATCCGTCCGTCTCGAGACATCCCTCTAAACACAAAGCAAAGCAAAACAAAGTATTTAAAAACTTTTCCCTTCCCTTCCTTCTCACTTCATGCAATGCAGATGAAACAAACCAAAACGAATCGAAAACCCCAAAGGGACATAGAGAAAGAGAAAGAAGAAGAGGGCGTACAAAAACAGAAGAAGGGGAAAAACTCCTTAGGGAACCAAATGCAATGCATACTCACTCACTCACTCCAGATAACTCCTATCCTTCTTCCTCAGAAACCTCTTGCTGGCCCTGCGCCTCAGGCCCACAAGGCTCCTCTTCCCGTCTTCGTCGACCTCCCCGCCAGCTGTGCCCGGTCGCCGCTCGGTAACCTGTGGCCTCTTCCGCTGGCTGGCAGAGCGCTCGTTCTGGTCGCGCCAGAACTGGCGCTTCTGGTCGATGACATTCTGCGTCAGGCTGCCGAAGCCTTTCTTGACGAAGGCGATGTCATGCAGGCTGTTTGGGTCGAGGCAGCACCGTGGGAGGTTTTGAACAGCCATGAAGAGTTCGCCGTCGCCTGGGCGGTACTTCCGGATTTCACTTTCGCCGAGCTTAAAGACAGCGAGGGCGTAGCGGTATAGTGCGCGTGGACCTTCGTAGAGGAAGGCATCCCAGACACGGAGTACGGTTTCGATGGGGAGCACGCCGATGAAGACGCTCATGAACCAGGATGTGCACGAAAGTGCTACGGTCGGTTGGCGCTGGAACTTGGATTCGGGGTGTGCTTTTGATCCTGGGCCACTGTTCACAAGGTCCGTGTCGTTGATCGACGCCCAGACTTTGGGAAGGTAGTCGCGGATCAGCATCATCAAGACGTTGACTTCGGTATTGGCCAGGTTCCGAGCGTGTGCCCCGGGAAGGTGGCTTTGGGTGATGATGGTCAGCAGGATAAAGGCTCGCTCTGTATCCTGCTTCAGGAAGAGAAGTAATAGTCCAGCAATAAAATTTAAAGATTGACAGTATCCAATACCAGGGTAGTGCAAGGCGAAAGCAGACAAGACCTCGCGGAGGTCCCTAACCATCGAGGGCTCGTCATCACCACCGTCGCTGAATCGTGCCGACTTGAGGTCAGGTCGGAAATGAATATTATCGGGAAATGTTCTATCGAGATCTCTTTCGATAGCTTCGCGGTCATCCTTATTGAGTTCGCCGTTTTCGACTCGAGCCACCAGCGAGCGATATAGTCCTGACATTTGTCGTTGTTTGAACTGTGCGCCCGAATAAAACCACCACATCTCTCCGCGCCAGTCCGGAGGATAGCCTTTCCGGGCGTAACGTTTGACTTTGTCACAAGCTTCTGGGAAGACCGTAGGGTTCGTAGTCGACAATCCTTGTTTCTTCATCAAAGCAATCCATTTGTTCGACCTGCGCGTAATATATTCTTCGTATTTCGGATGCCATGTGTTGTACTCCTGCAGACTGATCTTGTCGGAGGCCTTCTTGAAACCATAGCGATCTCGTTCAACGCCCACGGCCGCAGACTTCTTCAGTCCCGCAGAAGGTCTAGCGTGTGGCTTGTTGTTGCCGAAGTTAGTGGTCATGGCCTTCGAAGGCGCCGAAGGTTCAAAATTGCCAAGAGCGAACAATGTGCTCTTACGGTCAAAGATACTGGTGGACGCACGGCGAGGAAACGCTTCGTCTTCATCCACCTCAGGCAGCGGCGATGAACTTTTGGGTGGTGATTTAGACGACGCCTCGGTAAGCGCGCGCAAAGCGGCGCTTGGTCCTTTGGAATGTCTCCTTGCATAGCCTTCGAATTCTGCCCAATCTTGCCGCGACAATCGGGATTTGCTTCGGGGAATCTGTGGCAGACCGGCGAGCTCCTTGTGAATCTCCTGCATCTTCTGGTTGTCACTACTTAGCTTGGTGGACAAGCGAGGTCGGGACAAGATCCTGCTTCTGCGTTCTGCAGCCATCACAGATGTTCGTCGGGGTAATTCCTCGCTAGATCGTTGCAAGGCTCCACCGAATGTCTGCACCTGTTGGTTCGGTTCTTCATGCGTCGTAGTGTGCTCGAGCTGGAGTGGGCTCATTTCATCCAGACGTGGGATATAATTAATGTGCTGGCCTTTCTGAGCCATTTGGTTCTCTTGTGCGCCGCCTGTTGTCGAGGCTTGAAGCGAACCAAGGTCCGAGTGGCCAGGCTGGAAACCCGACAAGCGGTTTTTGGAACTTCCTACAGAGTTTTGCACCGCCTGATTCGACAACTCTCTATCGAGTGGATTAGCAGATTCTTCCAGCTGCTCGTGACTAGAGGTAGGCGGTGAGTCTGGGCGAGTGAGATCCTGCGAATAGCTTGACGAGCGGTCGTTGCGTCCGGCATCCGAATCTAACGCAGACGAGCCACGGTCGCCAACAGCATCCCCACCAAAGGACTCGGAAGCTTCATCTTCGGGGTCCTCGAAATATGCATCAATTACATCCTCCACCGAGCTCATGATATCTTCTTCGTCGGGCGAGATGCTAGTGGGAAGCGTATCGGTCGACATGTCGCGCTCCTCTGACTGATCCCGAGAGTAGGTGCTCGCCCTGTTATCGCTACTCACAACAGAGCTCCTGCCTGTAGCAACGCTGCTTCGTTCGGTGCCGCTCGCTTCCATGAGGCTGGACGCGTTTGTCCATCCTGACCGGACACTAGCTCGAGACTCTTCACCACGGAACAAGCGCGGAGGATAATGATCGGTATGAGACCAATTGGGCCCGCCACGGTCGGGCTTGTAGGCACCAGATCGATTGGAGCGCTCACTCGCTCTGATGGGTCCATAGTCCGGTATGGATGTGGCAGATCGCAGCGGGGGATAGTGGAAGCTCGCTTGTGTCGAAGTGGTCATGCCACGGAGCCTCTGTTGTGCCATTACCGCCGGGCCTTCTTCTGCAAAGGGATCCCACGATGAGCCATTCTGATTGACAGGATTGCTGGCGAGCGGGTTGAACAAGGATCGAGGATCGCTCGTTACGCCCTGGTTGCTGATCTGACGCATGACTGGAGGGAGTGTGGGTGACTGGGGCTGTTCTGCTCGTGGGAATCCGTTGTTGAGCGGCGATGACAAGGCGGCATGGCGGAGGAGGGACGGGGTTCGTGATCGTGAGGCGAACTTGGGCGAGGCCAAGGGCGGCAGGGTCGGGCTCGCGGTGGGAGAGGGGCTGTATACGGGGCGCTCGTAGGCAGGAGCGACGGCTACGTCCATCTGCAGTTGTGCCGGGTGTCGTGAACGACCGGCCCCGAAACCTTTTCTGACGGCGGCGTGTGCATGTGTGTTGTTGTTGTTGGTAGTAGTAGTGGTGGTGGTTGAGGGTTGGGGCGAGGCGGGCGGAGTGTATTCGGCGTTGGGAGGGCGGTAGGGCAGGTATTGTGGTCTCGAAGCAGGTGTTTCAGAGTTGATCCCTGAGTCGCCGGCGACGGGAGCCCTGGCGCGAGGGCTAGTGGGCGGTGGAGGCTCACTCATGTCGAGTGGCTAGCCTGGAGAAGATGGCAGCAGGAGCGGAGAATTGCCTCATTCGGCCGGGCGAAAGAATGTTTCGGGAGTGCCGTAGGTGTGCGTCGACATGGCGGTGCCGCCGGGAATGGGCCTGGTGGTACAGCGAGCGTAGGTCAGCTCCCGTTGCAGATCTCGCGTGCGAGGGCAGCGGAGCACGGCGCCAGCGAGGCCCAGACGCAGGCGGGTGGGTTCAAGGGAGGCAGCAGCGAGCTGGGCGCTGCGGGGCCGCTGCGAAGGCAATGCTAAAGGAATGGATGCGTCGCAAAGAGCGAGCGGACGAGCGAAGGGGGCGCCCGGAGAGCAATCGACGGGGTCGAAGGGAAGGTGGTGAGAAGCCAAGCGACAGTAAGCGGTTGCACCAGTCGTGATTAACTTTTGGCGCATTCCAACGGGATCCAAGCTCGACCGCACTCCTGGCGCTGGACAAGCGCGCGGCCAATGCTGATGATGCTACTAATAATGCTATGGCACTGGCAACGCTCTCGATTGTGTCCTTGACTTGACAGGCGCCGGCCCGTCCCCGATGCCGTGTGATGGCCGTACCGTACCAAGGAACCACCACGTCTCCCCCAACACCCCGTCAGCTCGCCCAAAAGCAAACACTCGTGCAGGCCGCTACGTCACCGCTGACTCTCCTCCGTCCGCGCCGCCGTCTGTGTTGCTCACGCGCTTCACGGGCGTTTCAGGGGGCCTCTCGCAAAGCTTGCTGCCCTTCACCCTTCGGGCTGCACCACGAGCAAAAACCACCGTCTGAAGCTGACTCGACAAATTAAGCCAGCGTCGTCGCCGACCCGCCGCCGGCCCAAGTCCTCGCTTCCTGACAGTAGGGCTGGCAACGCCGGCTGCCGTTAAATTAGAT
Organism: Paracamarosporium sp. OC-R06-R3; assembly: GCA_019828545.1. Classification (NCBI taxonomy): domain Eukaryota; kingdom Fungi; phylum Ascomycota; class Dothideomycetes; order Pleosporales; family Didymosphaeriaceae; genus Paracamarosporium; species Paracamarosporium sp. OC-R06-R3. The sequence continues at coordinate 408,623 of JACVRA010000044.1, read as the reverse complement.
GCCACCAGAGCTCGCCTTCGGGCCCTCTCCCCGCGAGCACTGTTCTGCTGCTAGCCCCCAATCCGGCCGCGCCAACGACACCTCACCGTGGAGCACTGACTGCCCACCGCGACCATGCTACCCGCGCCGTGTCAATCGCTCCATCATTCATGCACCCTCGCAGCCATGACGACATGTGTCTTGTGTGTTAAGTCCGAGCCGTACGGCGGTACCTCTCGGCTGGTATATTGCTCCGTCAGCTAGGTACAAGCCTTTCCACTACAGCTGCCCTCGAGAAGCCGATCCCATGCCAATAGCTCCCATCCTTGCCCTCGCAAACTGTGACCCATCAAATGCAAATTGCGCCGGACGCCTTGGATGCGCAGAGGCCCAGCTGACGCGCCTCGTAGACAATGCTCAACTCCTCGCTGTGCCCTCGCCGTGCCCTGTCCCTCCTACTTTGCATACCGCTTCACCCAGTCCTTGGCGTTCTTCTCAAACTCCTTGCGGTTCTCCTTGTACTCGTTCGCAATCGACGGCTCAATGGCATCGTCAATGTTGGGCTCCACCAGCAGCGACTGGATCAGGCGCAGCACCGCCACCACCTTGTTCGGCGGCTTCCACTCGTCGGGACGCAGCAGGCCAAGACACATGGAGCCTTTGTCGTCGTTGCTGACGTTGGGATGGTAGATCTTCGTCCTGAAGCTGACAACGGGGGGCTTGAATGGATACTCGTTGGGGAAGGTGATCTCGAGCTTGAAATGGCCGCCCTGACACCTTGTTTAGCAAGCATTCGTAGAAGCTTTGGGTGGGCGAGCTCACCGCGTACACAGAGCCATCCGGGCCATCCAGCAGGATCTCCCACTTAGTCATGTTCTGCTCGTCGAAGTTGATCTTCATACCCGCAGGTGTCTCGGCCATGCACTCGCCATATTCCTGTACTACTGTCAATCTCGGTTGGCGGGGCACATTGCGATCTAATGGTGCGTATTACCCTCATGATCCTCTTCTTTGCGCCGGCGCTCATGGTGGCGGTTGGGAACGAGGTGGTTGCGTATTTCGGGTTTGGGTGCGTTTGCGGAAGTGGACTGAGTCGGGCGCGCTTCAAAAAAAGTTGAGGCGCAGTTACCGGGCACTGGTTTTGATCTTTTACCAGTGAAGGTGGGAAGAGAGGCAGATACGTTCGTAGATATCAATGTGGTGCCGCAATGCGAGCGGTGGGTGTGGTGAAGTTGCTGCGGGCGCGACCGTGAGGTGGGTTGGTGGGGGGCAGATGACGGAGTCAACGCTGCCGTAAACGGCCAGACTCAGCGCTGTCGCCTGCTTTTGTCTCACCACGACTGCCCTGGTCCAATGGAGCCTGGCACCCTTCCAGGCAGCGTCGATAGATTGCGTTTATCGGAGCGAATGATCTCCCCCCAGGCATCATATGTGAGACGTCACAGACAGCAAATGTCGACGTTGAAGTGAGGCCAGCCAATCAGGTATTTGCGGACTACAGAGCTTAGAGCTCACCCTGGTGCTATTCTTCGTCAAAGACAACACCTTCAAGCTATTTGAACCATCAAGCATACACGATACATCGCAAACTCGCCCTCTCTTTTTCAGCTTTGAAGCACGATGCTCGCACGGGCATCCGCGGCAACACGTGACTTCTCTATCCCCAGAGCTCCTTCCGCTCAAGTGTCTCGAGCAGAGCCTTTACTATTACACCTCAAGCTGCTTAGCAAAACATTTCCACAGCCAGACTTACATGTTCCAGACTCCTCAAATTTATCAAGCATAGCGGTGTAAACGAGGCCACTCTACGACGTGGCAGTACACCGGACAACAGCGCAGAGGACCGTCTCTCCGATACAGGACCACGACGCTGTCGAGAAACATTGGTATCACTCCAAACTTCCGTCCCACGGAACTGAGCCGCCCGCACTTCCATGATGCGTTTCGGATTTGGACTACCTACTCCGGCGCTCTGTTTCTGAGTCACGAAGCTGGACACCGGTAGAGGCCGCCCGTCCGCTTTGGTCGCCCATCCGCTGCCTGGTCACACGGCGCGCAGCAAGACGCGTGGACGCCTCTGGTACGATGTCTGTCTGAGCAGCATCACCGACTCCCGAGCCCAGCCCCTGCCGACGACATTGCTCGCCTGCGTGTCCACGAGAAAAGGCCCGACGACGTCACCCCTCGCGCTGCGTTGTCGCCTACGGACCTGTGCAGGGATGCCGCGCCTTAGCAAGCGTCAACGTTCCAAGCACTTCCACCCGTCTACGCGGTCGAATTAAGAGGTGCAGGCCGTCGTCCTGTGTCTCGCTGGCGTCCACTTACAAGGCACTTGTAGAGGCATTGGCGAATCGCAGCACGCAACATGCAGGCACTGCCCGCCCGCTTATCATCAGGCTGCAGGGAGCGTGACTTGGCGCCGTATATATACAAGGCTGGCCTTCCCCCACCGCCTGGTCGGCACGCCTCTCGACAAGACCCATAGAGCCCGACAACCAACGTGTGCTTATCGTCACCGCGCGTGAAGACAACACACAGAGTCGCTTCGGATTTCTCAGCACTTTCTCCCGCAAAGTCGCGTTAAATCTGAAGGGCTTCCGGAGCTCTCACTCACAAAGCTGCGTCACACTAACCTGTCCACTCTTTACCAGTCCTTTCGTCGCTCGCTCCGTCGCTCACTGAACCGATTCTCCTCTTCGCCCAACATGTTCGGAAAACGCTCTTTTGCTAGTTCAAAGGACCGTTCGGGCAAGATAACCAAACAGCCGAAGAGGTCGTTTCGCGACGACTCCAGGCAGAAACAGCGCATCGTCGACAAGATGGAGTCCGTCCGCATGGATAGCCCGATGATGGAACAGGTGTCGCCCAGCCTCACCTCCGCCATCGTCACCCTAGTCGTCGGTCCGGACCAGCGCCTGTTTGCTGCACACGAAGACGTCCTCTGCCACTCCCCGTACTTCGCCGACGCGTTGCGGGGCCAGTTCTTCGAGAGCACAAACCGCCGCATCGACCTGCCCACGGAGGAGCCCGAAATCTTTTCCTGCATCCTCGAGTATCTCTACAAGGGAGACTACTACCCGCGTCTTGTCCACGACAAGCGCCGTCAGACCTGGATGCTGGAGGGTGCAGTGTCAAGCCCGGACCCAAACAAAGGCGACCGCGTGGCCGCCGTTGAGCCAACCTTCTTCCACGCCGGCGTCGGCGACATCATCCTCCGCGACACAGCCGTGTACTGCGCTGCGGACCGGTACGGCCTCGAAGAGCTCAAGAAGCTCTCCCTGCGCAAGCAGGGCCTGCAGAGCGGGATCGAGGTCGGCACCATCCTGCGCAGCGCTCGGTATGCCTACGAGAACACGCCGGACAGTGATTCGAAGCTGCGCGCTCATTACCTCGCACTCATCATCCGTAGCCGGAAAACATTTAAGCGTAGTGGAACCATGCAGATGGAAATGGAGCTTGGGGGGAAACTGTTCTTTGACCTGTTCGTCGCAATGTGTAACCATGTCGATGATATCGTAGATGCGAGGTGCGCCTCTCCTTTATTTCCTACCTCCCCAAGTGATGCCCGAACACACCGCTAACGTGACGTCCCACAGCAACGCTCGCACTCCGAAGACCATCTGAAGGTTACGCTGGCCACGGGCTCGCCATGGAGCACGCACACACCACGGCACACACATCACTACTCACGCGCGCACACAAATTGCCAACCGAGCGACGCCCTGCTCTCTAGCACGCGTCGCTCTCGCGCACTCAATCCACAGAACACAAACCCAAAAAAAAAACCATCGGATCGGACAGGATTGACTCCCCCCTTTACTGGCGTTGACATAGCCGCCCAAGATTGAACCACTCACGGCACGGCTGGAATCTCCTCAATTTAGTCGCTCAGCTCACCTCTTCCTTTTCCGTGGCGTTTTTGCTCACCCCCGTTTGCCCTCCCCGCGGCGTCTTTATCGCCAGCTATTTACACCCCTCTCGCGAGCGAGAGAGTACGGTCCGACGACCAGCAGAAACTGCGTTTCTTTTGTTTGTTGCTCGGTCGGGTGTTGTTGTAGTTATATGATATGATGGCTTGCGGGTAGCAGGGCGGTCTTTGTTTCTGGTGTATGGTTCTGCGGTGGTTGTAGGTTGGTTGGTTGGTAGGGGGAGCTTGGTTCCGCTTTGACTAGTAGGGCCTTGAGGGTTGCGAACGGGGAGCGGAGAGATTGCTTGCCTGCTGCTTGCTTGCTTGCTTGCAGCTGGGACCGCTTGGAGGGAGACTGGCGACGGATGATTAGCGGCGCGTAATGAGATAATAGGTCGCCGCTATGCGTGGTTTTTGCTTGCTGTGATGTAGGGGTTTGGCGGAGTGTCCTGGTTTGAGTCCATCGAGTCCTGGGTTCCTTAAGCGTACAACGCAGCCCAGCTCAGCCCAGTCTCTTCCTCTCCTCTCCACACCATCTCCACCTCCACCTCCACATACACTCTACGCCCACAACCGGAACCACCACCATATTCGACCAACACTCCATCCCCATCCCCACCTCTGCTCCACACACCACACACATACTCCCATCGCACATCTACACATCCCCTCCAGCACACCCCATCTCCCCCAGCACACTCCACCTCCTATCTATCGCACCACAGTCTACGCCAAACATCACCTTTTCCTATTCTATTACACACGGCATGTAGCGAGCTATGCGCTATGTGCGGCAGTAGTGGTGGTGGTAGATTCAATGTACGTGTATATACATGCACACACACACACATACACACACGGAGATTTATATGTATGTGTGTGTATACTGTGGTGATGTAGTAGATGTATGCGGTCTGCGTGCACGATACCGAGTTCGAGTCTGATGTGAGGGACGGCGATGAGGAGGGACACGGTCGAGGAGAAAAGAGGGAGGATGGATGGATGGATGGATGGATGGATGGATGGATACGAAATGCTGTTTACACCTTTTTTTCTATTTCTAGGATGATGTGTGTGTGAGAGAGAGGGAGGGAAGCGGGAGAGGGAGAGTGTGTGTTGTTGTACGCTGGAGCTAGAGGTAGAGCTAGAGCTAGATCTAGATATGGACGTTTTCCCTTCCCCTTCCCTTCCCCTTTTCTAGATTTAAACCTGGGCTTAGATGCATACCACACCATGCCTATTCAATCCACATCCTTGTCCATATCTACGCCCTTACTATCTCAAGAAGCACACTATACTTCATCGCAGCATAAGCACGCCTACGCCTCTACCTACGTGTAAAAGCCAAGTACTCCGCATACGATTCTTGTTTAGTTCCTGTGCGTGAAGCGTGGGGGAAGGAGATAAGTGGGTAGTGAAGTGTAGTGCGGTGCGTGCATGGTATCATGTAGAGAGAGAGAGAGAGAGAGAGAGAGGGAGACGAGCAAGGGAGACGAGGAGGAAGGGGTAGATAGATAGATAGATAGATAGATCGATGGATAAATGGAGAGGTAAGAGCGCGAGTAGAATAACGAGGAGCAAAGTAAAGGTATAGAAATAAAGGAAGAAGGCAAAACAAGTAGATAGGCAGAATAGTATGTCTTAATCTTCGGTCTCCATGAGTCGCGCATACCAGATAGGTAGAAACAGCATGAACACACAAGTCCAAAGCCTAACTTCTCATTCTTTCTTCAGACAGACATAGATTGGCATACATGTATGCATCCGGATATCCAGACCAGTAAATTGCCGGCCAAACAGATGGATGGATAGATAACTACCCATCCCATCCCATCCCATCCCTACTATGCAATCCAACAGCGCATCCAAGATAAAGGAAATAGGGTATGACACGCCACGCCACGCACGACACCACGCACGACACATGATTCAGCAGGCATGCTTAAGTAAGAACCCACCACCCATCCATCCATCCATTCATTAAATAAAGTAATCAAAACGCCGCCGGGAACGGGTCTGCGCTGCTCTGCGTCCCGCTCGGCAGGTAGGGAGGCAGGTGGGAAGGTAGGTAGGTATGCAATATGCACGCCTAGACCCTAGACCTCCGCTCGCACAAGACGAGACGAGACGAGACGAGACGACACAAGCCATGACTCAGCTTTTAACCGCAACGAAACACCAGATAGAAACGAAAGAGAAGGAAAGAAAAAAAGTGTACGACGATCCGTCGGTCGGTCGATCGACATGTGACATCTGATAGTGAGATGGCGTGGAAAAGTAGTGTAGACAAACGGCTACAGATAGGTAGGTAGGTAGATAGGTCGACGAGACCGGTGCATATACATAGGCGGAAAGGTAGCGTAGTGGGATGTCGTTAGTTAGGGGCTGAGGACGAGCCATCCTGGTATGTGCGAGGTACTGTTACATGGTATATGGTATGGTATGGTAGATATTGATATGATATGCTACAACGGTGTGCCGTGTCATCATTGCATGCGCTTCCGCTTGCGTGCCTCGTCGGGATCGTCTTCGTCGGCTCGCTCCTGGGTATCTGCAGGGTTGAGGAGGGAGTGGACGTTGGAGGCCATGCTCGACCGGCGTGTGGGTGGTCCGGGCGTGTCGAGACCCTTAAAGGGATACCGGGCACCGGGGAGAGACCAGTTGCTGTCTGCGCTTAGCGTCGACGGCGTCGTGTCACTTGTCAGCGGGGGAGTCCCCTGGCGAGAGGACTGCTGGCGTGGTCCGCGGGGTAGCTGGTAGGATTCTAAAGCGTTACGGAGCTGTTGGTCCTCGCCTCCGATAGGAGGCCGGTGAGGCGACGAAGGCCATTGGGTCGAGTTCTGACCGGAGGCGTATGGTGATTGTGAAGGCGGTTGCGGTTGCCAACCCTGCGTGCGGATATCTGCCGAGGTATGCCGCCTATAGAGATTGTAAGGCGGGGATGAGCTGGTCGTTAGATTGCTCCCCAGCGTTCCACCGGGATGCTGGATGGCAGGCGGAGGCGGTGGGGGTGGCTGGTGGGTCACTGGGGTCCTGGCTGAAGATGGAGAGTAATTACCCGTGCCAATTGAGCCGTAACGGCGCGGAGAAATCGCGAGATGTGCCGGGACCGGAGGTTTAAATGGCGGAGCTTGGCGGGGAGGTAGACCTGCCAAGGATCCACGTCGCGAGTCGGACCCGTTGTCCTGTGGCATCTGTCGTGGGGAAAGAGGGGGTTGGTTGTTGTCTAGCTGCATGAAGAACGGCTGTCGAGCGGAGAGGGGCTCTTCTGGGACCTCCAACACGCGCAGCATTTCGGACTGGCGGGAAATCTCTCGCTGCATCGAATAAGCTAGTAGAGGGTCAGTCGACGTCGAAATAGAGTATAGGCAAAAATCGTACCGTCCTTGTACACTTGATTTTCCGGGTCTGGTATTAGAGCCATGATATAATTTGTTAGATCGTGATTCCACTATCCAGCACGTCAGCTGATGCGAACCAAATTGAAGCAATAGACCAACCTGTTGGCACTTGATCACGTTGTCCATGAGAATGGTGTTCTTCTGGCTGAGATAGGCGCAGCTGTCCTCTGCGCGCTGCATGCGGGCATGCATGTCGTACAAGCCATGCTCCAAAGCGGCAAGCCGCGACTCAACTGGATCAGGCATGGCTTCGGCAGGCGGACCGGCCGGTGGACCAGGCGGGACCTTGGGCGTAGAAAAGGAATCGCGGTGGATGAGCGCGTGCCTCGAAGCGCGGCGCTTGATCTCGCGCAGACCCACGAGATCGCCGCGCTTGAAGTTACCGTTACCGTGCTTGAACTCCCACAGCGGCGAGTCGGGCGAGCCAGTGTGGAAGACATCGCTCACTGGATGGCGCTTGTTAGCCACGTTCCATGGTACCAATATTGGCTGATACTTGCCTTTATGAAAGCCGTACATGTTCAATTGGCGGACGAATGAGGAAATGTTAGTGTGCTTAAAGTACGATCTACGGGCCCGGTTAGGTATATTAAAAAGCGGTCAAAGCTCCCGATGCACGTACGACAGAACTTTGGAGAAGTCGCTTGAAGGAGACATGACAAAACTCTCGTTGGTGCTCGACCACGAAATAAGGTGCTGGATGCTCTGGTCCTCGAGCATGCTGCAGTCGCATTAGTATTGGGACGCGGACGGGCGAGCAATGCCTCTGGAGGCTCACTTGTATAGCTTGTGGATGAAGGCGGTCTGCACCACCTTGGGTTGCTGGGCAGCTGCAGCGGCTCCCACGGGCGCAGGGTTGCCATTGGTGCCGGCCGCCTTGCCCTCTGAATCTCCGTTTGTGTCGCTGCGGTCGGCGACGGGGCCGTTCAGCATGGGCGGGCCCATGGTGGGGAGGGGGGAGGGGGTGATGTCCATTGGGTCTCGGGGCGGCGTGAGGTGCGACGAGCCCGTCGACGAGGGCAGGATCGGTATGGACTTGTGCAGTGTTTGGTGGTGCGGCTCGGCGGAGAAGGGGCTTCGGCGGGCCTCTGCGACAGAAGCCATGGCTGCGCTTGGGCGGGCCCAAGTTCAGGTGGTGGTGGAAACGTCGAGCAGCTAAGGAGAGGCAGGGCGCGGAGGATTGGAGCGCGGAGGGCACTGGCGCAGCAATTTGAGTATATGGAGGCGCACAGATCAGGCAGAGGAGTGCGCAGGATGCAAAGAAGATGGGCGTTCACTGTGGCAGAGCGGGCAGACTCTAGGGCGCAGGCGCAGGCGGAGGACGACGAGGGCGGCAGGGCATGGGACGGCAGCGAGGCAGCGAGGAGGGCGGGCGCGGAAGGGTCTGGCTGGCGGGCCGTGAGGTGGGAGGGCGATGGAAGTTTTAGGGGAACGACGCGCGGGCGTTTGGAGTCGACGCAGAGGCCCCTTGTGCGTGCGGGCGGAGAGGGCCAGCGACCAGGAAGACCCAGCAAGGCCCAGGAGGCGGGCGAGGGCGATGGTGCAGCAGGTGTCGGTTGCAGGCAGCGTCGGAGTCTGGCGATGCAGGGTCGCAGTCGAGAAGAGGGACCGCGGCAGTGGGCGTGTCGCAAAGAGCTTGCGCAATGATGCAGCGCGCGGTATGGGCCGGGGAAGATGGAGCGCAGGGGACCGGAGCGGCCAGAGGCACCTGCGCGCGAGCACGAGCTGCAGCAGAGTTGGAGCTGGAGCTGGAGTGGAGTGGAGTGGAGGCTGTCGGAAGCTGCTGACGGCCGCAGAGCCATGCCTCTAGCCTTTGCATCTCCACGCCCTGCACCGGCTGTTGGGTGCCGCCGTCGCTGTCCACGCACGCCTTGCGCCTGGGACGGCGTGATTGCCGTTGCGGGCCGAGTCCCCACCATGGGCCTTGTGCCCTCACTGCCGACACTGAAACCGCGGCCAGGCTCAGAGGACCGCCGCCGCTCGTGCCGCCGCAGCGCTGCCAGTCTCGGTGTCTTCGCCGCATGCGCAGGGCGGACGCGCGTGCCCCGTCTCGGCCCCAGGTGCTCTTCGCGGCCACCTGCCCCGGCGCTTCTCGAACGCCTGCCAGCGAGGATTCCCGGGACGCGGGTTGCTGACATAACCCCCTACTCAGATCGTTCACGCACGGCCCTTAGCCGCCGCGCCCATCTGAGCGCTGGCACCCGTCCGCCTCTCCACCATGGCCGCCTCGCCCTTCGTCCACGCCTTCAGGGCTCTGCAGACGTCTGCTGCCCGCCGCGAAGCCATCGCCGCCCTTGCCCAAGAGCTCTCGCCCTACGAGTGGCGCCACGTCCAGGCACTGACCAACGCAAGGACCTTCCAGTTTGACATAGTCGGCAGTCTACCGCCCGAGCTCGTCTTCCACATCTTCTCCTACCTCGACATATCCACCCTCGTCCGCCTCCAAATTGTACGTCTACCTGTGCCATGCATGCTGCACCACCTGCCAATCGACTAGCGCAGGGCTGCATCTGGTACCTGCATATGTTTCCTGACATCACCCGGTCAGGATAGAGTTACATGTCCTGCTCCAACCATATGCGACTACGGAGATCCTCCGTCCCATGGCATTGACTAGTTCCACGACTAAAAACACAGCCATGACAAAAGTCGTCGAGCGTCTTGGTCTTTACCATCCAAGCTAACGTTGCCAACCTCAGGTGTCCCGGCGCTGGTGCCACATATTGCGAAGCACCGAGCTGTTGAAACCCAAACTGAGGCATTGGAACGACGATACAGCCACCTTTGAAGATGCAAGCTATCGTGACTGCCTACGTGAGGCCGAGAGTATCCACAGATTTCGAACAGGAAAGTACATTGAATCTGCCGCAACAAAACCGCGTGCCGAAGCAGCCCCCGGCCCCCATCGCATTGTTTTGGTCGAAGACTTTCTGATCGACGTCCCTCACCCCTACCGCCAGGTGCGGGTGACGAACCTTCGCACTGGCGAGGGATGGAGTGTTGGTACTGAAGGTCGGGAAATCATCTCCTCGGTCGCTGCCTCGACCCAGCTGGTCGCGTGCTGGACCCAAAACTTAACGTGTCATGTATTTGACTTCTCTGCGACACGCAAGGCGAAGCTTCGACTACCCCCGTCGCTGAACAGGTTCAAGGCGTGCCGAGAACGCACCATTCTTTGTGGTGGTATTGCAAATCAGCACATTGAGTTCTACCTCTGGGATCTAGACTCGCAGACGGGTAAGACAATACGCCTGGATAAGCCGCCTTTTGACTTTGGTATACCCAGGTATGTTTTGCAATCAGATCAGCGGCACCCGTCCAAGACGAGCTGCAACTGTATGTTGACGACTGCAGCGAGCAATGCTGTGATCTGAGAGCTCTTCCGAACCCGCATTCAAAATCTTTCACGCTCTTTGTGACACGGACATGCGAGGCTCGATGGTGCGGCCACCATGTGCAGGATATGTCGATACACTACTATGTCATCACATTTGACGGTCAACTTCTTCAGTCCAACGTGTTCATGATTCCACTTCCTGCTAACGCGAAGAATTTCGCAGGAGCTTCTATCACCAGTCTTCATCCTGTCGACCGGCGTGGTGGCTTCCGTCTGAAGGTGTTTTGTCGTTACAACCATAATGGCTATACGAGTAGCTTCCACTTTGATGAGAACCTTCAGGTGATGAGAGAACCGGAGCGCCCGGTACCGTGTTCAGAAAACATCAGGACTGCTTGGTGGAAAGATTCCTTCTACCAAGTTGGTGTAAAGTCTGTGGATAGGAGAGACATGCTCCGAATCTACTTCGAGCACTTAGGCACTAGGTGTGTTAACCCCATTGTTGAAAGTTGGCGGCTTCGCTTGCAAGAACAGAGCAGAGCCTTAGAGAAGGCTTAGCCCTGCCTTGCAACCACATCTTCTTAGCCTTGTTCCTTTGCCGTCGCGCACCTTGTATAGTAACACTGCTAACACACAGTAGTGAACATGATAATCCCGAAGCTCGGCCATTTGTCGACGAAGACTCCTTGGAGCGCGTGGTCAGTGGGACCGACCTATGGCTCCTGCTGAATGACAAATTCGCGGTAGTCGGGGGTTTGGATAGAATATACGTCTTCACCTTTGCAACCAAGGCCCCGATCGCCCACACGATCACGGCCGGGGAAAACGACGAGGATCGAGGGAAGCTTGTGCTCTGGAAAGTGCAATCAAAACCTTGGGGTCACTAGCTAAACGCCATTTCCATAGCTCTACTCAATATCCAGCTAAAGAGTATCGAACCATGTTCGAGCACGAGCACGAGCACATCCCTGCACACCATCTCACAAAATTCACCCCGCGCTAAACCGTTCCAAGACAGCTGCGGGGTGGCATCCGCCCCACGCATCAGGGCACGGCAGCCTCCGAATCTTTTCTTCGTTGACTCTCAAACCCGTCCAGAAATTTTTCGAGAGCTTCCACAACCCCTTCCACGCTACTTCGCCCGCCCCTCAACACCCCGGCAACATGGTCGAGAAGATCTACGTCACCTACAACCAGGTACGTGCAGCTTTTTTGTCTCCGATCCTGTGCACTTGAAACCGCATGAGCACGAGCACGAGCACAACCACGAGCATGGTGCATGTAGCCGCGAGTACTGCGCAGTACCTATACGCGCTTAAATTCACGCGGTTCCCAGTGGGCGGATGGACTTCATGCCGTACGGGCGCATTATAGGTACGGCCCAAGGACGTATCATATGCAGCTCTGGGGCGCTTCTCTTTATATTCCTCTTACTCTCTTCTTCCCATTTACCCGGCTCAACGTCTCACATCGCCCGCCCGCTCTACTATACACTAACACCCCTCGCTATAGGTGCACAAGCTGTGCCAGAACTCTGCACAGCGCATCCTCGATGACTTCAAGCCGCAGCTCATGGTGGCCATCGGTGGCGGAGGCTACGTGCCCGCGCGCATCCTCCGGTACGTCTCGCACCCTCGCACCCTCGCACATCAGCGCAGCCCTCCCTGACCCCCGACCCCATCAGCTAATCCCACACAGCTCCTTCCTGAAGAAACCCGGGTCCCCCAACATCCCCATCCAAGCCATCGGCCTCTCCCTCTACGAATCCCTCGGCACAGACGCCGTCGAAGCCCCCGGCACAAAAGTCACCCGCACCCAATGGCTGGACCTCTCCTCCCTCGAGATGGCCAACCTCATCGGCAAGAACATCCTCATCGTCGACGAGGTAGACGACACGCGGACGACGCTCGAGTACGCCGTCAAGGAGCTCGAGAAGGACGTCATCGAGGCGCAGAAGAAGCTGGGCCGCGAGGGCGAGAAGACGCGCTTCAGCATCTTCGTCCTGCACAACAAGGACAAGACGAAGAAGGGCGTGCTCCCCGAGGACGTCGTCCAGGGCAGGTATCTTGCCGCGCAGACGGTCGGCGACGAGTGGATTTGCTACCCGTGGGAGGCGACGGATATCGAGGAGCATGATCGGCTGTCGAAGGAGCAGGAGGGCAGCAAGAAATAAGCGAGTGGGAGGGTAGGGGTTTGGTGTTTGATGCTTTGCTTGGGACTTGGATGGATGCGGAGGGATTTATGTCACGGAGTTGGATTATTCAAACAAACAAAAGTGAGGTTGTGCTTGTGCTTGAGCTTGCATATGCGGAGGACGCGTTGCATCTAGCTAGCTGGCTATTATGGTAGACATGCTTGTTATGGAAGAGATACATAATCATATGTGTGTACACTCTTACAGTATTCTAGTAAGTTTTTTTTTATCACGCAGTGGAGGGTATCCCGGGTATTTGTGCCCGTGAAAGCCAGGATGGTATCGCAAGGCGCGCACGTGCGTCTCTCGGACTCGTAGTCAAGAAAGGAAGTCGGGTGAGGATATATCAAAGCAAGACCGAACAATCTAAATCCCCTCTACGCCCTTCCTCTATACGGTTCTACCCACCTAAACCCCAACCTCAAACCGCCCCTTCACCAGCCCCCAAAACTCCTCCACCAACCCCCTCTGCCCCTCTCCCCCCCTCACAGCCAAATACCTCCTCCCATCGACCCTCGGCTCCCACCCCCCAGGATTAGCATCGACCACGAGTCCCCCCGCCTCGCTCAGGACGACCCACGCAGCGCACACGTCCCACGCCCAGCACCCAGCCTCCCAGTAGACATCGAGCTCGCCGGCGGCAACGCCGCACATGTTCAGCGCGGCGCTGCCCAGGCTGCGCAGCCCGTGCACCATGCCGCCGTTTGCGGCGGCCAGGCTGGCGAATGTCTCCGACTTGACGGCGAAGTCGTTGCCTGAGCGGTCCGAGCCCCATTCTATGGCTACGAGGCACGTGTTTAGTGTTTCTAGGGGGGTGGCCGGGTACAGGGGGAGTTTTTGGGGCTGGGCGGTGGGCGGGAGGAGGTGTTGGGTTAGGTAGGAGCCTTGGCCTTTGATGCCGGAGTAGACTTTGGGGTGGGTAGGTTAGTCTTGGGTTATATTTGGGTTGGGGTTGGGGTTGTATGGGAGGGGGACGTACGTGTTTGGGTGAAGGGGTTGTAGACGATGCCTATTGTGGGTGTTTGGTTTATGGCCAGCCCGAGAGATATGGCGACGTAGGGGTGGCGGTGGACGAAGTTCGTGGTTCCGTCTATAGGGTCGAGGATGACTTGTGGAGGGTTAGTGGGCTGTCTGTTCGAATACATGTGGGAAAGGGGAATGTTTGAGGGGGGAAATGTACATGTTGGGGCGTCGGTTAGCTTATCTCCGGGCTTGTATGTTTCTTCGCCCATGAAGGCGAAGTTGGGGTACTTCTCGTGGAGAGATGTGGATATTGTCTTCTCGACTGCTTGGTCGGTTTCGGTGACGAGATCGACGGCTGGGTTCTCTTTTAGTGTTTGGTCTGGTTGGTGTAGAGATGCTTACAGTTCTTCTTCGAGCCTGCTGCTCCTGTTGAAGGCGTCGCGGAAGTGATACGCTCTCCTACCTTCCGAGCGATTTCAATCATGAAGTCGTGGACTTCTTGGAAGTTGATGTCGGACATGTTGTTTACGATGATTGACTACGGTAGTTTGCTATGATGAACTACTATGATCCAAAACAGTAGGCACGACTCTAGCGCAAGAATCTATGAAAGATGGCTCTGTAGAAGACAGTAGAAAGATTGTCTTACGATGCGTAGAAATTACCCCACGGCGGGGCAGCTACTATCGATAAAAGCTGCAGGTACGTTTACGGCAACACCCAATCAGCCGCTCCTTCCCTGACTCGTGCCATCCTTCGCGGACCTCGGCTGCCAACGTCTTTGCGTGATGGGCGAGTCCCTGGTGCCTCGACACAAGTGCCTTTATCAGCAATCATGGACAGCGACGGAGTCTCGGGATCAGCTACTATCGAGCGCCTTTCCGCTATTCCTTGGTGTCGTGCACTTCTCGAATCACCTGAGTGGACGCGAACGCGGACTTCATCCCGCGCTGCGAAGGCTTCCACCGAGGACAGCTTTTTTGCTGAGACACTGGGCACGCAACGCACTGTTCGGTCATGTACGGCATTGCGACCTACAGAAGAGAGCAAGAGTGGCATTGAGGAAGTTTACTATGAAGAGATTAAAATCATCTACGAGCTTGGGGATGGTGTAAATGGATGGCCGAGTAAGTCATCTAGTGTCGGAATGTCTGACGTACTGGACTTCACTGACATTATAAATCACCGCTAGAAATCGCACATGGTGGGTTCGTAGTGACCCTGATGGACGAGTCCATAGGGATGCTGCTGCAACTCAATGCCGATCTCAGGATCCAGAAAAGGGTGAGGCCACATGAGGCGATGAATGCGTTCACTGCATGTAAGTTGCTGCACCCGCCATACCCGCGATATGCAGTGGAATCGAGGACGTCCCATGCACGGAAGGGAAGCTGATCCGGGATAGATCTGAACACGACCTACAAGAAGCCTGTGCCGACGCCGGGAACCGTGTTGTGTAGCGTCAAACTATTGAGACGCGAGAGAAACAAGATATACCTTCGCGCTACAGTAGAAGATGGTCTTGGGGCTGTCTTCACAGTGAGCGAAGCCATGTTCGTAGAGGTGAAAAGTAAGCTCTAAAGAATAAGGCTGGATTTGGCGCGACGAAGCTGCGATGAAGGCGTTGCGATGTCTACTTAGTTATAATGAAATAGGCAGGTATGTGTAGTATTCGTAACACCATAGTCTCTATCTGACCATGACTGCATAGGTCTCTTCCGCTCATCCCTCGGCTTACACACATACCGGGAAGTGATATCTTGTCAAAGCCAACTTTACTAGGATCCTAGGGTAGCACTATGCGACATCCGGCAGTCGCATGACAAGGCTGCATTCTGAAAGGACTGTATGATGACCGAGCCTGGTGTTACTTTGGTATGGACAAGTGTAACATCGTGCGGAACTACTATGGAGCCGCCCATCCCTTCGGCCTCTTCGCGCTATCATGTGCAATTCCCTAAAAAGGATTGGCGCGATATCTGACTGAGCATGTGTTCGAAATGAGAACCCGTTCATATCTTTATGGAGAAGTTGATCTTCGAACAGAGTCAAGCCGTATTGTATCTATGCGGGTACACATCATCTTTGGAGTCAAGGCTGAATGCCCTGGAATTCCACGTAAAAAGCCAGTCATGTTGGAATTCCGCATGTCCTGTACCATGGCCTCCGCGGCGTACGGACACATCCCCGGTTATCGGTGGCCTTAATATAAGACGCGAATCTCATTGGTCAGTTGCCATAAAAAGAAGGTGAATATCCCGGACCCTTACTGGCCACGGGCGACAACACTGCAATTTCCCCACGTTTCGCAGTCCCTCAGCCTTGAGAAATCCTTTTGTGAGCAGTGTTTGCTAGTAGGACGCGCGCCCAGGGTTGCGATGTGCAACAGGCATTTGCTTCCTCCATGAATGATCGACCAAGCACTGCAACATCGCGAAGCGCCCACTCCTGCACGTTTCCACGGGAAATTGATCCTCTCGGCACTTAATTAAGGCTATGTACCTGCGTGTTTGCGACGAAACGCGCCCATCCAGAAAGTTTGGGTTCAGCAAGGCAGAATCAAGTCTTCGGCATGAAACAGTAATAGCCTTTTACGGCAAGTCCTAAGACGGACAAGATGCTCTTACATCGCGATTGCTAGTCTGGTGGAGCACTCACGAGACCCGCTGAATCTTTTGAAAATGCTACAGAGCGATGTTCTTGCCGTCCGGATGTTACTTACACGAATTCTGAGCACGCGCACAAACGGACTCGAAGCGCACCGGGTCATAGGGCCGTCTGCGAGATCCTGTGCACGACAGTCTTACATCTGTGTGATATACCCCGCAAAACCCATTGCGCCACGAGGCTTGTGCAACTGAGAATGGATTGGGCCAGGGGTCAGAAGCAAAGGCCACCTTGTTTCCAGGAGGTGGGCGACTGGGGACGTGTCTGAGGAAAAGTGTCCTTCACATGCAACTAGTATAACGCGGGGCGGCGGTTGGACGAGCTTGCACCAATGTCGAGCCGACCCGGTGACTATCCCCCAAGCTGGCTAAACAAGGCTAGCCGCAGCGATCTTCTGAAGTCTGTTTGGTTGTCCGACATGTTCATTTCGGACAACTTTTTCTCCTTCTTCATTGCGCTGTTACTACGTCCCCTGCATGAGACTCCACCTAGACGCCCTGTCTAATTAACATGCTCCGCCTAGCCTTCGCCCACTTCACCGAGGCCCCTGGCGGCGATCGTATGTGATTCCGCCGGCCATATGCCAGCTATGGATCCACGGCTCATATGACCGTGAGTATGATTGATCAGTGGACAGCATGGCTAGTCACCAGGCTGTTTCTGACTTTCTCCTTGAGGCATGACACGCGGCTTGTGTTGGTTGCGATTCGTCACTTCTGTTTGTCCTTCGTCGCTACCGAAAGAGATGAATTGTCGCATGTGTAGTATAAACCCTACTTCAGCGCCTTCTTCTGCTTCCCACACGCTCCTTTCCACTCCTTTTGTAGACACCTATTTTGCATAACTGCAGCAACTTAGCGAGCATTGTCAACTACGTTTGTTATCATGCGTATATTTTCCTTCCTCTCCTGCCTCCTGGCAGTGGGAGGCCCCGTTGCCGCCCTCCGTATGTGCTTTGTCTACTACCAAGCTTATGGTTATGGACTGACCGAGCTATATAGCAACCTCTCCCATCGGACATGGCGCTTCAACTGCCCCCGAGGCAAGCCTTGAGGAACGTCAGGCAAGCTCATACTGGCTAGAGACCATCCAGAAGCAGGGCCGTGCAGCCTTCAACCCTTCACCGGACTCCTACAAGGTGTTCCGGAACGTGAAGGATTATGGAGCAAAGGGTACATACTGGCACTGACGTGGAGATGTGCTTGGCTAACATTCACGCAGGTGATGGCGTTACCGATGACTCGGCTGCCATCAATGCTGCCATCACCGACGGTAATCGCTGCGCTCCATGGGTATGCGAGTCCTCTACGGACACCCCTGCCATTGTCTACTTCCCTAGTGGAACATACGTGATCGCAAAGCCGATTATCATGTACTACATGACCCAGCTTCATGGAAACCCCAACAACCGACCGGTGCTCAAGGCCTCACCAAGTCTACAAGCTCTGGCATTGATCGATGCTAGCCCCTATCAGGATGGCACAGGAAAGCCAGGGTGGACTTCAACCAACGTGTTCGCTCGACAGATTCGTAACTTCGTTATTGACCTGACCCCGATCCCTGCGACCAGCGGTGCTCAGGGTATTCATTGGCCAGCATCTCAAGCAACCAGCATCCAAAATGTCAAGATTCAGATGAACGTCGCAGCTAACTCAGTACATGCTGGTATTTTTATCGAGAATGGTAGGTTAAGTCAACCCGACCCCAACGGCTTGTGCTGACCAAGACAGGTTCCGGAGGACATCTTACAGACATCGAAACCGTGGGTGGGTTGTACGGCCTGAATGTGGGAAACCAACAGTTTACCATGAAGAACATCAAGATATCAAATGCTGTTATCGGTATCAGCCAGATCTGGAACTGGGGATGGTTGTGGAAGGGTCTTACAATTAGCGACTGCAGCACTGCGGCGTTTTCGATGAAGGGTTTGAAGGACAACAGTCCCGATCAAAACGTAGCATCAGTGATCATCATTGATAGTACGATCACAAACTGCCCGGTGTTTGTGGATTCGGTCAGTGAGCTCCTGTCCGTGAATAAGTTTCACAACTAACACAGAACAGGCTTGGACTACGACATCTACTGCATCCGGCGCTGGACAACTCATCTTGGAGAACATTGCTCTCAGCAACGTTCCTGTCGCTGTCAAAGGACCAAGCGGAACTGTACTTGCAGGCGGCTCTACTACTATCAAAGGCTGGGGACAAGGCAACAAGTACAGCCCTAGCGGCCCAACCAAGTTCCAAGGCGAGATTACTCCGAAGCGCCCAGCCGGCCTCCTGGATGGTGACAAATATTACGCCAAGTCTAAGCCTCAATACGAAACTGTCGCGGCTAGCGACATTGTAAGCGCTCGTACTTCTGGGGCTAAGGGCGATGGAAGCACGGACGATACCACTGCGCTCCAAAATGCGATCAACTCTGTCGCTTCCGGCAACAAGATTCTCTTCTTGGACCATGGCCATTACAAGATTACGAAGACGCTTTACATTCCTCCTGGTACTCGTATCGTTGGCGAGACCTATCCTATTATATTGGCAAGTGGCAGTACTTGGGGAAGCAACACAAATGCTGTGCCGGTCGTCCAAATCGGCAAGGCTGGCGAAAGCGGCAGCGTGGAGCTCTCCGATTTCCTGATCGGAACTCAGGGTCCTACTCCTGGCGCTAAGCTAATCGAGTACAACCTAGCCACTACCAAAGGCTCAGGTCTCTGGGATGTTCACACTCGTATTGGTGGCGCGAAAGGTACTAACCTTCAAGTTGCCCAATGCCCTGTTGGTAGCGTCAACAATGCTTGCATGGCAGCCCACACCAACGTACACATTACGAAGAGCGCAACCAACGTATACATGGAGAACAACTGGTTCTGGACAGCCGACCACGATCTCGATGATTCAAAATCGACTCAGATTTCCATCTTCGTCGGTCGAGGTCTACTCGTCGAAGGCTCCAACGTCTGGCTCTATGGCAACGGAGTTGAGCACCAATCACTATACCAGTACCAGTTTGCGAACGCGAAGGACGTCTTTGCCGGCTTCATCCAGAGCGAAACCCCATACTACATGCCTACCCCAGACGCAAAGCAGCAACCGTACCCCGTCGACAACAGCCTCAACGACCCCGACTACAACACGATCTGTCCCTCCGGCCAACGCTGCGACGCACTCGGCCTCCGCGTTTTGAACTCCTCGAACATCCTTCTTTACGGCGCAGGTTTCTATTCATTCTTCATCTCGAACGACAACACGTGCAGCAAGGACACTAACTCAGTCCGCGACTGCCAGAACCGCATCATCAGCATTGAGGGCACTTCGACTGTGCTTGCATACTCGTTGAACGAGGTCGGCGCACTCCAAATGCTCACCATCGACGGCGTCGACAAGGCGGACTGGACGCCCAACTTGTCTGGCTATGCTAACACCATTGGCTATCTTTCGTACAATCTCTAGGGTTGTTGATGTACTGCGCTTATGGATAGATTCCGTGACAGGACGTAGATGCCTTTCGATTGTATATATTTGTTTGGCAGATGGACTTTGACGGAGGTCGAGTCCTTGTACATAGCCGGTATTCTTTTTTTCTTTTTTTGGTTTGCAATGTTGGGGTATCTCTGGTTCAAATTGCATCATGTGAGACGTGAGGATGGCTGCGCGGATTGGCGTTGGGGTTAGCATTGGCATTGATGGCGGTGCGTGATTGCATAGTTTGGTGCCCTGGATGGAAGTGAGCATATCAATCGGATGGGATTGCATGTGATACCTGCATATTTTCTTATGCTAGTGAGTAGTGGTGTGAATGAGAGATTTTTCAATTATATGGGTGTTTGGTTATTGCTTTGGGTGATGTGTGCTTTTGAGTAGGAGTGAGATCTTAAGATGCGTAGTGGAAATATTGGGGTTTACGTATTCGTCGGGCGGTGCTCCATGACTGTCCTGTGTAATCAGCGGGAAACGTAGATTGATGCTGTTCATCGGATGTGAATGACGCCGTCAGAGCTAACAGGCAATACGAGGAAGACGTTTGTGATGCAAACGATGTTGGTATCGCTAGTGGAGACTAACACTCACTCATTTACATAGATGGAAGGGTGGCAGTCTGAGTGGATGTGTGCATGGAGGCTCTTGCAAAGTCATGTCATGCGTGGCGTTATTAAGTTTATTAAAGAAAGAAGTCGAGATGGTGAGATGAGGAGTAGCGAGACAGCGAAAAGTGTATATGGAGTGGGTTGGTTGAGTATTTTGTATTGCACTGTTGCTCTTCGTACAGTTCAAAGATTCAGGTGGGCTTTTGTGGCGTATTTTTTACGAGGATGACTGAGCAAGTCCATGTCAGCGGCATCCTCCGTGATTTTGGTCCGCGTTTTTTCGGGGCAAGACAGCCGTTGAAGAAGTGAGGCGAAATGTAAAGACAAGCTTTAAATGCCCGAAGGAGGAATGTATGCTTCGGGTCTGGGCACGATTACTGTGGGGTTGAGTTCTTTTCGGTGGATACACTAGATGATGATTTGTAGATCTGAGGGGGCTAGAATTGGAAAAAGGTCATCCCACTTCCGTGGCGTGATATTATCCACTGCGTTCGCGGATACTTATGCGGTAGCGGAGCATTGAAGAATGCTCGGTTATTTGAAGTATTCTTGCAAGAGCTGCTGAGAGTCTCTTGATGTTTATTGATTTGTTCTTAGATTGGATCCGTTCAATACAAGGGTTTCCACGAGGTCTTGGAGGTTTGAAGGTCGGAGCGCGTAAGGTCCGTACACTGCTATGTTTGGTATGCCTCACACTCTAGCGATGAGATATCTTGCTTTTCCTTGCCAAGTTTAGCCCAGATTATTTGACGAGATTTTAATTAATGAAGACTTGTAGGGAACTTCCCATAAGAGACGTGTCTGTTGCATAATCTACAGACGTCCAACATAGTGCTGAGCAGGATCTCCATGTTGAAGAAGCAAGAGATCAAGTCTCCAATCCGGCTGTACAAATACAAAGGATACCCTGGGCAGCGTCCGTAGCAGCGGGGGGTGATGTATTCGAGTGACAGGATGACCCTCGCTATGCCGCGCCACATGCGCCTCAAGCAGGCTAGCACCACCGATTCAAGCGCGCTAATATCGGCGCCTAAACTCTGGCACCGAACAACCCTTGCGCCGTGCACCGCGTAGCCATGTCGTGGCTCTTGACCACTGCAACTGCAGAAGAAGCCCGCGCGAAAAGCGGCCTCAACTGGAGTGAATGGGCAAAGTTTTACGTTCGTCCCCCTCGATTTCCAGGTGTCCCCATGATTTTCCCTTGCCTGAGGCTTCACCGCCGAGGCCTCGGTCCCCGTTAGTCTTGTTCTTGTATAAAGTGACACGGCACTGACCATCCGGGACATTCACAGGCTTTTGCAAAAGAGGAAGCTAGACGATTGGCAACCGAACACCCCGAGTGGAACTGGACCAATGTTCCCGCGTACGAGAAGACGAGAGTGAGGGACAGCATCAACGGCCAGCTGAGGCGGGAGGGCATCCCGGAGCTGGGCGAGGATATCATACGCTGGCGAATGTCGATCTGTATCCGGGATGTGAAGCAGTGGGCAGGTACGTCCAACGCTCTCGGTCGACGTCTTATCTTGTCCTACTCACACTCTGCCTAGTCAACAAAACGTGTATGCCGAAACGAAGCTCGACGGCGGGCGTGGCCGCCGGCTCGGCCTACCATCAAGTGCCCCATTCGAGACCCTACGATCCCGTTCGAGACTTCTGAGGCTCCCCCGCGCCGCGCCTATCGATACTCTGTTGTCTGTTGCTCTGGGGCCGGATGCCTCGGTTTCTGGTATATATTGTTCGTTGCAAAGTTGAGAGGCCTCTTTTATAAGTTGCCTATTCAACATAGCACGGGAAGGAAGAGGACATGGCCGTGGGCACGACACCCATTGCCGTCTCTTCTCCCTTTCAATGGCTTGGAAAATGTCTCTCCTTTGGACCTTTTCCTTGCCAAATCGACCTGTACGACTTTCTGGTGGATTCACATGTTGGGAACACGGTCACGGCCTAATTTTCACGAATGTAACGCTCTCTATCCCTCTCTCTTTGAGCCTTCTCTCCTGTATTTTCCTCTATCGTCGTCAAAGTTGGCATTATCATGAACACATCATTCGTCCATTTTCGGTTAGAACCAACACACCCTCTGACAGATCACAAGCACAACCCGCGTACAGCAATCGCAGCAGGAATCAAAACTAGGCAAACGGTCAGATGGCTGCCAATGACTGGGCGAATGTCATCGCAAAGGATTGTATCTTGCCTGCGGGCCCACGAGCTACGAGGGCATTTGGTTGCCAGACCAGACGCAAAGGATGAAAATTATGATTAGCCTGGGGACGACATGAGAAGCACATATATCGACAAACTCTTGATGATTTTGGTTACTTCTTCTCTTGTAGATGCCCATTTTCTCTCTACATCATCGCTCTCAGCCTTGGAGCTGAGAGACTGGCTGGTGGCCTTAAAGAGGGGTACAACTCACAACTCATAGTTCGCTAAGACAACCCTGGACCACACATGACAGAGTAACTCCCCGCATAAGACCAGTATCGTTTTTGAAACAGCCAGTCGAAGACAGTTTGTGTACGGTCTGCTTTTGTATTGCCCTTCCGAGAGCGACAGGGTGATCAGACTCCCCCCTAGTTCCATATCATCGATTTCTACCTCTGTAGAAACCTTCTACTTCATTATTTCCCCTCTACATTCTCTTCCTTCTTCACCACTCCTCCCGCAAACGGATCGACTACCGCTCCCTTGAACCCTCTCGCACTCACGCCCTGCTCAAACAGCACATCCAACTCCCCATACGTCCTCCCTTTCGGCTCCGGCAATCTAAACCATGCCCAAGCAACGACGCAGCCGCACGTTCCCGCCCAGAAGAACGCCGTCCGAGCACCCCAGTTCCAGTTCTGCTCTCCAAGCTGGTAGTTCGTCAACACATTCACCACAATATTACTCGTATTGTATAGCGCCCTAGCAAGCACAATCGTCTTTGCCTTGAGGCGGGTAGAAGAGAGCTCAGAGATGAGAGCGTACGTGACGGGCCCGATGGTAAAATCGTAGATGAAGACGAAGGCGATGAGGAGGCCACCGATGGCCCAGTTCGATGCTTTTGTGTGGGCGAAGGAACATGAGCCTACAATGATGAGGAGGGTGAACAGTGTTGCGGAGCCGAAGAGGTGGATTGTGCGGCGGCCGAGACGCTGCATGAGGAGCCAGGAGAGGGCTGTGCCGATAAGACCGAGTGCGAGGGAGACTAAGGACATGTTGAAAGATTGGACTGTGGGGAGGCCGGCTTTCTGCATGAAATATGCGCTGGGACGAGTCAGTATATACATAGCGCAGCAGTGAACAAGAACACCGTGTTGCGTATCCTAGGATCAAACAGTATCCTCAGAACTGGCATACGGCGCTGTACGAGAAGTAAATAGACAGAGCTTATACTCACAAGTAACCCATGATGTTCTGTCCACAAATAGTCTGCGCGATCCACGTGAAACACACAATTTCCGTGCGGCGGAGATCAGTCCCTTTAAACAAATCAGCCCACCGGGTCCCAGACGAAATCTCCTTCTCCATCTCGTTTGTGTGCTCAATCATAGCAATCGTGTCGTCAGGGTCAAAGTTCGGGTCTTTTTCAGGAGAAGTGAGCCGAAGCAGTGCAGCGCGAGCGCCTTCGCGATCCCCCCGACGAACATGCCACCATGGGCTCTCAGGCGCGAACATAACGCCTATCATGATAGGAATAGGCCAGATCCATTGGATAGCAAAGGGAATTCGGTAGGCCCATTGATCATCGCGAGTAACGCAGCCACGGTTCACACCTGCGGCTATGAACTGTCCCATTACCCAGCACCTAGATCTCGTTAGCCTTGTTCCTTTTCCATACGTCAATTGGACAAAACTTACATGTTGACGAAAGTAGTTAAGATCGGTCGTAGCTGCACGGGACTGACCTCGCTCGCATACTGCGTGGTAAGCGTTTGGAACATGCCCCAGGGAATGCCGCAGAAGACTTCTCCGATGACGAGTGTCTGAATGTTAGGCGCAAAGAAGAGGATGAAGATGAATGCGGTCATAGAGATTAAGGCGCCGATCATGGTCTTCCTGTAGCCGTAGCGTTCGCTTACGAATCCGTTGAGAATGAGGCCGAGGACTTCGCCTGCGCGGGCGCCGTTGGATCTATGGATGTCAGTATGAATCTTGAAGAATAGTCTTGTGCGGTACTGGTGCGTTATTCTGAAGATTGCATGGCTGATTTAGGTGTCCAAGGTATGCGCATTATACAATCGATACCAAGCACAACGGATGTTTTGTTTATTATCATCTTGTGGATATGAATGAAAGGAGGCTTACAAAGCACTCTGCCAATTCGCAGGCACACTCCACTTGCCCGTGACAGGATTCTGCCTCCCATACTTCATATTAAATTGCGGGCTGCCGTACAAACTGCCCAACAGAGCAAGATCGTATCCCTCCATGATCAACGCGCTCGACAGGATAACAGACCAACCCACTGCTTTTGGATATAGTTTGATTGCCTGAATCAAGGACATTTGTTTTTCGTCTGCGGCGGCATGCTGAGCGTCTTTGTTGGGTGCGAGAAGGGACGGTGCTGCGCCTTGCTTTTCAGCTATGCTGGTGGCTTGTATATCATGTTTTTCTGCCATGGTGGCAAGGATGGGTTCGAAGGTCGGAAAGTGTTGTTGAATGGATTCCTAGCATCTTGGGAATATGGCGCTCGACAGGTTATATACAACCGAGGGCATCTCCCCAGAGCTGCAAGGGCTGATCGCTTTCCTTTTCCGGGAAAACCTCATTAGGCTTGCATGCATCCCCGCAAACTGCAGAATGTACGCTTGGAAACTTCTTGAATCTTGTTTCGATGGAAGTCTTCCCTAGTTCAGGTGATCTGTATTTAGTCAGGGTTCATTCGAGGCCCGCTTTAAAGCGCCGTATAACCCAAAAGATTGGACGTTATTGTGCGGGGCACGAAAGGGCAAAACTTGATCGTCAAATGCCAAGTACGAGATGTACCGCGTCGTATGTTAGGAACAGGCATGGTAGACGAAATTCGTTGCTCATTGGCCAGACATCGGTCCGACAACAGCCTGAGCTATCCATTTGTCTTCACCCCTCTATTCGTACAACGAAGGGACAGACCGCTTTTGTATGCTGCAAGTCTCGTAGGATAATCATTCTATGATATTTCCCGAACGATCGTACTGTAAACACCGATAATTAGTATCTCAAATCCAGTCGGTCATATAATGTCCCCTCCAACAGACCACAAGCGCGTCTGGTGGAAGGAAGCGACTTTCTACCAAATCTATCCCGCGTCTTTTAAAGACAGCAATGGCGATGGATGGGGCGACATTCCTGGCATCCTGGAAAAGGTCGCATACATCGCTTCGCTAGGCAAGTGATACACCATCCTTCCCAAGTCTCGGACCCTCTGACTATGAAGCAGGAGTGGACGCAGTATGGCTGTCTCCTATGTTCGACTCGCCTCAGATAGATATGGGCTACGACATATCCAACTACGAAGAGGTTTACCAACCATACGGCACTGTCGAAGACGTAGAAAAACTGATCAGCGCCTGTCACGCGAACGACATGAAGCTTATCCTAGACCTGGTCGTCAACCATACCAGCGATCAACACGCGTGGTTCAAGGAGTCTCGGAGTTCGAAAGACAACCCGAAACGTGACTGGTACTTCTGGCGTCCAGCCCGGTACGATGCAGATGGGAACCGTGTCCCTCCTACCAACTGGCGGAGCTATTTTGCAGGCGGAACGTGGACCTGGGACGAGCACACACAGGAATACTATCTCCATTTGTACGACAAGTCGCAACCTGATTTGAACTGGGAGAACGAAGAGTGTCGGCGCGCGATCTATGACTCTGCTATGCGGTTTTGGCTCGACAAGGGTATTGATGGGTTCCGTGTGGATACAGTGAACAAGTACTCGAAGCATGTTGATTTCCAAGATGCACCAGTCACGGATCCAACGAGCGACGTGCAGCCTGCTGCGCAGTTTTGGTGTAATGGGCCGAGAATACATGAGTTTATCAGAGAAATGAACACGGACGTTCTATCGAAATACAAGACGTATGACGGTCAACCTGTCGTAACAGTAGGCGAGCTCTCGATGACGCCGGATCCCGAAGGCGTCCTAAAGTATGTCAGTGCGCAAGCAAAAGAGCTTGACATGATCTTCCAATTCGACATTACGCATCTCGGACAAGGACCTCCAGGATCTGACAACAAGTACGACTTTGCGGAGTGGAATTTACCCCAGATGAAGAGGATAGTAGAGAAGTGGCAGACATTCATTGAGGGCACCGACGGATGGACAACAGTCTTTTGCGAAAACCACGACAACGGAAGAAGCATCTCGAGATTCGGCAACGACGCGCCTGATTGGCGAGAGAAAAGTGCAAAGATGTTGGCATTATGTTTTGCAGCGCAGACAGGAACACTCTTTCTTTACCAAGGGCAGGAAATAGGCATGGTAAATGCGCCAGAGGAGTGGATCATCGAGGACTATAAAGATGTGGAATCGCAGAATTACTGGAAAGAGGCAGTACGGTTGTCGGAAAACGGGACAGATCCAACGAGAAAAAAGCGTATTATGTACGGTCTACAGCTTATGGCTAGGGACCATGCTCGTTTGCCGTTTCAGTGGAACTCGAGTGCCAATGGTGGTTTCTCAAACGGACAACCATGGATGCGAGTCCATGATGATTATCGAAAGGTCAACGTCGAAGCTCAAGAGGGGGATATGGATAGTGTACTGTCTTTTTGGAAACAGTTGTTGAGTATGCGCAAAGAACATAAGGACGTGTTTGTTTACGGCACATTCGAGCTGCTGGATGTGAACAACCTCAGTACATTTGTGTACAAGAAGCGATTCCGAGAAAAGATGGTGCTGGTAGCAGCAAATTTTACCATGGAGTCTCAGCCAGCTCCAGAGACAAATGATTTCAAGCTCCTGCTGAGCTCGTATACTGGATCAACACAAGTCGAACTGCAGCCGTATGAGGGGCGGATCTATATCAATTACTAAAACATATTCTGCCGATACGAGCGTGTTTTTGGATGATGATCGTTGTCATTATTATCATGAGCTTTTAGTGTTGTGCCTATCTGACCTCAAGCGTTCTCCTCGAAAGGTACTGGCCAACACTGAGCGGAAATTGCTTTAAGAAGTAAAGCTGCATTCAGACTCCATATCGAATGCTTTTGACAAAGAGAATTCGTTTCCCCAAGGACCGAGAGGTGATGGGGGCTCTTGAACGTTCAAGATGCTATCCGGGTATCAGTGATGCTGCCCTATCCGTGTCCTTAACAAATCCATACGCCATAGCCATGCAAAAACAAAACATCGACATGTCTGTAGAGCTCAAGTAGAACCCAGAACGACCCAGCCATTCTCATCATAGACAAGATCTGCAAGATTCACACAACCGGGACAGTTCGCATGATCGCACCCAGTCGGCTTTGTGGGATCGTACTCTTCCCAGGTGACTTCCTCATCGTCGTTGTCATCATCATCGTTATCATCGTCAGCCATGACTACATCCTCGTCTTTCTTCTTCTCAACCTGCGTCTCGACTTGGGCATCTGCAACTGGTACAGAGTTCTCTTTCTCCGCGGGCACGAAATCAGCCTTCGGATGCTCCTCTTTCTCCTCATTCTTCTTCGCTTTCTCCTCGTCCTTTGTCTCTCCATCAGCAACGCCCACTTTCTTGAACCGACTTCCTCCCGTCGCAGCCTCGCCAACCTTCTTGAATCGCGTTCCGAGTCCCTTTTTACTTACATCGGCTTGCGATATGCTGCGCATGTCAAGCGGGCCTTTGGACTGGCGCGGGGCATCGCTTGCGTTTGCGTCGGTCAGCTTCTTCATGTCGGCCAGGCGCTGGCGGTGGTTGTGGTCGTAGGAGCGAAGATGGTTCTCATAGTCGGTTTGGCGCGGATAGCCCTTGTCGCAGATGGCGCAGTTGAAGAGATTGACGGCGTTGGGAAGGGGAGCATTGCGCTGCGGTGGTTAGCTGTGAGCGAATGCAAGTGGTCGTAGAAGTGTTTACCGGCGGCATTGTGCAAGGAGAGGTAGCTTCTGAGGGATTGTTTGGGCCTTTTAGAGTATAGAATCGAAATCTCAAGCCTTCCCCTTGGTAGTCGTGAGCTTTTTGGAAGGTGTTGCGCAAAGCGATTGTGTTTGCCGTGAGAGTCGCGAGGTTGTTTGCGTCGCAAACGCGAGCCGCGGCAAGAGACCCTTGTCCTTGCGCCGCACAGACCAATGCCGCTCTCCTCGAATCAACGTCATCTTGTTTTTGCGACATTGGAAAGTCAGCATTGCGACACGTACACGCGACTGCGAAGAATGGCGGAGAAGGGACCAGAGCTGCCGCCCGTGGCAGACGAAGAGACCGGCGTCATGGGCCTGACCCAGGTCGAGCCTTCCCCGGTGGAAGAAACACCCGTCGAATTCAAAGAAGACTACTTTCCACCCAAGGCTGCCTCAAGAGCGACAACTCTTGGCCTGGGGAATCATGGACCAGCATACTACCGTATGTCTTCTGAGTATAATCCACAAACTGAAATGCAATACTAACAGGTGTATAGTCACCCGGGTCCAAAGATACTCCTCCTACGCCTTCACCGTCTTCGCTTCCTTCCACGTCGCAAACACATCGATAATACCGCTCCTCACGCGCTCCGTCCCCGAAAGCAACCGTTACCTCCTCCTCACCCGTCCGTACTACCAATCAGCCCTGGCCGAACCTTTGGTAGTCGCCCTCCCACTCGTTGCGCACATCACCTCCGGCATCGCCTTGCGCTTCTACCGAAGGCGCCAGGCACTGAAGCGCTACGGTGCCGAGACACCCCGGGATAAAAAACAAATACCATGGCCGGCTCTAAGTGGAACCAGTGCGCTAGGATATGCTTTGATTCCTCTGGCAGGATTCCACGTCTGGACGACCAGGATCCTGCCAACGTATATGCACGGAGACAACTCGATGATTAGTTTGTCGTATATTAGCCATGGATTCACTCTCCACCCTTTGGTATCCTTTGGAGGCTTCGTAGCGCTAGTAGGAGTGGGAACGTGGCATTTCGTTTGGGGATCGGCGAAGTGGCTAGGTCTATCTCCATCTCAGACTTCGGCGACTGAATCAAGAAGACACCTAACCAAGAAGAGACGGTGGTACATCATAAATGGAATTGCATTAGCCCTGACGGGGCTCTGGCTGGGCGGCAGTCTCGGCATAGTAGGGAGAGGCGGGAAGACCGGCGGTTGGATAGGGCGGGAATATGACGAGCTGTACAATGCTATGCCTCTAATTAGATGGTAGGCTACGATACCCCTAGAATATAACACAGTTTCACCCACCATGCGGCTGCAATGATCCGCAATGATTTTGAGAGTGACGATCATAACTACGATGAGCACAAAGACGC
This sequence comes from Paracamarosporium sp. OC-R06-R3, assembly GCA_019828545.1. Taxonomy (NCBI): domain Eukaryota; kingdom Fungi; phylum Ascomycota; class Dothideomycetes; order Pleosporales; family Didymosphaeriaceae; genus Paracamarosporium; species Paracamarosporium sp. OC-R06-R3. Next base: position 378,687 of record JACVRA010000044.1, on the reverse strand, counting down.
TTGATTCGCGACGTAAAATACCTTCATTCGATCGAGATCCATGCACCATGGGAAACTCCACTCACAGAATGCACTCATCTCCACCACCTCACCACCCTAACCCTTCCTCATCCACAAAATCATACACAAAAACCTGCTCCAACAGCGGATCCGTTTCCTCCTGCCCAATCGTCAGCCCCGAAACGCATACCTCATCACCAAACACATACCTTCAACCTATCATGCCCCTCGTCCCGGTCAAATTCCTTCCTCGCAGCATCGTTCTACGCACAAATTAGTTAGTCACTCACTTTCACACCTCTCTTCACCCCACAATCCATAGCTCGCCAGCCAAAGGCCGCCTTCGTACGCACACGGCAAGACATACCTTAAACCTAACCACAAACCCAGTATCCCACCCCTTCTCCCTCTTCACATTCGTCAGATTAAGCGGCGTATTCAGCGGTTTTCCACCTCGAGGCTTCTCTGCTAGGAGGTCTTCATGTTCTTGGTAAAGCTCGAGGACTACGCGGCGTGCATCTCGTCGGTTAGCGTATTCACGTACAGGCTAGTCGGGAACCTGAAAAGGGAGGGGCTGCAGTGCGTGGCCAACTTACACGCTCTAGTCCGATCTCCCTTCTGCTCGGGAGTTACCTCAGCACGGAACTTGAAGCACGCGATGCGCGTCACGGGTGCAGAGTTAGAGTGCGAGTGCGAGTCCGCCATGAGTGTAGGGTGGATGGATGGCGCTGTCTACCTGCATTTCCCGGTAGTCTACTGAAGACGTGCTGTGGTACAAGGCGGCTGCAACATGGGTCGGCTCGGGGTGGAGATCCGAGTAGGTGCACGTGCGGAACCGTGGCACATGTTCCGGATACAACGCCCATCACGGCTTCCAGATCCGGGTAGACCTGGTGGAAAATTAGTCTGTAAACAAAGCTTTGCACGCAAGGTGCCATTGAGCAAATAAAAAACGTTGCATTTGCGCTTCTCATCGTACAACACCGTTTCCTAGCCCGGATTTTAGTAACGTGATCAAGTTCAAGAATATGCATCCACCATGCAACGCTGATATACACATGGAACCCAAAGAATCTAAATACACCAGGGCCTGAAACATGTTTGGTTTTTTTTTTGCATCCAATTCCGAGGTTCGCATAGACCCCAGCTTGTTGGCCTGGAATAAGCATGGTTTTTTTTTTCAAAGTCCGAAGTTTGCGTGGACCCAGCCCATGGGCCTGAAATATGTATGGTTTTTTGCATCAAAATCCGAAGTGTGGGCAGACCCAAATTGCGAGCCTATATCCTATGTTAAAGTGGAGGCGTCAAATGATCCGGTAAATATCATCCAATAATAGTGTAAGCATGCACAAGATACACCCTGATGTAGTTTCTCTCAGGGTAAACAGCCAATGTGTCGATTTATTGTTATGTCTCCATGGTGAGAGTAGCCAGAATTGGACCGGGACTATGTCTTCTTAGTGAAGAGTAGTCGACGTTGGACTGATGGGCTGTAGAAGTGTGGGTCAACACCAAAAAGGGTTCACAGACCGCTTGACCATCGGAGGCTTCATTACAGTCGTTTGCGGTACCAGCTTCGGCTGGGAGATGAGCAGTAATGAAGTTGCAAGCGTGCGTCAACGCCGAAAAGCGCTCACAGGTCGCTTAACCATCGGAGGCTTCACAACAGCCGTCTTCGATAGTAGCTTTGGCTGAGGGAAGAACCTGTGTAGGAGTGCTTCCTTGGGCTGCATACGCTTTTCTGGGTTCAAGTTCAGACAAGCGCCTAGCAGATCGACGAAATCGTTCAACTCCTTCTCAGGAGGCAGATTGTCTCGGGCCATACCACGTGTGGCGTCGTTGATACGGCTCTTGAGATCGCGAGGTATCTTCTTCTGCTGCTCGATCTTGCGGACAGTGACCTGCTTACAATTAGCAATGCAATTTGATTTTCCCTTTGAATGAGTCCATACCTTGCCTTGCTGATCGACCTCCTGGCTAATGAACTTGAGGGGCGGTCCGGCCTCAAAGTGTTCCAGAACGTTTTGCAAGAGTCCCTTCTTGAGCAACTTCTCAGTTGGCCATCCAAGACAATCCATGAAGGCCTTGATCATCTGATTGTTTGTGCGACCGGTGAATAAGATTTTTGCCGTCCATAGCTCGTAGATCGTGCAACCGATAGCCCACATGTCGATACCATACCCGATATCCAGACCGAGAATGATCTCAGGCGCACGGTAAAAGCGACTGACGAGGTACTCTGTACGCTCCATCACGTCTCTCTTGTCGACGGCTGTACCGAAATCGCAAAGCTTGATAGTTTTCATATCGGGTGAGACCAGAATGTTATCAGGCTTCAGATCACAATGAACGACCTGACAATTCTGAAGGTGTTGGAGACCAACAAACATTTGACGCGAATACGACCTGACAGCCTGCAATGAAAGTCCGTGACCGTTGGTGTTTTCCTTGAGAAGATCTCGCAAATTTTTCGACATGTGCTCGAACACCGCACAGAGATGACCTTTGTGGTCGAAAGAGCTCAGTAATCGAATGACATGTCGTTTGTCTTGTGGATCCGCATCATTGACCTTGCGAACGAAATCCATCTCCTTCTGGCTTGCCTTTCTCATGAGATCGTTCCTGCGAATCATCTTGATCGCGACCAGTTTGTGGTTGCTGTTCTCATCTTGAATTGAGATATCTTCGGCTTGTGCAACATTGGCGAAAACGCCTCTTCCAAGGTTTCTGATCATCCGGTACCGGCCGCCGTTAACGAGCTCATTCGCAATAAGTTTGTAATACCCTTCAGCATCATCCCAATTATCGAGGAGTTTCTCGTCCAATACGGTGCCCCTGATAGCGTCGGCTGCTTCCTCCGGAACATCTGCGTCGGCATCATCTTCATCGTCTTCATCAAAATCAAACATGTCGAAGTCTTTCTTCTGCTTCTTGACAGGACCTACTTTCTCAGCGGGTAATGTGGAGAGAACCTTCGGATCAGTCTCGCTGTAAGCGTCCGAGGGAAGTTCTGATTGACGAGCTTTTCGGGCAGCACGGTCGCGATCATCAAGCATGTCCTTTGTTGGATCGTAATCTGCAGCGGACGGACCTTCTGCTGACGGGCTGTGTCCTTCGCTAGTAGCTCCTTCTTTGTCAATAACCATGACATCTGGTGATGCAGGAACAGAACTTAGATCGCCAAAATGAGGAGAACCCGCAGGTGATACTGGGCTTTCCACCGCTGCAACAGGTGAGGCAACATTGGGAGTCGTGCTTTCGGAAGCATTAGCAAGAAGTGCTTGATGAAGTAGATTATCCTTTGCTTTGTCCTTCTCAGCAGCTGCTCGTATAGCGGCCCACCTACGGCGCTTCTCTTCGCGGGTTTCTTGCGCTGGCGCTTGCACCTGGGCAACGGGCTCAAAAGAATAATCCGACTCTTCTTGTGATTGTGTCCTGGGCAGACAAGTTAGGAGGGGGTTTTCATGTAGTGAAAGAATGACTGACATTTGAACATCGTTATCCGCGCTTGTCTGGTGCGTAGGATAAGCTTGCGACTTTTTCGAGCTTTCAACATCCCCGCTTGAGACTTGTCCATTTGAGCCATCTTCCCGAAAAGCTCGGTCACGCTGGGTGTGATTACTGCCGTTCGATCGCGGTTTCTCCAGCGGGCGCAAATGCTCGCGAAAGTCGGGAACGGTAGGCGGATGGTCGTTGTCGGCGTACGAAAGGGGCTTTGAGGGTTTCCGGTCATTGTGAGAAACACCTTGGCCGTTGTAACGGGAATCGGGCCTGTAATCCTTGTGCCTGCTGCGATCAGTGTGATGGCGCTTATCTGAACGTCCTCCGCGCGGCGGCGAAGCCTTGCGCTTGTTGTGTGATCGAGGGTCGTGGGCCCGATGGCCTCCGCTACCCCTCCCGTGACGAAATGGAGAGGGTGATCGGGAAGTATGGCGCATGTCGCGCTTGGCTCGATACGGTGAAGGTGAGCGATCGCGCTTCCTGCGGTATGGGGAGGGCGAGCGACTAAGACCTCGACGATAGTGATGGCCTTCCCTGATCAGCGACTTTTCCCGCAAGTCGCGGAAACTGAAGTACACACTATAGTCATCCATCGCTCCATCCCCACCAAATGCACTGCTAGAGCCGTTAATCGTACGTTCGGCGGGCTGGTTGGCGTGGTTTGCCTTCTGCTGGTGTTCGATGACTTCGCCTTCCGACGAGGAGCTCGCGCGGGAGGCCATGACGCCGTTTGTTATTATCGAACTCCTACAGAAGAATGTTGTCGGTTGCTTGCGTCAGTTTGCTTCTTGCTGTGAGAACAATTGAGTGCCTTTGTCACTGACTGTGTGTCCCGAGCTGGAGTGTTCGCCCAACCTGCCCGTTGTGATGCGGGTAGCGGGGGGAGCACGCAGAGAAGAGACAAGAGCGAGTCGCAACCTGGCTCTCTGTACAGGAAGGCGAACAGTGGTAAAGGTAGAAATGGTGCGCGCGTGGAGGTCGCGACAGTGGTGGGGAAGTAGCAAACGCGCAGTGAGATGACGTGCAGGTTTTGAGACTAGCGTTAGGCGGCTAGTTCCGAGCTTGATCACGTGTCGGTTACATTCACCGCCATCACCGGATATGAAAAGTACAGCTTGCATCTTGAGTTGACGTTAGATAATATGCGCAAGAACAAAATTCGCCATGCGGTGGGTTTCCTGATTTGAAGGCTGCGGCTAGCGGTACAAGCACTCAGATGTCAATGCATTCACAGTGAAGGCAAGGAAGGACCCCCCATCTTGCCTTTCGACGTACTTCGTATCTGGTATAGAGTGCACACAAGGCTATCGGTCATTTCTGTAACCCGCTACGAGCCTCCTGCGGGCAGCTTCCCATCAATGCGAAGCGAGGGAGTACAGTGAAACACTACACATACCCAGGAGAGGTGGTACAAATCCGACCTCAACATGATGCCAATCCTACGAACAGGGAAGAGAAATACCTCGATTTCTTCCTGCTAAAATGCAAGATCCGGTTCACTGTTGGCGGTGATGCGCGCTGGCGGTGGGTTCGTACGTACTACACGTTCGAGTCAACTTTAGAGGAAGACAAAACAAAGACAGAGGAATCCCTGCAAGCATAGCCTACAAAGAACAGCAACGCGCACTACAACACGTCTCTGGATCGCACGAGTATGGCCGTTGGATCACTTATCGCGCTCGCTCGATACGCGGACATTGCCGTGAACCTTGCAGCTCCTTGAAAGGCTAAAGATCGATGGTCTAGGCCGGGTGATCGCCAAAACCTAAAACTTACTTGGGTATCCCGACTGCACGGATGTGCGTTCGCTATTGCCCGGGCAGCTATTACGACTCGCTCACAGAGACTCAATATCTACTATCCAAACTCTCACAGGCTACCATACTCTCATGAAGCGGCACGATCTCCGCTAAGTTCAGATAGTGGACTCTGACAAAGGACAGATGACGTTGAACAGCACAACAATGTGCTATTGATCTGGAGTATGGAAATCTTGCTAGTAAGGCCAAGGTTCAAATCCGCCTTGCCCAGCTTTTCCAGACAATATTGACGTGGTGGGAATGTGGGAACACAAACCCTGCCACAGCCGAAGCACAGCGGATCGTGCCGCGGATGAATCGAGAGTCGTCCGCAACGGGAAGCAAAGCGCATTGTTTCGAATTGAGACAGAGTTGGGGCAGTGATAATCCTTGTTGCCCAACGGTGCCCAACATTGTTGATAAATGTCAAAGATCGTCCCGAGCAATGTAAAGTTTTATCGCATCCATAAGTTAGGCGACAAGAAGAGTGAGAAATACCGAGGTTACGTCGGCAATATTCCAGAGTTGTTCGGCCTATGTGGATATCATGCAAGGCATCTGGGATGTTGTTACTGTAGGTGGCGAGAATGGTACGATATAAACTTCAACCGGTTCACGAGGCGGATTATTCATCTAGAGATCTGCATGCAGCGATAAAACTATGTTACCGTGCATTAACGTGCATAGTCCCTGGATTCTACGACGATAGCCGAAGCGTACATGCTAGTGAGGTTTTGTCGGTCATCGGAAAACATAGTATCCTGTAGTTTGAGTATTATCGGTAACTGTATAAGCGAATGATGGATGCCGGATTCCAGAGGAGCAGTTTTGGTTGGCTATATGGGGATGGAGAGGATCGACGCTTGCCGGACGTACGGTTCCTGCACAACCGTTGCCGTACGCACGCTACTGGAGATACATTCCTGATCATGTTCTGTGCTATTTGAGGAGCACAGAACTTCCAAGCCAAGTCCCAATCATACGATTGATCCATGCTGAGAGATGTCAGGGTGGCTGCCAGAATTCGAACGCGACCGTGCAGTGTCGTATCAACGACGGAGTAGGTTTCCAAATGAGTATGTTGTAGAGGGCCTGCTCTGGAAGAATGCGTATGTGTAGGCATGAGGCGTTACACAAATCTTTGGGATACTTCACCCTGTATAGTAGCACAGAAGATGATAACAGAAAAGCAGCGTCACAGGCATGGGATCAAGGTAATTGACGAGAAAGACAGAAAGGTAGTTGCTAAGGATATACATTTGAGCCCCGTCTTCACGCCACCGTCAACGATACTCGAAATAAGAAGTTTGTTGTGTGACACATTTCGCACTGTCGAGATTTCGGGAAATGAGGCTGTGTCAGCCGTGACCAATCATATATGGGGGAGAAGCCTCCGGGCATCCTCATACGCTATCCCTACTGAGCTGTGTGGAAATATCGTCAAAGTAGAGTAAAGTCCATGTCTCTATTCTATTGCCAGATGCTTGCATCCGTATTGCGGGTCTTTGCCACGAGCGTGTCCCAAATTTCCGTCCACTATCATCAAATTCCGGACAGATAATCGGGAGAATGCACATCGACCAAGTTTTACGTATGCAGTTGAGGCTTCGGCGCCCCTCAGGTCTACCAGGGGTACTTCGAGACGTTCCCGCTATATAGATTGTTGCAAATCGTCTGGCCAATAGCTAGGGTCACAAGCTGGCATGACGAAGGGTGCGCCTGCCGTTTGCAGACAAGTGAAAGCGGGTTTTGAAGCCTGTTCCAGGGCCCGTGTATAGGCAGTATTTAAAATGGGCACTGGTATTGGCACGAACGATAATGCACTAGCGGTAAGCAAGCACCAAGTTCCACGATACGGCCAGTACGATTCTCAAATAAACTGCTGCACCCGGCATATTGAGAGTGCCATCGAACTAGCTCACAAAGCCAGACAAGGGTGTGGAGGCTCTTGATCTCGAAATTTACTTTCGTGGTTGCACTGAGGAATGCATCGGGGCACTAACCCGTCCAATCGCTCGCCCACTTCCGAAGCTTGTATAGCCACGCGTCGGTAGCGAGACTGCCCGAAATGAGACCAGGAGAAGTCTTTCCCTTTCAAGGCATGTGAAAGAAGACATAGACGAACCATGCGGCCCACTGTGCAGAAGAAGTTCACAGTGGCTCTACGTACAGTAATATTTTGGCATCCACGACCTGGGTGCTCCAGAGACGTGAACAGCGTCATATGTTGCATCGAGGCCTTGAAAGCTGAAAAGGGGAGAACCGATGGTCAATTGTGACATGAGAGGGGCGAGCTGAGCCGCCGATCGGACCGACTGCACATACCGGCTCTGACCATAAACATCCGCTTAGTGGAAGACTGTGCCCGAGGACAGCCCTGCTGAATGACGGTTCATCGTCACCAGGGCCTAGATCGCTGTTGAGCGTGCGGCGCGAGGAGCCAAGCGATGCGATGGTCAATGGCGGCTTTCGTCAGTTCTTCCGACCAAAGTCGAAGCGTCACTTAACTTAGAAGTTGGCGGATGCTATCCTGTCGCAATTTTGAGATGTTCGGATGAAGTTGAAGCTGTGGTCAACGAAGGGATATTGCAGTGCCAAACCCGTGCAACTTGGCTGACAAGTGCGCAAGGAGGGCGCCGCGAGGGTGCGAGACCGGAGTCGACAAGACCCAATCCCGTGGGGCTTGATTTCAGTTGGCGTTCGCCGTTCGATTGACATCTGCGGAGAGCGCCGGCCTGGCTTGCTGCCGTCTGCTCTTCCGACTTCCCCGCGAGCTCTTTCTTTGGGCCGCTAGACACTAGTCTCGATTTGCGTCCGCCTCCTCACTGGCGTTTAGGTGAGCTGCGCATTTGAAACCCCGTTCCAGCTCAGGGCGCTTGTCAGCAGCGTAAACGCGAGGGTTGACCGGCCTATGGTTCCCATATGCAACGTCCAGTAGCCGAACAGGTATAGAAGGGAAATCCCCGAAATGCAGGGTGGGCCTGTCGCACGGCATCAGTGCATGGTTTCTGCTTAGATTTCTTCGCCCAGGATCGTCATTAATATAGATCTCCAGTCGAAATCGTCGGCAACGATATGATCTCGCTGATGCCTCCCGAATCGGCAAATTCATCGCCAGGTAAGCCATCATGTGAAGGAATGTCGTCCGTTGATGGGACCTCACAAGTAAGACAGGTGCGAACTACTGGTATGGCACCAGCCTGCCAAATGGCCTCTCTACCAGCCTCGACGGGTTGCCTCCGGACCCTACGAACCCTCGGATGCTGCGGCGAGCTTCAGAAGCGGTTATACCCTCAAATGCTTTTCATAGGTAAGGCTGCATTTCTTTACCCTTACGCTGGGGTTGTCTTTGCTGTTTCGGAGGATGGACACGGAACCCGCATCCCGCTGGTAATTTCGGGAAACCAAAATGCCACGAGGGAACCCGTCTTATACATATGTTCCCGCAGGACCTGGAAACCTTTCGAACGAACCGGAAATCGGCACCGTACCCTTGCACAAGTGGCTGTCAGCCTCCGCGGAATGATTCATCCAGTTATGTGCACACGGAGAGCATCGTTTGAGAAGCAGCCAAACGCTCTCTGCTCGAAAACCGAGGCGTGGAGATCAGCAAGCCATTTCGCATGTTCGTCTGTGTAACCCAGCTAGCGAGGCGAACGACATCTCCGGTTGAGGCGCCAGCATCGTTTTATAGACAAAGCTCTTGGGGGCTGACGGGAGGGCGTTCCAAAGGAACGTGTAGAGGACAGCGCAACTACCAGTCACAACCTTTTCTGTTTGTGGCGCAATTCTTTGCTGCTGACTGACAATACCATAGCCAGGACACAGTACCTTGGGATGGTGTGACCCCACTCCATCTCGATACATCTGCGGTGCTCCGAGCACAGTCTGTAGCTCCCTCCGCGAATCATAAAGCTCCCCTTGCACCGAAACAGGGTCTTGCGGGTGCACTGGGCAACGCAAGGAATCAGCACCAGTCACCCATCTCAGGCACATATGCCCTTCGCACGCCACGAGGAAAGATCACTTCGATAGCATGCGAGAGCTGTAGAAAGCGTAAATCAAAGGTATGCTGTAACTTTCAATAATCTGTGGAATTGTTCGTTAACTGTGTACAGTGCGATGGCGTTCGGCCGAAATGTAACACCTGTCAGATGAAAAATCTTTCTTGCGTTTACGACGTTGCTGAGGATGGGAAGACGACAACACAATTGCGAGCCCACGTCAGAAGATTAGCAAAAGAACTCGATGATATGAAGTCGGTTGTGTCTTTACTTGCGCTGGCATCAGATCGAACTTCTGCTGCGACGTGGGCTAGTGAGCTGGAGAAGAACGGATTTGCGCACCATTCGGCAGAAGAAGTCAAGAGAGCTCTTCAGGTGGATCCATCAGGTCCGAGTCTTTACGATTCTCCACTGACGTTGTCGCAGGAGCCAGGAAGTCAGCCCGGGCAATTGCCCGAGCAAGATGGACTTGATACACCCGTCAGCGAACGTTTCCGGCGTCCATCACATAGTGTTGCTGAGTCTTCATACGACGAAGGCTCCTCAAGAGACGAAAGGTAACCAGACCCGAGCAGACTATGAACGTGACTAACGCGTAGAGAAGTCGAGAGCAGAGCCAGCCCGCGATAACATTCCATCCATCTGACCACGCGATTGACGGTGTAGCACCATTCGGTTACACCGAAACGAACGATTGCAATAAATTTAGTCTTGAATGTGCGTTATATCGTAGGACAAAGCGGGAGATGCTTGCGAACGGATGGGATGAGGCACAGATCTTCGGGCGAAATGAGGTGGACGTGGATACTCTTCTCTTGGGGTTTGCAGATCCTCAGGATAGCCTACCGGTCCCGACTTGGGCGGCTAAGATGGCAAACAGGATGCTCCCAACCGCACCGTTGCCAATACGGCTGGCATCCACATTCCTCTTGACCAAGATGATGCGAGTAGGTGATCATGGGCATCCATAGTATTGTGAAAGCGTCTGCTAACGATACCAGTGGCTCATCTGGCCAAGTGTCGAAAACATGAATTCCATGCCGGAGTGGCTGATGCCTCTAGCGAGGCAGGATTGTTCGGGGTATGATTTGCTTGTCGACCTTGTCCCCTGGTGCGTCCTTGACGAAAACATATTCACGTCCTGTCCATGACTAACTCTTACTAAAGGCCACAACTTCGCCAATATCTGTATCAACATCCCGGGGAATTTGTTTTGGGCGCCTTTCTCGGTCTCATTGGAATCAATTGGCCATATGCGGATGAGGCGTGCCATTATTGGGAAATTGAATCGGCTTGCACGAGGCTGACTCCACTTTTCGAATCACATATTAGCAACCTCGAAAGTTGGACCTTGGATGCAAAGGCTCTCGAAATCATGCCTCAGATCGAGGGCCTGGTACCGATTTTGAGGTGATCTTAATCGACATGGCTGGGACCTGTTCTTTACAATTTGTGGCTCGGAGAGCGGGATCGTTTTTAATATGGTCGGTCTGGTCGTTCCTTGGAACCTTCTTTGTATATTTGTCTAAGGGCTTGCTTCGGACACCTCGGCGTTTCATGGGCGGCGGTTATGAATGGTATGGGCCAGTATAGTGGCTCTTTGTGCGTTTTGCGCACCGTTCTTTTGGAAACGACTGTACAATATCGGGGTCAGTGTCAAAAGCACAAAGGAGGAACCGATTGAAAAATCAATAAGGACATTGCAGATACGCACAGCCCACCTCTTGAACTGTCAGCCACAAATCGAGGCCCCCTCTTGAATATATACAATGGCGTGTCCAGCACACATAGGACGCCCGCTTACGGGAATAACCGGCCAGTGGGGCCCTAAACCTGCCAAGACATTAGAGACTCCACGGCTACACACATCCGCCCCCTTGCGGCGCTCTACACCCACTCAGCTTCCTACAAGCCCGACCTCCGGCCTCGTTCCGATCCCACTAGAAGCTTTCTAAATTGCGTGCAGGGCGTTGATCGCCCCTAGCTATCCGAGTGCCGAAAAATTCGAGACCTGACATTGGCGCGACAGCAACGCTACTAGCTACATGAGGAAACAAGGCAACTGTTACTCAAGGCTTTGGTCTGGCCATTGAGTCGTCGGTATTACAGGGCTAGGAAAGTCACACCAGAGGACGTCCTAAGAGGCCGGAATATGCTTGCTCCACAGTCGGCGTTTGAAAGACATATTTGTGGGGGATGATTCGCGCACGAAGCAAGTGTTCCGAGCAGATGGGGTCGGAGGACAAACGTCTGGACTGGCCTACACACGGGGGTGCTATGCTTCTGGACTGGCCTACACACCCCGGTGGCTCTGAACCTGGGCCTCGCCCACCGCTCGAAGAATGGACTCCAGACCCAGAAACATGTTACTTGAGGCGAGCCAGAAACTTCAGAAAGTTTTATCCCATAATTCCTGAACTATTTCCCACGGTCGCCTCACGGCTGGGTTCGTGTCTCGAAATATTACTCAATCGCGTTTTAGCATCGTTAGGCCACCGCTTTCTTTCGATTATCGGTGCGATCTTCGGGGCAGTCCGAGGAGGCAGGGGTGTTGCTCACCCAAGAGAAAAGCAATGGTACGATCCGAAACTCTGTGGACATGATGTACTCGAATGCAGGGAACATCCTAGAGAAAGATCCCTCTCGGGGATCCCTCAGTGTGATTTACGACTGTACAGTACTAACCAAGCGATGGTAGCTCATTTTAACTACACCTGGGACGATTACGGTTATAAGCAGTGCTGGATTGGGTGCACCGTTCCAGGCCTTACGAGGTATGGTGTACGGTTGGCTATTATAAGTACATCTTAATTCGTCACTCCAGACTTCGTGACACGAGGGCGCGTTCAAGTCACCTTTTCCTCACTCAAAGGTTTCATGCTATGCGGATTACCTACAGTACAGGCATATTCCTTGGACAGTTTTGCGGTCGGGTTCGCATAGGGAAAAATAAGTGAGATTAATTCCCGTAAGACCCTAGGATCCTCGCGCTATCTGGTGTTTTCGACGGGTCTTGACGCTTCCCGGGCGCTTGTTCGAGGCTATGTGTGATTAGCGGCTGCTGTATGCACAGAGCACCGAAGACGTCCAACATAGGGAGTCGCATAGTATCCTTGATCTGGCCTGGTGTGCCACCAGGAATGTTCTATCGCTATCTGGAATCTCAACGTAGGAGTCCCACTTGATTCATTGTCAGATCTGAGACCTGGACATCGCATAAATGATGCCAACATTGTCGATTCAATTTACATAGAACTCACCCTGCTCTTGATTTTGTTTATACACATCGCATCCTATTTATCTACAAATGCTGTACTAACTTAAATTTGACACAACCAGTTCAATAAAACCATCCACAGAAATCAGATCCACAACAAACCCAACCACAGTCCGTCAAGTGTAATAACTTCCCTCTACTGATAGCGATTCGATCGCCGCCTCATAAATAATGCTCACAAAATCCTACCCTTGAATCATCAAGACGGAACGCCTATCCTTAACTCTAGCCATCGTAGCTTTGAAGCTACCCTATACATACACTAACACCTCACCCACCCAAGCGACACACTCCAGTCAAACTCCTCCCCTGCTCTCCCTACAACAGTCTCTTGTAAAAAAAGCGCAAAACCCAACAGCTCCATCTCCCACACCGTGCGTTCCCAAAAGCCCATCTCCACTCAGCGCTCTGTGCCCAATCTTCCACACGTATAAACCGCCACGTATCAACAACATCTCAACACAACCAAGCATACACATCGAACCTTCTTAAACTGCTCAATCATCTAAACATTCAGACAAAATAACCCATACATACATACCTTGTTGATTGGTAGTCTACATGAACCAATCACCTACCTCTGAAAAGCCTTAAACATCTAATCCCCGTTATTACGATAAGCCGGATGCAATCTTGTAAACCTCCTGTCAGATGCTCACAAACTACAAGTATCATAACCGTACCCAAACTGCCTCTAAAACCACCGATGTCGATATCGATCGGTATGCACAACCGACCTATCGCGTCACCTACCCTACCAAACACAACACATCCCAGCACCACTGGGCACCCCACAGCCAAGCCATCCACCCACGTACTTTAAATCCTCACGTTTCCCCTTCCATAAGCGGATTACGAGGTACGGCCTTAACGTAGCATTCCGCGAAAGCAGCACGACAAACATACGAGTTCGAACAAAGACGGTAGCCATGACATGCACAAAACTGAGTTGAAGCGAATAATACCAAACAAGACGAAAAAAGTAGTATTCATAATTTCTCTATAAAAAAGGAAGAAAGACAAGGTAGGTATCTTAGCGCAAAAGAGAGATCCGACGACAAAGACCACTTAGAGAAGAAAGAAGAGCGAAGAAGAAGATGAAGATGAAGAGAATGAAAGGAAGGGAGAAAAAAAATAGAGAAAATGCAACCGTGTAATGCCCAGCTACCGTCGCTACCATCAGAAACACGTCTCATCGAGAGTCGTCACATTGCCGCATGCATCCAGACCGGACCGTGCCACTAATCCGTCAAATAATCACGTCGTTGACGAGCAACCGCTCACCGCGTGACTCTGCGAACCCACAGCGCGCTTTCGCTGCTGGGATCAGCCGACTCCCTTTTCCGCCACGCACGGTGCAGCTTCAAGCCCACATCATGCTCCTCGCGCTTGATCTCCGCCAGCTCATCCTCGAAATCCTTCTTCCGCTGCTCCACCAGCCTCATTCGCTTAAAGTCAGTGATCATGGGATTAGGCGGCGCCATGTTGTTCAAATCGTTGAGAAGACGATAAACATTATTTCGCCTGACTTTCAGATCTTCCATTTGCGACTCTAGAATCTCGATGTGGTCGGCGGCTGCAAGTTCCGTGGGTGGTCGTGGAAGAGCTTTGTGCGTACTGGTAGAGAAGGTTGAATCCGGTCGGGGGGATGGTGGTCCGTCCGAAACCATTGTGTTGCGCGCGGTGGAAGCAGCAGAAGAAGCAATCGGTTTGCGAGCAGGAACACGATCAGAAACTGGGACAGGGCGCTTACGGTTAAGAATAGCAGATGCAGCAGATATAGGCTCGCTTGGAACTCGTGACACCGGTACTGGAGGCGGCGGAGAGGGTGGAGGCGAATGCTGATACGTCGTGTTGCTGTTGTATGTTGTCCACGAGAAGCGACTGTGGGGTCCGTTGTCCTTACTTCCTGTCGATCCCGGTGTGCCCTCAGTTGACTTTTGCGGAACCTTGGCAGTTGGCGTCGTCGGTTGAGGTTGTGCTGGTTCGGCTTTCGCCTGGGTTTCCCCGTCTGTCGGTCCTGTCGAGATTTGTTTGTTTGTTGGTGTGACTGGGCTGTAAGTGTAAGGATTAGAACTACCCGGATTATGCGGCGAGGTGGGAGACGCAAGTTCCCGAGACGGGGAGGTTCTGGCAACTTTGAGTGGGACAATGGGTTTAATGGCTTCCTCATGCGTATCGTGTGTGGCTGAGGTGTCTGCGACGGGTGTGGTCTCAGCTCGCTCGGAAACATGTGCTGCGTTTGTCGTAAGCGAGTTTGACGCATTCTTCTCAAACTCTCCCACGCGCACGGTTTCTGCTTTCCGCACAGCTAAAGGCTTATCTGACGGTTGGTCTTTGAAAGGCTTAACAATCTCTGCACGACCAGTTGCTCGGCTCCAGGGCTCCCGGGGTCTGATGTCAACTGGCGCGGGCTTTGTACCGTAACGATGGGCACGCTCTGCGAGGGATTGGTTTCTCCGCGAATTTGCGGTTATGGACACATCGTATCCGGTTTCGCGGAGACGCGCCGAAGGCGGGGAAGCTGCGCCCTGCTGGTAAGAGCCAGGAGTCACTCGCGCAGCCTTGCCAGCGTTACTTGAGGTCGGCTCGCCTGAGTACTCATCCCAAAGGACTTTGCTATTAGGTGCAACTTTGCCTCCCCAGAATTTTTGCGTAGATGTGGACTCTTGATTTCGAAGGCCTGGTGGTACTTTCCGCATGACAGGTATGTTACTGCCGCCCTTCGGTGAAATCGTTGTCCTGCCTCGGTTTTCATCGACGGGAGAGACGTCACGCATGGATCGAAATCTTCGAGGCTGGCCAGAATTTTCTTGCTGGTACTGATCAGGCTCGGGTGAGCTTGGTGGAGAAACGTCAAATCGCTGCTCGCCTGTAGGACTGGCGTAATCGTATCTCAGTTCCGGAGAGGGCTGTGAATAAACAGAAGAAACTGTGGGCACTTCTGATGTTCGGTATTGATGGCCGTATTGTGGTGGTGGGAGAGTTGCGCTATTCGAGGTAAGTAAAAGTAGAAATTGTAAGAGATGTCGAGAAATGTCACTTACTAGGGTTGTGGGGCGGCCGATGCATAAGGTTGATGACTGGCATTTTGCGCTTGGGTGATGTTCGGGATGTGCCTGAGTTGATCCTCGTCATAAGTTGTTTCAACGAGCACAGGACTTCCAATTTGCCTGTCCTTGTCGCGAAAGTGTCCGTCCCGGACATGTCCCTGCAGTCGTTTCCACATAATTAAGCTGTGGGGTTACGGATTAGCGAAACTCTTCGATACAAAGAGAATATCCCACTCCCACTCCCACTTCTATCGTCACCACTGAGAACTTCACTCAAAGCGATTGCTAGATCTTGAAACAAAAGGGCCTTTTCGAACATGCCCTGGCTAATTCCTTCCCGATTCAGTCAGGGACAGTGGCATTGACTTCAGGGTTCGTAGGTGAATGTGCATCCTCGAACGGTCTCTTGGCTGGCGGATTTTGTACCCAAAGTCGGTATCGCATAGGTTGTGAGTACTGACGGCTTTCGTTGGACCGAAGTATGTAGCAGAACGCCTAGATTATGCTGACGACAGCAGGAAAATAGAGAAGAGGTGACACGATCCATAACCATAAGACAGGTATGACGACTTCTCGGGGAGCACCGTCCAAGTACATGGCGAGGGGTGGTACGAGAACGGCGAGAACAAGAAGCCATGGGAGGTCCCGTTTGCGACGCTTTGGCAGCGCTACCGAAACTGGCTGGACATGGACGAATCCCGTTTTAGGGTTGTACCTCATTTGCTCCATGATGGTTGTGAAAGAAAATAGATGCCAGCAGAAGGTAATGCTCCGGGTCCTCGTTCTTGGCGCCAGGTGGACAAGTAGGAAGTTGCAGGTTTGTAGGATAGAGATCAAAGGATAAGGTAACGATGCAGAAGCCAGGTGGGTGGTGGTGGAGACGAGAGGAAAGCAACGAGGAAACGAAAGACGTACGTACCGATTATAGAATTAGTTGGGAAGGTGCAACGGGTTCGTCGATGCCTGTTGGCAACAATAAAGCTGGGGAAAGCACAGAGTTGTTCAAAGGAAGGAACGCACCAGCCGCGATCAAAGGGAGAGGCAGATGCGAGCTGAAGGAACGAACGGATGCCGACTAGCAGAGGTGGCTTGAGGCGAAATTGATCGCATTCGTTGTCACGAGGCGCAGCACCAGGAACAGCAACAGCGCTCGTGCGCGAATCGTGTCCCTCGCGGCCCCCTCACAAGACTCGTTCTGCGATCAGAAAGCGAACAGCGGTTCGATGAGATTGATGGCGAGATGTTTCCACCAGGCTTCGGCCTCAGCGAATGGGAGCCCGGCGAGGGTGCCGAAATGAAATGTTTCCTGTGTTTCAGCGCTGCTGTCGGCGGTTTCAGATGCTGGCGGGCCACTCTGCCCTTGAATGATTCGCGACAGGCACACGGCTTCTAGTCGCGCGCACACGGTAAGACGTTATTGAGGGAGCGGTCGCGGCACAGGCAGCGGGAATTCGGATCAAAAGGCATGTGGCATTGATTGACCGCCGAGGGGCTGTCGACGCTGCAGCTCCTTTCGCCCTGTCCACGCCCAAGCCGTTAGATGCAGCAATACACAATACACAGCACAGTATTGGCCGAACAACAATGCGGGCTGACTAACACGTGCAGCGAACTACTCTCGCTGGCTAGTGGGTAGGCGGCGTTGTGTAGAATGTCGGGACGGTGGTGTTCGGCTTCTGTCAGCGCCCGGAGTTGCATCATTCCACCCCACCACAGCTTGCACTTTCTAGCCTCCTCCAACTCACCACGCCGCCCATACTCACACTTCATACAGAGG
Source organism: Paracamarosporium sp. OC-R06-R3 (assembly GCA_019828545.1). Lineage (NCBI taxonomy): Eukaryota > Fungi > Ascomycota > Dothideomycetes > Pleosporales > Didymosphaeriaceae > Paracamarosporium > Paracamarosporium sp. OC-R06-R3. The sequence continues at coordinate 361,276 of JACVRA010000044.1, read as the reverse complement.
CACAGAGTCCGAGATGGCTGACGGTAACTTGGCATGCCCTTTGTAACTCGACCAAGCTGACGCAGCTCCAGCATCTTCTCCGCCGCCCGCCGCCTACGCGTAAGCATCCCAGCTCGACACACAGCGCTCTCTCCAGCTGAAAATAACAATTTCCAGGGCATCGCCCGTCACACCCATCAACATCATCCTTCTCTCGCTCTTCGTGTTCTTGGTCTACCTGCGCCTCAAACCGGCAAAGCCGCAGGTTCTTCCGCGTGCTCCGCCGCCCACCGTCTTCCGCACCTTCACCCCGCCGGACCTCTTCCCATACAATGGCCTGAACGGCATGCCCGTCTATCTCTCCGTTCGCGGGCGTGTCTTCGACGTCACTTCCGGCAAGAACTTCTACGGTCCCGGTGGTCCATATGCCAACTTTGCTGGCCGAGACGCCAGTCGAGGTCTGGCTCACGGCAGCTTCGACGAGGACATGCTGACCAAGGACTTGGACGGTCCGCTCGACGATCTCAAGGACTTGAATGAAGAACAGTGGGAGGCTCTACGTGGCTGGGAGGAGCGCTTCTCGGAGAAATATCTGGTAGTAGGCAAGCTTGTCCCGGTAGGGAGTGAGGAAGCAAAAGCCGCCGCTGCACAGCAGTAGACCATGCTTTCCAGCCTATCTGATCAAGTTTCGACCTGTCCTCCTAGCGAACCCTGGTGTCAAGTGAGGGTAAATCAGGCATCGTGATGAACATCTGTGACGCAGAGCACGATTAGAATCGCCTGGATGGAAATCAACCTCATGACGAATCTTAAACATGACACGGTTCTCTCGGATGGGATGCAGCAATGTCGCGCGGAACGGTCATTTTGCTTGTGTACTACCGGAAAATCTACTATTGTTGGTCCAGGTGCAGCGATGTGCTCTGTAAGCGAAGCTCACATGCATGACTTACGTCCAGCTATTTTCACCTTTACCTATTCCTCAGACTCCTGTTCGATAGGATGGAACAATATTCCAATACACGTCTCATATTGGCTTCAGAGCAGGGCTCCCATTGACATACATCTTCCTGCGCGAATGTGAAATATGCGTTTCAGCCTCAATAGCGCGCGCCAATCGCTCATATGCGCCCTTTGGTAAAGTCATTGCATATCTAAGACCTGCTCGCATTCGTGGTTCCCAACTTGCCATATTGGGCCTAGCGCACCTTCCGGTTGTTGTTATCACTTAAGTGAACCACGACGCGTCGTCTCTCACCCTTCCTCTTATTCCATCCTCCAAACAACCCAGTTTTTAAGCTCAATACTTCTCTTCTTCCATCACTTCAATCCCATCCATACTGACCGCCTATTTCAATATCATTCAATTTGCAGAACACCATGGCTCCTGCTACGTCCAAGACGGCCACTCCCAAGGCCAAAGCTACCGATGCCGGCGTCAAGAAGCCAGGACGGCCGGCGGGACGAAAGGGCAAGGCGAGGACGGCCATGGCCAAGATGCAAGCTTACTGTGAGTGATCACTATCTTTCCGCGCGTCCAGATCGTGTTACGACGCGTCGACTTGCGCGACAACAACCACACTACTGCGCCCAATGTTCGAATACTTTCGGCTCCTGCGCTGCCTGTTGTGGGGTGGCGCATGGCACGTAGATTTATGACGTAGTACTACGAGTAGGTCAAGCGCGTGCTAACTTGGAGTTGCAGTCAAAGAGAACCGTCCCAAGTACAAGAGCCTGGATTTCAAGGAACAGCAGAAGAAGCTCGGCGAGGACGTAAGTTCACCATCCTTTTTCGTCGACTAGCTCCTCTTCCCACTGTTACTTTTCGACCCGAGACCAGGTGTGGATCACGAATTACTTCATGGTGGATCCTTCACTTGCCCGCCTATTTCATTCTCCTCTGGCCTTTCTCTCCGATGCTGACACGTTTACCTAGTGGAAGAAAAGCTCAGAGAACCCCAAGAACCAGGCTTAGGTTGCCACAATACCCATAAGGTGATCGCTATTTAATCTTAACGGTAACCGCTCAATAACTTTTGAATATAAATTCATTGTTAATGCACTCTTAGGCAATGATGTACATGGTCCGTTGATGCAGCCTTCACACGACTGCCTTTGTAAAGCACGGTTCTCATGACTTTTCGTTTCTACATTCTCAACCTCTCTGTATATTACAACTATGGCGAGGACAGCAAGGATCTAGGTACGGACGGTCAGGCAGCATTCGCTGCACATGTTCTTAGGTCGTATCAGCGGGCGTATCGGAGGAGCAAGGCGTATGCATCCACGTTTAACAATCGAGTATTTATCGACAATATGGATATTTCTTCACAGTGATCTTCTTCGGTTCCACCAATCAAGGCGGACAAAGATGCTGTACCTGCAGCTGCGTAACATAGGCCATTCAGGCTAATCTCTAAACAGGCTGATGCAGGCCCAACGCAGAATCGTAAACAGTGCTTGCGACGCGATGGGTTTCTTGGGTGGATGTTTTCATGCGATGTTGGTTGTTCTGTGGCTAATACCATTGCTGAAAGATACTATACGTTTAGTATCATTTCTCCTAATCATCACATCTACAGTTACACAACGTAGTGAACGGTCGAAGCTCGAAATCTACAAGCACGTGAATGATCATGTGTCTACACCACACATTCTGTTCTGCTTTGCCAAACTGCGAAAAGTGCCATGTTGTACCACTTCTTTTTCGCTGGATGTTTGTCGTTCTCATCTTCTGTACACGGACCAATGCAACGATCGTAGGCATACCGCACATGATAGGTCGTAACAATTCCTCAGGTCGTGGGCGCGTCCGATAAATATGTACCTCGTCCAACAGCCCAGATCATTCGTTATGCAAAAGAGCATATCTTTAAGTCAACATTTACAACGAGGACACAGCACGTACATCTCCCACAAATTTCACGTAGTTAAAAAGTCATATCAGTATCACGAGCATGAAAACCGCGACTTTCCAGAAACATAATTATCATACAATCTCCCACATCAAAAGCTATACACATCGCCACCGCGATAAAAGAAGGAATTATATACAATCGTCCTCCTAAGCTCATAATCGTTAATCATTACACCTTCGTATGTGTACATGCGCATACATATCCAGATTCCTTTTTCTTTTGGTTCCTGACTGGCGTTTCTTAACCAGCCTGGTAAAGACCAAGCGCAACAACATGCGGATTAATCATGGACAAGTTAAACGGCGTAAGGAAAGTATCCGAGTCGGTCAGAGCGATGAAGCTCGTGTCGTTGACAGCTGGGTCGCCCTGGTACACCTCGCCTGCGGGCTGGTACGTGTATCCGGAGTTGTTACCCGTGATAGTCAAAGGCGTGTACGTGAGGTTGAGCTGCGCAACCCACGCGACGAACTGCGGCTGGCCGGCGGACGTGGCGGTGACGTACGAGTTGTTGGGGCCTACGGCCTGGCCGGGGGCGTCCCAGGTCAGGTTGACCTGCTTTCCAGGGAAAGAGAGAGGCTCGGAGCGATTGCGGGCGATGGCGGGGCCGCAGTTGTAACCGGTTACATTGAGGTTTACGCAGGACTCGTCGGCGTCGATGTCGGAGCGGGAGGGGTCAGCCGTGCGGTTGCCGACGACTTCGTAGTCTGCTGTGTCGTTGGGAGAGAAGCGATTGGGGTTGGCCTGGTTCACGACGTGCAAGGCGGGGAAGTTCTGCCATGCAAGACGCGTGGTGTTCTCCGGGCAGGAGCTGATGTAGGGCGCGAGGTACGACCAGGCCCAGGACTGAGGGATACCGGTTTCGAACCAGACGGGCATGGGGTGCAGGCCGAGCATCTGGCGGAAAGACATCTGCTGGCGGGCTTCGGTGGCAATGGATTGCGAAAGAAGGTTAGCGACCTCACGACTATCGAGGTGCGCGAGGAAGCCCCAGACACCAGATTCGCCCCAGCGGGTAAGCTTCTGGTTGAAGTCGATGAACTCGCGGACGGTGCGGAAGGGGTAGTCGTACGTGCACTGGGGAGGAGCAGCCTCGCCGAGCATGTTGCTGAGAAGGGTGGCGTGCCCACTTTCCTGTTGGGCCATGAAAGCAATGTAGGAGCGGTCCTCGGCAGTGAGACCAGCCTCGATGAAGTCCTCGTCCGAGAAGACAGCAAGACCGTTGTTGAACAGGTCAAGCTCGATCCATTCCTGGTACAAGCCGAGAGTAATCGACTCGAAATCGAAGTCACTGTTCACCATGTAACGAGGCTCAGTTCCATTGGTTCCAGCACCGCCTGAAGAATCGTTGTCAGTTGTTATCAAACAAAGACAATGTCAAAACTCACCATTGGGCTGGTATGGAATCGGCGCAGGGTTTTGAAGCTGGCCATTGGCGTTGTAGTAGGTGGCGGTGGGATTCGGTGGCAAAGGTGGGATCACCGTTCCTAGAGTTGTAGGCGCCTGCGCAGCTCCGGTAGTCGTAGGAGTACCAGAGTAAGGGCCATGGCTAGTGGCACCAGTTAGATCGGAACTCCTTCGCGGAGGTGCCGAGCCAGGTGTAGTGACCACAGCATTGATCTGAGAGTCCGGACCAAAGGTTGATGCAGGTGCACCAGTGGGCTCAGTGACGGTGATGGGGAAATCAGCGTCAGAGTATCCAGGCACCTGGGGCGCCGGAGCGGCCACAGCGAGCGCTGAGAGCAGCGTCGAGGCGTAGATGGTCTTGGTGAGCATCGTCGCGGTTGGTCGAGGTTGGAGGCTGTCGCATTCGTGACCGCGTCAATGTTATATACGTTCACCACCTTGGCCACTACATCTGCAGGGTTTTCGTCGTCACCACGTAATGGTATACCGGTCATTTCGTCCATGCGTTTTTCAATTCGAAATGATTTCATGACATGCTCGAGTCGGAAATCACGGCGGCAGTTTTGGGATGACTTATGATGGGCGCCACTGCAAGGGCCCTGCAGCGCGGAAAGCCCATTCGGGTACGCGTGGAGCTTGGGGACCGGAACAAAACAACGGGCAAATAGGAATCGTTAGACATTGACTTAACGTCGAATGATCTGGAACCACTGTGGGGACGCGCGGGCATCAAGGCCAGGATTCAGACTGTGATGCATCCATGACAGCACGACTTGTGAGTGGGTCATGGACCGATTTGTAAAATATGGTAGCTCGAACGTTTACGACAGCTTCACCAGTCCATTCCGATAAATGGATCATGGCGAAATGACATCGCCACACCCTCTGTGAGGACAAGAACTCAAGTCTTTGTGTAGCTTGGTCCAACGTTCCGCGGAGTCGCATCATGTGCGAAATCGGTTCGCACATGAAGCTGGTCCCTGGACCTTTCCACTAGAGTACCGATAAAGTTATTTCTCCGTCGCGTATCTGGAGAATCGCATGCTGCCGAAAATGCGAATTATGGTCCTGTTAGTCGGCATTTTACGGCGTCTTGCGGCGCTGAGGTCCCAGCACCGAATCAAGATGTATGACGTCCAAAATGTCTAGATCACGCTAACCCCAGAGCATTGATGGCGGAACATATCAACATGTTAACATTCTGAATTTCTCTGGTATATGCAACAAAATCCCTGGGCGCAGGGTAGTAGAACGTTGACATGTGCAATTGTTCAGGTTTTATGTTCTTGGCTACGCTTGATAATCGTTGAGCCGCGCAGTCCCGTCCATTCACAAATCAATGGGAAATATTTCTAACCAGCTGTAGGACGATCGCGGCCTCCGCGCTTATGCCACGTGCTAGCCTACTTTGCGCGGGACATGGGCCCCCAATTCTCGCGTGGAGCGACCTGGTAGCGTACGTATTTTCCTCTATCCAGATCCTTGCCGAGCCGCTCGTCGAACTTTACGTCGAAGTTTACACCTAGGTATGACGGGCGATCCTTCGAAGTGCTAGTTGTTGCTGTTGGATTACCGTTCTCCCCCAAACCTTCCTTTGCTGGCAACTCTGCTGCTGAGTTGCCTGCTGTCGTCACAGCATCTGAAATCGTTTGGTCCTGTCCCGTTGGTTTGAGCTGCTGAGCGCTTCCTTTAGACATGATCGCATGGCCTGCACTGTTCTGCTTGAGCGGATTCTTCAGCGGCGCCTTCTGGCGAACCCACTCCAACATGATATGCCAGATATCCTGCCACGATGCATCTGTCTTGATGGAGCCAGGTCGACAGTGACTCATGGTTACCTTGAACCCAGCATGGCGTAGAGCACCTCGTACTGCTGCAGTGGGTGGTGCAGAACAGTGAACGACCCTGGATACTGAGCTACTTGTGAAAAAAAATGGGTGATGATCCAAAATTGCCGGGTCCGCTTTCGGAATCAGAGGATCCAGGCGCTCTGGCTCCTTCTTTTTGCTGGCGCTTCCTTCGGTGCCAAAAGTTATTTCTTCCAGCGCGGTGTGCAGCATGCCCTCGATACGGTCCATGGTAGGATATGTTTCACGATCCGCATCTCTCAGTTGCGCGAGAACACGTTTGATGAACTCAGGGTTGTGTAGAGGACCGCCGTACATTGGACCAGACAACTACGCATATCAGCATGGGACCACGGAACCGAGTGTCACACTTACATGTGTTTTGAATCCACAATGCTCGCAGTGTTCATCTGCGGATGGCCCGTGCGCGAAGCCATGCTTATAAAATATGCTGTTGTTCTTCGCTTTCTGTTCTCTGTGCCGGGCCAGAAACTGTGTCTTCCACGCTCCGCAGCCTGAGTCACAATGGTATACAAGCATAGTCTTACCGGCAAGAAACTTAACATCGTTCGGTGATTTTCGGACCCTTACGAAGACTCGTATATAGTAGTCAATTGAGAGTGAAAGAAGAGGTTCTATAGCCATGCCATATCTCGCTGCAGATTGCGCGATAGCATGCAAAATGAGCCGGAGACCCCCTTCATGGCAGGAATCACCAGTCAGCGGTAGGCCACCATACAAGGAGAAAGTCTTCTCTAAGTAGCCATGGGAGGCAAAGATGGCAGAATCAGTGCAGGTAACGCACAGCAAGCCATCATCATTGATGGCTTGTATGGCTGAGTCTATAAAGGGAGAGGCAGTGCCATAAGGATCCAAATCGATTACATCGTATCCTTTCTTGTCACAGAAACTATACATGTATGCGATCGCGTTGCCAGTGTGTGCTTGAATCTTATCTTCGAGCCTGTTGTGCTTGACATTGAGCGCAATAGATTCCGTAGCCTTCTCCGACATATCATTAGCCGTAATCGAAGTCGCAAACGGAATCTCTTTGGCATATCGTAACGCACGAAGACCGGTCGCGGAAAGAGCGTCTAAAATCTTGAATTGTGGCTTCCAGATCGAGGGCTCAGTAGATTGTTCGACTTCGGTTTTCGCAGCACCCGGACCTTCAAGTCCAGACATGTCGCCATCGGTATGAAGCTGCACGCTCTTCCTTCGCTTCGCCGCAGCTTCTTCCGACCCTTCAGCAGCCTCGCTGTCGTCTAGCTTCCTCTTGTTCGCAGAAGTGCCTTCTTTTTGAACCGCAGAAGCTTCTGCGACTTGTTCCTCATGGGTATCGCCATTCTGTACTGCCCTCTTCTTTTTCCTGTCTCCCTTCTTCTTCTGCTGCTCATGCCGTTCTTGTTTCCGCAATATCGAATCTTCACCAAATGTCTTGATGGCCAACACGCTCAAATCACGGTTGAACTGCTGGATCGGATTATAGAAGACTTGTTGCTTTTGTGTATCCTCTTTGGACATGCGCGGATCCGTAGAGGTGGGCGTGTCGTGGGGTACGAGAATGTGCGCGAGTCCCTCCTTTATGGTGGTGTATTCTTTTCCTCCATGTTGAATGCTCTGCCCTGCCTGTGGGTGAACATCAATCGATATGAATTGTGCCTCGGACATCTTTGTAGGTTTGCTATCGTGCAATCGTATGTTCGTGGGTGGGGTAACGTGTATCGCGCGTCGAAGAGAGCTATCGATGACCCATCTGTGGTGGATGCGGTGGGCTGGTTGCACACATAGAGCGGAGAATCGAATGAGATGCGTAGCCAGCGTGGGCTAGCCAATGTGTGCAGGGAAGCAAGTATACGCTCCCAAAAGAAGGCGGTCGTTGCCGGATGTTCGCAATTCGACGCTGGTCGCAAAGCTCCAAAACTTTTTAGCTCACAATTAAGCTTAAAATTGGCGTCTTGGCATCGGGGTCCGTCACGAAGTAATGCCCCGCATGCTTGAGATTTGGATAAATGTTGTCTACGATTTTCACACTGGAAATTCTTCAGCACTATTCGCTTGTCCATTGTCGAGCTCAGGTCCAGACGACATGGATCCGGGAGGTGGGAGAGGAGTTATGAACTTGGCCCGCTTTAGCGATGCACTTCGCGCCGGCAATACGACTGTTGCCTAGAATAGCCCCCAAAACAGCAACCGTCTGACCCCCTGGAGAACGCTTAAAGACTGCCAAAGTACCCTCCACTGCTTGCTGTGCTATCGCTCGCTGTAATCATAAATCCCTTCCTTCATTACCTTATCCAGGACACACTGTGAACATGGGTAAACCGCAGCCGACCCCTGTGCCATACCGCGATGACCCTGACGCCGTGTCGCTGCACACAACTCCCGAAGATTACAACTATGATGCTGCGCCCGAGGATGTAGCTTTACCTCCGTCATACGCCGAGAGCCAGAGTTCGCGCTCTAACGCCGACACTGCACCTGTGATACACCACACCACATCTACATCGGGACGGACTGACCACTCGAGCTATGTCTCGCTCAAAAGGGGGAAACCGGAAGTGCCAGAGACGAAAAATCTGAGCAATGCAAGGTACGACACGGATCCAGTGGCTCTTGAGGAAGAAGTGCGCGCGCTGGCTTCGGAGGCACCTTACCCATTGGTCTATATTATGGGAACGCACAGGGAAACGGTCAAGCGGGGCGACAAGAAGGAGACAAAAGATGTCACCGATTTTAGGATTGTCATAGACCTCCAGCACTATTTGCGACCGTCAAAAATGACTCTCAGAACGGTCGAGAATAGCGAGAAGACGTATCGGGGAAGCATTATGAAGTGTCGCGCGCCTGGACACAAGCAGGATATTGAAGTCGGCGATTCGAGGCCTGAACTCAATGAGTGGTGTCATCGTTACTGCGCATCCCCCAGGATGCTAAGAATCTTCCGCCTGCGCCGCGTTGTACGTAATCCTAAACGATCTCGTTTGGCTGTACTAACTCTGTTCTACTGTATAGGTGACTGGCTTCGACGAAGACTATCTCAAGAACCGCCTTGAAGGCTTAATTCGTAGCACCAACTACCGTGGCCACATCAGCGTGACATTCCCGGTGGAGAACAAGAACATTGACATCTACACGTCCAACCTCGTTAATAAATGGCGTTTAACGATGTGGATTCGTTGGGTATTCTACCTGACTTTCCTCTGGATTTTTACATGGCCTGCGCTCTTCTTTGCCACGAAGCGCTACGCAGTAGTCCGTGCAGAGTGGCCTTGGTCAAGCACTGATGGCCAGGGCAACAAACACTACACCACGATCAGCGAAGAGCAGTGGTTTGAGAAATGGCACGTAGGTATCAGGCGCCTCGTCTTGGATCGCTTCCAATGTGAGGCGAGCGAAGAAGTTCTGGCTGGCGTCATCGCGAGGCCAGAGGATCCACCTATGCCGGGAACAATTCGGACCGGTCATCAAGGAGTGGATTCAACTGTAAATCTACTCACGCAGGGCTTCCAAGTCGCTCGTGCTCTATCTAATGGAAACAACCTCGGGCGCGGCATTCAAGGAGGTTGGGGATACGACACATAAATTCAGGAAATCGAACGCGCGCTTCCTATGCGAGTTATGCTGGTAGCTTTCTCTTGCTCCTTCTTCGTTGTCATTATGGCAGGTAGCAGCTACGTTAGCCTTTGTTCTGCCTTCTCTGTCGTAGTTTCTTTTGGTAAATATAAATGAAGTACATGCTCCTACTACGCTCAATCGTTGCTGCAGTGTAATCGCTAAGGCCAACAGGACAAAAAGGACGTGGAAAGCCTCCAAACTAATGCCGGAAATCCGATGGCTATGGATCCGGATGGCGATGTGATACTCATGTGTCAAATTCGAGATGATCATCTTAGGCGAAATATAGAAGCGTATGCTACTGCTCCTAGAAGGCGGATTGGAAGCCCCATAAGAAGATCTGCTTGAAGAAAGTGAATCCTACGTCTTCACAGCACATTGGCGCCGAGTGACATTCAGTACACTAGCGATGGGAGGAAGTGTCTTAGTCATATGCTTGTGTGCGGCCTGAAGTGCTGTCTCGTCATTCACGTCGTAGGGTATGGTAACAACGTTGATTCCGTTTCTCTTGTGGAATTTGATCCAGTCAGCCAGTGAGACACCTAGAGCACCCGAGAGACCATATAACCAATATATCTTCACGCTTGGGAAGAATGGCGCCGAGTCAAGATGGCTCACATGGAGGGAGTGATTTTTCGAAAGGCTGCAATCAATGACAGCCACTGGGTTGGTAGGACTGTGCCCGAAGATGAGGTCGTCGATTGCGATGATCTCAGGAAAACAAGTGTTATTAGCTGTGTTCGGGCACGTTACAGGGGAGCGGGTGAAGATGAGAGACAGACTAGGGGATGGTTTTGCCATCCAATAGAAGAGTAAAGTGTACAAGCGGCCTCCTTGCTGCAGTGAGTGAAGATTATTGAGAATGACTGCTACGTTCTTCAAGCCATCGATTGCAAATTCAACAGCGCAAGGGTGGTAGAAGGAAAGGTTGTGGCGATTTCAGATCGGGTCATATGTACCTTAAGCTTAGTCCAATAGCCAGGAATTAATCTCTGCATAGATTCCCCAGATAAGGCGGCATGAACACCCTTACTTGATTTCTTGCTTGGCTGCCATTAGCCTGATAACTGGGTCAGCTATGACTATAGAGACAAGACGAGCAGCAGAAGTAAGAAGATTGCCTACAGCCAGGCCAGAAGCAATTATGGGAATAGCAGCCATTGTGGGTATATGAATTACAGGCTCAAGGGATGAGACAAGAGCCAAGAAGCGTGACTGCCTTTGAGATATGGCACCTCCCACAGAATTTGTGACTGTAAGGGTTCAGACCGCCGATTGTGCAGCGTGATTAACCTCAAAGCAAACCTCATAGAGTCTAGATGCGCGATATGCAACAATAGCCTGTCAGGATAGCTCCTGCAGCCGCCTATCTTCACTACTCTTAAAAAGAGTTGCGGGGATCTTGGTGACGTGGGCGTTTTGAATTATGGTGCGGCGCGCACATTGTCTTCTGAATCACCATAAAGTGGCCAAAGAGTTAGCAAATTGGATTTTTTCCCACAATAACATAGTACTATGATACAAAGCCTATCATGTCACCCACAGTGGCATCCCACTCGTGCCAATCAAAGTCTATATCGACCAATGGTTGAGGATCAATATTTTGGAGATCCTCTGGGAATGAAATCTCTGTAGAGGAGACCTGAATTTCTGGTACCTCACTGCAATCATAATTTCCAGGTTGCTGGCTCTCAGCGAATCGTTCCCCACATATACACACATTCAGGTAAGAGCAGCGAGATGGCAGCAAGATATGATGATCCTCAGAAACCATGGTCAGTGCTTTCCTGCGTGCTGCTGCAAGCAGTTTCCATGCGTCACGACCTGTTCTAGAAAGCTGTCGTGATGGCGGGGAAGCAACGCTTACTACTCCTCCATCCATCTGATACTGGTCAAAGACCGCATCAATAAGACCTCGCGACGTTAAAGCCTCGGCGCTATGTGGCAATTTGAGAAGATCGGCAATCAGTAGGGACACCGCTTGAAGGGGCTGGTATATACCAGGATAGATCCAATGGAAAGGTTCCGATGTAGGGTCATTGCAGAGTCGAATAAAGAGCTGCAGGAAGGCCTGAGCATGTTTAACTGCGCTAAGTAGAGAATTAGGCCCGACATAGTAGAGGATAACATAGTATGCTACGAACCTTGTTCGTATTTGTGGGTTCGACACCATATCAAGGTCCCTGAAGAGTGGATGGTATAGCACACAAAATGCTTTATGGACCATAAGATGGAGTAGTATAGCTGACCATGCACAGAATTCGAGTACCCTTTGATCACCTGTTCCGAGTCCCCATACATGGTCGAATGGGGTTGCTTCTGTGCGACTTGTACCGTTAGGCGATGCAATGGATGTTGTCGGATGACTGGGATTCGACCCTTTCGGTTGAGCGATGAGTAATTGGACCGTCTCACCTACTTGCTGCGATAAGGCGTGTAATCTTTCGGCACTTTCATTCACTTCCTCAACTGATTGTAAAGCATCTTCAAAATGTAGTCGCAGGATATGCCGGATCTCGTTGCTGACCATGTATCGCTTCGTGGCAACGAGATAGCGAGCATCAATCACCCCTAAGCCAATGTCAGCTTCTAGATACATCTCTAGAATTCATTACTTACTCATGTGTCCAATCATTGATTCATCGACTCCGAGCTGGTCGAATTGCGACATCATCTCAACGTTGGCCATTCTGCTATCAACGAACAGGGGTGAGAGCCCAGAAGAGGAAGAAGACATGATATCCAAATGAAGAATATACCACCACAAACGTCGTCGAACTTCCCGTTCATGATTGCTGATCCGTTTGGAAGGTACCTGTCGGTGCAAGCCCATACCTAGGCTGACCCTGAAGGCTGTATTAATGAAGTCCGGAAAGTCCGGGAAATCCTCTTCCATCACAAACGGATTCTGTGAGAGTATATAGGCTGCAAGCGAATAGTGGCTTGGGCGACGAGGAAACCCGCATAAATTCATGGAAACAACAGCAAGTACGTAGAAGTCGCTCGCAGTCAGCTCCGGAGAAGAAACGAGTGCATTTTGTAACCGTGGCTTCGGTGAGCATTTCAAAGCGGCGTGGAGAATAGCGGAAAGGAGACAAACAAATCCTGGCTTTTGGCGGATGAGAGGAGCAGGCTCATCATCATGCCCTACGGATCCGTGTTGCTCCTCCCAGAAAATGCGGAAATCATCTGCGAAGCTGCCTGGATGTAGTATTGGTAACATGGGGAACACTACCGAGAAGAACAGGTCGCATAAGCGTTCGCATATCTCTTTCGACGGTAATAAAGAGATAATGCACCCCAACTTGTAGTTCTGACCGCAGAGTTTGCATTGAACAGGATCAAGCTTTGGCATGCGCGACTCGGTAGGTCGTCCAGACTCCTGCTGCTGGCTTTGCCAACGTAGAACGTCATCGTACGGTATATAATATCTTGGAAAAGGATTGGTCGCACGTCGTAGAGGAAACCCTACGATATGGTGATCTTTGAGAAAGTCCTAGGGACAGTTAATGTTGAGAATTGTGCAAAGACCCCGATTGGGCTGTGTGGTCATACCTCTGATGGAACAGCATTCCCCCAAAAGGTAGGGCCGACGTAATAGGAACGGCCACCGTTCTCGACAAATGCTTGACCTCGTTCCTTATCAACGACACCTTGAGGCAATCTAGCGTAAGCGATTATTCCCTGTGATGCTGGAGGAATCATACCCAGATTGTGCGGGGTATGTTCAATTGGAACATGGGCGCTTGGATTGCCTTGACTTTGCGGTTGGATGGGATTCTCTGAGCTCTGAGGAAGCGATGTTACGTGACCTGCTGGCCTGTGTATTGACCCGCGGTCATAGTTGCACTGTATATTTGCAGACGAACAGCGAGTGCATGACGGATGCATCTGCCAGGGCCCATTAGTCAATACTGGCCATGTGAGATTTTACAAGCTCTGCCTTGCCTGGTCACAGCGCAACCGTTTTTGCCGACATGTCATACAGCTCCGAATGGGCCGAAGACGCTTCATTACTGCGAAGTCAACACCGGTTGGTGCGGTGTAATCTTGTCAATATGAGTAGGTTTTCAGAATTTTGGCGGAGCGAAGACCAGCGCTCAAAACAAGGCATGCAGCGTGTGCAGCTTTCTCTTGCTACCGGAACAACTGTCCGCTCACGTGTTCACTAAGCTCCCGATGTCATGGTCCCGCACGAGCTCGCGCGAGGCTAATTACGTCAGCCTACTTGAGCGAACTTCGATTAGGGACGCCAAGTCTGACCTCTCTTTGTCTGACGTTACCAGCTAGACCTCCGGCATCCTACGCGAATGTAGCGCCAGGCCTACTCGCGCGCGCAGACCCACATAGAACCCTCTCGGTACGCATCTTCGATATCTAGCACCCCTACGTTTCGCAGACTTGCGCTGATGAATTTCACGCACATCCGTTGGTGACCGCTAAGGCTTTGGACAGTTGGGTCACGCATAATACACGAGATGACATTGCGAGATCTTCTTTTGTTAATTACACTCCACCAATCACGCTCCCACGTCTTAATCAATCGATGCTTTGCTTTTCTCGTTGCCCGCCTAGCCATAGACATCCTGATGATCCTGCTTGATCATATCGGCACCTTTCTCAGCGACCATGTAAACAGAATTCTGAATTCGGCAATCGGGGATCACGGGAATGCACGATGCATCAATAACGCGCAAGTTCTTGATGCCATGGACCTTGAGTGAGGGGTCCACGGCACCCTGTTCAATGTTGTTCGATAAGCGAGCAGTTCCGCAAGGGTGGAATGATGTTTGAGAGCGATCCAGCACAGTACGCTTCATCAACTCGTCGTCATGTAACGGCATTTCCCAAGGATACTCATCGAGAACAACATCTTTGAATCCGTCTCCATTCTTGAGTATGTCATAGGCATACCGGATACCTTCCCTGATAGCGATGACGTCAAGGTCGTTGTTAAAGTAATTCAAGTTGATATTTGCTTGCTGGAGAGGGTCGGTGCTGTTTAAGGTAACCTCACCTGGGGCAGAAACAGGGCGGACCAGGTCGACCATGACAGTGATGTAACTGCCCTTGGGCGGGGTAGGGTAATGCCATTGGAAAGCGCTTCCGAACAAACATACGAAATCCAATTCGAAGTGAGGTTGCCCGTAGGGGCAGAAAGGGTCGCGACCATCATTGGAAGCTTTTGCGGCTCTGTATTCCGGAGACTTCTCCAGGTACTTATCAATTCGAGGGAATCCAACCATCTCAAGGAATCCGGATCCCATGGGACCTCCATGGCCATTGCTGTACGCCTTCAAGGCCTGGTCATGCTTGGCAGTACCTTTCCGAAGTACATAGTCGTCCATACCATATTCGTCCTTCACACGAAGGACGAATGGCACGCCAGGGTGGTCTAAAAGGTTCTGGCCTACCCATGGGGAATTGACAATCACCGGAATGCCGTGCTTGTCCAACTCCGCTTTTGGTCCGATGCCGCTCAGCATGAGCAGCTTCGGTGTCTCGAAGACACCTTCTGAGATTATGACCTCGCGTGTAGCGAAGAAACTCAGTTCCTCTCCTGTAGGTGTAATGACAATAACTCCTTCGCAGGCCCGAGATGCCTTGTTAATGATGAGCTCCTTGGAATGAACTTCTGCGAGAACGGTGACGTTCGGCTTGTCTGCGATAGCCAAAAAACTACCAGAGCGACGACCACGGTAGATTGTATTGACACTGTGCGTCAAGCCAAGCATTTGGCCGTCAAATATATCCTCCGTGATCGGCTGCCCAGTCGATTTCCATGCTTTGGTGAGGAGGTCACGGAAAGGTTTCATCTCCGGAATGAGCTCGGAATGTGCAATTGGGATAGGGCCTCCTCCACCTATTTTCTTCAATTTGGGGTCGTAAGCATTCTCATCATCATAGTAGGTGACAGCCTTCCGAAGATAGTGGACAAGAGGATCCCATGTCCACTCCTTTCCACCAAACTCCTCCCACATGTCGAAGGTTGCTTTGGATCCCGGCGCCCAGGTGAAGTAGTTCAAGGAAGAGCTACCCCCAAGGACCTTTCCGCGGGTGTTCGGTTTCTCGACACGCTCGTAGTCATCCCGCTTCACCATGGTTGTCTTGAAAGCCCAGTCGTACTTGCTGTTCCGGAGGTTCATGGCTTCTGCTGGAGTTCGAATTTCCTCATTATCCTTGGCATCGGCAACACCTGCCTCTAGGACTAGGACTCGAACATTCGGGTTCTCCGCAAGGCGGCCGGCGACGGTATTGCCAGCCGTACCTCCCCCCATTACAATGAAGTCAAACCGAGCATTGTTTGGTACAACTGGGGTAGTCATGTTGAGTATTCTTGGAACACAAACTCAGTAGTGTAGTGGTTTGGAAGTGCTTGTGTAGAACGAACCACTCGACAGGATTATTATATATGTCTCTTGTTTTCTAACTAATCTTTTTTTTGGTGAGATCAGGATATCAGGCGACAACGATCGTTGGCAACTCATAATCATTACTCAGCATGAGTGAGATGGTTAGATGCTATTGTCCTGCATCATGCAGACATAATTCCCCGTAACTTACACTGCTGAACTACCGGGTTCAGCCTTGTCGAGGAGCTTCGCGCGGCCTCGCGCGACGTTCGCGCGAAATAGTGGACTAATGGCCGCTCGCTAAGCGGTAGTCGCAGGTAGCTTCTCAGATGTTTTCTTTCATCAATTGACTTTTTTGTTAGAATTCTGAATCCATGTGGCTGTCGCCAGTGAAAGGCATGGCTTCATTGGCCACGGTATGTACCGGGAGGTCCGATCCCATGCAGCGTACCGCAGTGGCCTGATGTGATCTACTAGCTCCTGACGCGACGCTATGCAAATGATAGCTGACCTGATTTTGCATAGTTTCATCCCTCGTTGAGGCCATCGTCCTTCGTCAACAAGAAGCAGAACTATCTAGGTATGGTGCGAGCGATTAAATCGTCGATCGCGTTTGCTCTCTCAATTAACGCTCACCGTCCCTTAGCACGGAACATCATCATCCAGTGCCGCTGGCCCATCTAGAACTATATGACACCCAGTAATCGGGCAGTATCCGATTATCCTTGAGATCTGTGACGCAAGAGTCGTACGGCTTTCCTGCATCTCACGAACTGAACAATAGGGACAAATGCTGTCCGTTTTGCAATGCCTATTCGCCCAGAACTTGCATCAGTAGTATTTCCTCAATACAGAGCGCGCAGAATGCTTCGGACCAAATTCAGAGCCGATAACGTTTCGATGAACATGTGAGACGAGTGCAATCGCCTAAGAAGACGTCTTCTTCTACGCAAAAGTCGGCTACAGTAGAAGTTCTTCTGGGCACCTACTCCCTCATAAAGATTCTCGGTTTTTCAAGCAATCTGTAAGCTGCATGCACGCAGCAGAGCATGCGTTACCTTGACAACTGTAGGTACAGAATGTTTTCAGCCAAGCCCTATCTTAGATAGTTCCAACGCTGCCAAATCGATCTAATGGCATAGCAAACAGGGGAAAGGCGCAGAATGATGCTGTGGCTAACTATTTCAAGCCTCGATTTAACTTCCAGTATCTTATTTCAAGCTAGGGGTAATAGATGGTGCAGGAATACTGGGTGCCACGGGACTAGGGCGGATGCAGATCGCGGCACTAATCGTTCATCTTCTAGCCCGCACTTATCTGAGGAATAGTTACCTTGACATGACTTACAATAAGACTCGCAGCAAACGCAGCCCATTTGAGGTCTTTTGACTAACAGCCCCATCGAATGCAACAAAAAATTTTGGATGTTATGAGTAACTTGTACTCCTACCTGTCGGTGCCGTCCAACTTCCCAAGCATAGCACCTGAGGGATCTGCCCATAGCGTGTACGAGGACAAACCGTTCGATTCAGTAAGTTAGATAAACATGACAAAATTCTTAGTCTGCATTTCATTGGGCTCATGATCTTTTGAGCAGTGGTGTTCGCACAATAATCTTCTCCGAAAAGCATCAGATATCTTCCCAGATACAAATATCTTGTGGACGGAATGCGAAGCATCTGATCCCACGGCAGAAGGAGTGTGTCACAAAACAGTCCATAAGACTGAATACGAGCCTCAGAGTTGTCAGACGAACGGTACTGGGAATAGTAGGAAGAAAAAGAAAGCAGATTCAAAGGAGACAGAAAGCCGGCGCAGGCTACAGAATCGAGCAGCGTTCGTTCTTCCCAGACTGCTTCGTTCTTCGAGGATGCTTTGAAGCTGATTCTCCACTCCACAGTCAGCGAGCCTTCCGCGAACGCAAAGAGCGACACGTGCATGACCTTGAGGCTAAAATCGCTGCACTCGAGTCGAGTAGTATTGCGCTGAGATTAGACAACAAGTGTTTACAGCTTGCTTTGAAGAGTGTGTACATCCAGAACGAGATCTTGCGAGCCACTTCGGCACAATCACCCAGATCGCCATGGCTCATCTCAACTTGCTACACGTCTGCGCCCACCCAATCCGCCGATAAGCAGAACTACATCAAACCCGATGCCGTATCATCATCAAATGGGAGTACAGTAAGTAGCTCTGACGGCGATCAGTCAAGCTACACGACGATGAACTACGATACGTCCGCTCATACGTCCGCTACCCAACCATGGAATCTGGTCCATTGCCACCCACTGGTCAAGCAAGGCCTCATTCAAACGGCTGATATATGTAGGCATTTACAAGACGCCGTCATTAATGAAGGTCGAGGCCAGGCTATCGAGGAGATCATATTTTGGGCAGCACTCGAGAGTGTACACAGCGACAGTGGCTCCCTGCTTCACAAGTAGCATCAAATAAATCTCTGGTCTTTCCCGACCAAGGCTAAAGTGGAAGGCGGTTGAAGGTGGTGGGCCACAGGTATATTGTCTTGAAAGATAGGAACATCGTTCCTTCCAGAGCATTCTATGGTGGTGATAGCACGAAGGAAAGCAGAACAGACATGATCTCCTCCATGGAATTTTCTTGTGGGCATGAGATATTGGACGTGGCATTCCTTGTAAACCTAAGAAATGTTGAGGGAAGAATGTGAAATTAACCCCAAGTTCTTTGTTCGGTGGTAAACAGACCACAGATGAGCACGGCAATGAGTAGAAGTGAGCATACACAATCTCCTATTGCAACCTCCGTCTTCCCTTTGAGAGCGCTCTGGTCAAGCTGCTCTGATTGATCGTTTGTCCTCTAGATATAGTTCACTAAATCTTCACAATGGATCCGTGCCCAAGTTTGACGGTGTGCGGTATCCAGAAAAGGTATGCAGTTGGAAAGCCCACGAGTGTCTTGGAACGTCAAAATCATTTGAACCTTTCGATTTCCAGGCAGTGAACATCGAAGGAAGGTTGTATCGTTAACTAAAATGGACCCGCGGGTTGCGAGGGCTTATTTATTCTCCCTTACTTCACGGAAAAAGCTCCCCTAAATGTAGGCTCGGTAGTAGAGCTTCCCCTATCTGCCAAATCCATATCAGATGACACTACACAACTGTTTCTCTGTGAGGCTCCCCCTACTTGCCCAGCTAATAGAGAATGACTAAGTTTGTCAAGGACAATTTGAACAAAGAAAACTCAATCGGCGATTACTAGAATCGTCTTACGGAGATGCTTTCAGTAAATCGTGGCTTTGGCACTATATCCGCCAATCGGATCTTCTGCCACATTATGTCACAAGTGCGAGCCCGCGTGAGCACGAATCGTTACAATGATCCGCCCAGCTCATTCACCCGGATCCACAGTCAAGTCTCGATAAAAGGGAACGGGAATCCTACTTCGTGCGACCTCGCGCGACCTCGCGCGACGTGTAGTGGGTTAAACACTAGTGCGATTGGAGTGAACGCTCACTCAGCTGCCCCAGGCTCACATGATCTGATTAGTTGTGCAATGCCTCTGAACTTTTCACGTGCCAAGCGGTCGGGCTGCAATTCGTCATTTACATATCACACACTTTTTGCTAGGTTGGAGTCTATCTGTTTCCCCTCTTTCAGGGTATTGACGCCGAAGTAAGCTAGATCTGTGAATACGCACTAGCTCTAGCACAGGTAGCGTTTTGACCCTGTTCATGGGTAGTGATTGCTCTGTGGTTCCTCCTTATTAAATTTTAAGCCTCGGCACTTTGTAGCTAAGCGGTGATTCTAAAATTGCTGCATGCACAGTACATCAGCATGCATGTAATACACACCACTTGATATGTTGAGATGCGGGGTTCATAGGCCGCATGCATGACCAATCAAACTCAGTGAGACACTACCACAGAAGCAGAGCAAAGCTTTATCCTAATCGCGCTAGCGTTCCATCAATCACTATGGCCTGCGAGCTGAGCACAACACGCTTCCATCAATTGACAAAGTTTTGCAGCGGATCTAGGCGGATGAGCGACACGAACGTTCGCGAGGCTTCGTGCGGGGTCACACATGTGATGGAGGTGAATAGGGGTCCGATTGGTAGGTTTTTGTGAGAGGTTGGACCATCGGTCGCAGAGTGGCTAAGAAAAAGTATGTTTTAAAGGCTATGGCCCGTTCATAGGGTCGCGTCTTTATTCATTGAACTAGAGAGCTTCCTGTCTTCCAGAAGTGGGTCAATCCTAACGATTGACAAGATGGTAGGTGTAGCGCAGGTTTCATTCTCATGCAATTGCTCACGTCTCCAGGCTTCGACTTCAAAGAATCCGACATATACACTAGCCAATGGTAAGATGATAGTGTAATTGCAGTGAAAACCAGGAGTGGACTGACATCTTTGGATAGGACAGCCAAGCGAGGATCCTGGCTCAGCAGAGCAGCTTCGATATGGTACGACCAATGGCGGTCTGATAACCCTAAATGATGTCCAACTGGTCGAAACTCTTGCCCATTTTGCGCGTGAGAGAATTCCAGAAAGGCATGTCTGCAGTACTGTACGTAGTTCGCACGGGGACCAGAATTAACAGAGTTGTAGGAGCGTCCACGCCAAAGCTGCCGGAGCATTTGGAGAATTCGAAGTTCTTGAAGACATCTCAGATCTCACAGATGCCAAATTTCTCACAGGAGTCGGCAAGAAAACAAAACTAATGACGAGAATCTCGACAGTTGGTGGCGAAAAAGGGTCAAGTGATACTGTTCGAGATGTAAGAGGTTGGTCCATCAAGTTCTACACAGAAGAAGGTATCCAGGACTTTGTTTTTAATGATCTCCCTGTTTTCTTTATCCGGGATCCCATCAAATTTCCTTCGATGAACCGTAGTCATAAACGACACCCTCAAACCAATGTTCCTGATAATGCCATGTTCTGGGACTACCATGTCAACAACCCAGAGGGAATGCATGCGTTGATGCATCTTTTTGGCCAACGCGGAATACCGGCCTCGCTCAGGAACATTAGTGGATACAGCGTTCACACATATACACTGAACACAGCTGTTTGTAATGCCTATTTAACCCACAAAACGTCGTTACTGAAACATAACAGGATGGGAGGTATGTTTACGTGAAGTGGCACATCAAGCCTGACGAGGGTGTTAAAACGATGGACTCCAAGACGGCTTTGTACCTCGCGGGAGCAGAGCCTGATTATCATGTCAAAGACCTGTTCCATGCCATCAATCAGAAGAACTTCCCATCGTGGACTATCTACATCCAAGTCATCACGCCTGAACGGGTCAAGACGGCCCCTATCGATATCTTTGATAACACTTACACTTGGCCTCATGCGGAATACCCATTACGGCGTGTCGGAAGAATGACACTGACTGGTAACGCATGTGTAGTCCCCTTCCCAAGGAGTAAAACAATTCTCACACGAAACAGCCCAACAACTATTTCCAAGACATCGAACAAGCTTGTTTCTCACCATCAAACATGGTACCCGGAATCGGTCCTTCTGCCGACCCAAGTAAGTCACATCGCACTTTCAAGAAAATAAGGCTGATCACATTACAACCAAGTCCTCCAAGCTAGGATGTTCAGCTACCCTGACGCGCACCGTTACCGGGTGGGTCCTAACTACTTCCAGCTTCCACCTAACAGGCCCATCAACAACGTATACTGCCCGTACGTTCGAGATGGACCAGGAACCATGAATGGAAACTACGGCGGCGATCCTGATTATGTCCGCTCTGAATTCCGGCCTGTGAACCTCAGCAAGAGAGTTCGGATTTCCACGCATGAGATCTACTCGGGGCAGGTACAGGTGTTTTCGACGACCCTGCAGGATAAAGACTTTGAACAGCCAAGACAGCTGTGGCATATTATCTGCAAGGAAAAGGGTGGTGAACAGCAGTTTCTCGATAACATAGTTCCGACTTTGGCGGGAATACCGAGTGGCCTCCGGGAGCAGGTTTTACGTGAGTATAATTCCAAGTTACTCTTGCTACGAGGGCTAATTCCCCGTGCTCAAGAATATTTCGGCAAGGTTGAAGATAGCGTTCAGGAAGCCATAAGAGGGCGACTGGATAAGAAGTAGTAATGGTTTGCCATCGCTCCCCGCAGGCAAGATAGTCAGGCCTGTAGGTAATATGGCGTTGAGTCTCGAGAAAGGCGTATGTAGCATCTATGTCATCACCTGTGATGCACTTTACGGCTACCACTGCTCGAGGAATCGTTCGATCATTTCATTTCTATTCGGCTAGACCAGAGCAGTAACCACATTGCGATGTGGACACCCTCAGAAGGTCGCACGTGTGAATTCGAAATCGCCGAATCGTCGGTACCTCTTTCGCAGGGCTGTATCTAGACGGGATTCGTAAAAGGTCCGACGGTGGTGCTTACGAGGCTGCGCCTCACTGGCTGGTGGCCCCCCTTGGCAGCGCCGCATGATCTTGGTAACATTGTCCACCATCATGATTCACCGATTTCCAATTTCCTGGAGGGTGGTGGTAGAGCAACCCCTGCTTTGTTTCAGCTTCTAGTATACGCATCTGATTCAGATGATTGGGACGATCAGCGAAGAGCAGTGGTTTGAGAAATGGCACGTAGGTATCAGGCGCCTCGTCTTGGATCGCTTCCAATGTGAGGCGAGCGAAGAAGTTCTGGCTGGCGTCATCGCGAGGCCAGAGGATCCACCTATGCCGGGAACAATTCGGACCGGTCATCAAGGAGTGGATTCAACTGTAAATCTACTCACGCAGGGCTTCCAAGTCGCTCATGCTCTGTCTAATAGCAACCTCGGACGCGGCATTCAAGGGGGTTGGGGATACGACACATAAATTCAGGAAATCGAACGCGCGCTTCCTATGCGAGTTATGCTTGTAGCTTTCTCCTACTCCTTCTTCGTTGTCATTATGGCAGGTAGCAGCCATGGTTCGCGATGCCGATGTGAACACTGATTCGGAGGTAATTGATCGCCGCACAGCTGGATTGCCTATTGGACTGGGATACTGGTTTCGTTTATCTTCTCGGTCTTTACTTTCAGGATGCAGAAATGTGACAAACTTCCTTCAGGATGCTACGCGTCACGGAAGTGACAGCTCATACAGTGTGAACTGCTGATCAGTCCCTAAAAGGTAGCTCTCAATATCTGTGCTCGTTTCGCTCTGCATTTGACTGCACGATTTATGGGTTGTCGTCTCAGTCAGCGTAACCCTAGCAGCAAATTAATATCTGGACCCGCGTAACAGGTTACGCAAATTGTAATAGTTCACTAGAGAATCCGCTTAGGTCACTCGCAACCTTGGCTGCATTCCCCCTTTGCGTGTTTCGCCTGCTGGATTGGGGTTTGTGAAGATTCTTCGTGCGAGCAGCACTGAGAGCTTGCTTACTGGGGTGATGTCGGCTAAAAATACCTCGCCCCACCAAAACCGGAGGCGCAGCACCAGCATTACCTCAGAGGCTCAGATCTTACCATGAACAGCACACACTTTTGGGTGGGCCATCCAATCGTGAGTCTCACTCGCCGTGTTCCGATGGATGTTCCCCGCATCTTAGCCTCAATTCCCCGAGAAACATGCACGTCCCATAAGGAAGGGAAAGCAAACAGCTCGTTTGACGCACAATGCTGCATATTCTGAGGTCGTCTCCACTATATGCAATAGAAAGAATCATGTGATAGACAACCACCAACATCCTGATACAGGATACATGCGAGACGCATGCCTGCACTCGATAAAACGGATGTAGACGTTGCATTGGGAGCGACCTATGACCCCGTAAACTGACGCTAAACGGCCCGAGCATCGTATTGTTAGAGTCGCATGCCGGACAATCGCGGGAAGTCTAGCAAGACACGATACTACTGTGTATAGGACCCATTTGCGGAGCCACTTGAGCCACTTGAGCCACCGCTATGATCACACCTGCCTGGCTATTTAACTCACCAGCTTATCCGCTCTTTTTGACTTACCATCACAGCACTCAACAAGCTTACTACATCAGCAATATCCACAGCCTTCTACAATAATATTCATCTCCTCAAACCCCACAAACCGTTCTAAAAACAATCTCCATCAACAACAAACATGCAGCTCATCGCCACCACCGTCCTTGCTCTCCTCGGCGCTGCTTCCGCCCTGCCATCCCGCCCCGTCCAAGCTCGCGACGGTTATTCTATCACTTTCTACCCGGAGGCAAACTTTGGAGGCGAAGGCGTCACCCTGACCGGCCCCTTCGGCTCTTGCCAGACACTTGAGGAGGGAGTTAAAGCGGGCAGTGTCCAAGTTGCAAGTGGAGCACTTTGCAGGTTGACTTAGTAAGTCAACAACACATTCGACTTCACACCACAGACCAAAAAGCAAAACAACTAACTTTGACTAGCTCCGCACCAACCTGCACTCTCCACGGCGATGTTTTCGTCTACCCTGATACGCCGGCCGAGGACCTGACTAGTGAGACGGTGACCAGCTTCCTTTGCCAGGAATGCACGAGCTGCTAGAGAGACGATTGAGATTCAATGGCGAGGAGGAATTACCGAGGATGATGCTAATGCGACTTAGCGATGCATTTGATGGAGTCGAATTTTTGCACGTTGCTTAGCGATCGTGTTGACTGCACTCTTTTTACAATATTTTAACGACACTCCTTAAGATAATAATAATATAGAAGCCATTACGGTCGGCAAACGCCATTATGTGCCTGAAAACTTGCACTTTCACTCATACTAGGACTCGATTGACATTTTCGCATGTCGTACATGAATCATGCTGTGGGGTTATATATTGAACGAAAGTTTTACATTTAGAGGATTACCGCAACATAAACCAAAGTCAAGTTGACATCTTCCGAGCATATTTATCCTTCAGTTCTTCTTTGCCTCCAAACGAGCTGATCCGCGCTAATTTCTCATACCATCTACCTTGGAACAACAGTCTTTTTGTTGTTCTCCAAGAATTTCCGGAAGGTAGTAAGCGGAACACCATGGCTTCTAATTTCATCCATATCTGCCAACCCCACCAGATGCTTCATGATGAGCTGCCCAACAACAAACGGATTACTGGATTCCTTTTCGTTCTCCTCTGGCGTGCGATAATGAACGTCAACCTTCTTGCCCGACGCTCTCTCGATCTCAGACACTATCTCCGCCACCGTCAGCTCCTCGCTCGCAATGTTGACCGGCCTTCCGGTGTACTTGTCCGGGTTGTTGAACACCTTCGCGGTGAAAGCGCCAATGTCGTCAGGGTCGACAGTAGTGATGATCAAGTCTGGGGTATAGCTATTAACGAACTTGCCCTCTGAGAGGCCTGGGTACATCATATCTACAACTGGTAGAGTGACGTTGGTGTTGAACCACGCTGGGCGAAGGGCGGTCCAGGGAATGCCGGACTCGCGGACAAGTTTTTCGACTGCGATTTTGCCTGTGACTGCTGGAGCAATATGGGGATTGGAAAACACCTGCTCAACATTTGGGTCGCTCAGACCAAGTTGTGTAGACACGGCGATATGTTTTACGCCTTCGGCTTTGGCCACGTCTAGCAATATGCGTGCCTCGCGCGTCTCTGAATCATCGGTGAAAGAGGGCATCTGCGTAAAGAAAACAGCGTTGCATCCTTTGATAGCTGCTTCAATGCTGGTACAGTTCAGCAGGTGTAATAGCAGTAAACAAATGTTGCGGTGACTTACGATGCGGTATCGCTAAGGCTACCTTTGTGAAGAGACACCTTTTCGCCGAACTGCTTGAGTGAAACAGCTCGCTCAGAGGAAGGATCTGACACAAAAGCATGCACATTCCACCCTGATTTTGCCAAATGCTTGACGACCGCCTGTCCCTGGGAGCCGGTGGCACGAGTGACGAGGACTGTTTTTGACATGATGAAATGGAGGATAGAATAAGAGCTATGAGGAATGGACACTGTAGATCTAGAGTACTGATTGTGATTTTATCGCTGTGTAACTGCCGCTTTTATCATCTTTGGCATGGAATTCCGCTCCGCAGTCTAGGAGGAAATCCGCACCTCGTATGGTGGGAGATGCGCACTTCCGCATTTGGCCCCAAACGCTCGACGGAAGCCCGCACACGCCTATCATGCATGTCTGTGAGCAACCACAAGGATGGTTATATATTAAAGTGAAATTAGTAGTCTTTGTGGAAAAGACTTCCGCAGCAGAAAGCAAAGGAAGGAGGGTTGGGCGAAAGCACCTAAACGCTGATTGGTAGACAGCGGGTACCTAGCGCGTTGTAGATTAATAAGCGTCTCACCCATCCCAAAGATCCCTGAACGGAGCTGCTACTGCCCATGTACACATCCTGCAATGCCTCCTGACCGTGTGCGGACTTCCAACGCTCAAGGCCGCCAGAAATCATGTTCTGAGTGCGCGAAAGCAAAGCGAAGATGCGATTTGCAGCAGCCAAACTGTCTCCGTTGCACAAGGCAAAGACTAACTTGTACTTATCCGCCGCAACCTCGCACATCGCCTGCTACCTTGACACCTCCTGACCCTGACGGAAATTCCTTGGTCACCGACCTGTTCGACGATACAGTGCTGGAGTTCCCATTTGAACTAGATATTCCGGATGTAGCTGCAGCGCCAGATGTGCTCCTCGATCCTATTCCAGAGTTGTCAAGGCCTATGAGTAGCTTAGAGCCTTTTACCGATGCGATTCAGGGGCTCGGAGGTGCAAAATCCATCGACACATCTACTAGGGTGGAAAGGATCCCGTCAGCGAGGTCGTTTTCTAACCTCATTGCATCCGAGCTCTTTGAATCGCGCGTAGGTTACTCTATGGAACAATGGAAGCTGGCCCCTCGGATGATGGTAGAAGAAAACTGTACCCCGTGGAGTCATCCGAAACTGTATGAAGAGTTGATGCCACGATCTATGCAAGGTGCGCACGTGTGCTTCAGGCATCGGTGACTCTACTCGTTGGCTAATTTCAATAGATGCGTTCGCCGCTTGCTCACTATACATTTCGAGGACAGAGACCAATGCAAAATTTGTTTTGCGCCATATCACTGACAGAGCTCATGAGCTAGTCGAACAGCCGATTCCTATACTACCAGCCGAAATCATCGCGCAAGCGCAAGCGGTTCTCTTGTACCAAGTCATATTGATTTGCAGCAACGATGTGAGTTCAAATCCTAAAACAACTATTTCGCTCCAAGTTCAAGGCCATTCATAATGTGAAACCTTCCAGCTGATAGGTTAACAGTTCCGTTATTATCATCAGACTCAAACCCTGCTGCCACATTTGAGGGAACTCAAGGACTCCCTTCACACACTTGTGCATCAAGACCAATCTTGCCATCAAGACCACACCGAGAGCCTGCCTCTTTACCCCAGCTCAGCCGCTCGCTCTGTATGGCTGTCCTTCATTTTCCGAGAATCATGCCGACGCACCCTTCTCGCCGTCTGCCACGCTATATCCATATGCACCCTCCTCCAAGGTGACTTCGCAGCTTGCAATCACTCTATGTCCATTGGTAATCGTGTTACTCTGTCGGCTACCCTTTGGGAGGCCAAATCACCGCTCGAATTTGCCACAGCTTGGAATGACAGGAACCACTACCTAGTCAAAGATTTGGATTTCACCGAGGTATTGAGATCGGCTGAGGCCAATGACGTGGATGTGTTCGGCCGAATGATGATGATAGGGCTTATGGGAGTTGATGACGTGAGGGGATGGCTTCATTCAAAAGGAGGAAAGCTTTGATGTCAATTTACTTTCATTGGGAATGACTCGGAGGGTCACAAACTTATGCTACGACATCCATACTTAGATGCAGAAATTCCATGTACGTTCATTGTACTGCATCATCTGCCGTTGTCCACCATCGACCTTATCCATACCATGCATACCTCACTTCGTCTCAATCTTGCAGAGTATGTAGGAATAGAGAGGTCTACGGCTCTCTGACAGAGCCGCCGACGTCTCCATCGTAACGCGGCCGCTTCATGCCAGCCTCGAAGAGTGCGTCGGTGGTCGAGCCAGTGCGAGTACCCTTACCAAGCAACTCAGCTTTGAGCTTCCTGATTTCCCGGTCTTTGTAGAAACCGGCCTCGCGCAGACTAATGATTTCATTCTCCAGCTCCCTGATCCGGGCTTCTGTTTCGGAAGGTGGATCTGACTCGGGCTGACTGAAGCCGACAGCTTGGAAATCACCCATGGATCTCACAGGCCTATGCAGCAGCTCTGTTCCTACCATGGGGTGGAAGGGTAGGGACTCAGCTCGGTTGGAAGGCGAGACGGTCGCAGCCACAGATACAGGAAGCCTGGGCTCGGGCTGCTCCGAAACTTCTCGCTTGACTAGTTTTGGTCAGAAAAGTCCCAATGACATGAATAGTGATCAACATACTTGGATAGCTGTCAAAATTCGTGAAGCTGACAGGTGCCGGAGAGCTTGTTGCTTCAGGACCCTCCCCGGTCTGCTGTCGACGACGAGGATCGCATCCGGCAACGACTATGTTGCCACCCAGGATCCCCCCTAAGCGCGCAGTAGCTGCAGCAGATGGGGCTACAGCCTGAAAGGAACGCCCTCGGGATACTTGAAAGTTCTTGGGGGTGGCCGGCTCAGGCACGATAGGCATTTGCTTTTTCATCGCGCCCTTGCCGCGCTTGGGAGGGACAGGAAAAGCCTTCTGGCCCAATGCCTGAGTGTTTGCGCCAGATGCTTTGTAGACTAGAGGCGTCAGCTCCTCCTCGAGTGGGCCTGCCCGAATATGGTCAGTATCAATGACATTGAGCGCGGAGCGAACTAACCCAGAAAATTGACCATTTGCTGGCGGGACGGATGCATGGCATCTCCGTTCTGGCTCTGCTGTTCAATCTGAGGTTTAGCATGTCCTGCAGCAGGCTGGTTGGCCTCAATGATAGTTACGGTCGCAGGTTGCTGGCCTGTAGCGGCAGCCTGGTTGGCCTCGATGACAGCTACGGTCGAGGGTTGCCGGCCTGTAACGGTAGCCTGGTCGGACTCATTGGCGTGTTGTGTAGCGGCACACTGATCGGACCCATTCGTGGGTTGCTTGACCTCGGACACAGCCTGCATAGCGGAATTAGCGGAGTCCTTGGACTTGTCTTGATAGAGTGCGTTGACGAGATAAAGGCTCGACATCGCCGGATGGTTATGGAAAACTAGTGCAAGTGAGGAGCGGCGTGTTTGTTTGCAAGCTAAGGGTCACGTTGACAAGGAAGGTGGTCAACGCGTCCGAATGTAGAAGTCGCAGTCGGCCACGCCTATCAACATTGTGAGCTGACTCGGTCAAGTAGCCGACTAACCACCCTGACCTAACACCTGGTGTTATATTACATCTTTTCAATACGAACTACACAATGCTACATTATCTTAGAACAAGCCTCATCCTGGCTCACAGCAGCCCTCTGTTATCCAACGAGGTCACAAAGCGCAAACGTAAGGAGCGAAGGCCGTCTGCACAACCGGGAATCTATAGATTCCTTGGTGTATGGTTGAATCCGAGCTCACCATATGATATAGAGATAGCTCACGACTTGCATGTGAGCGAAGGCAATACAAGCTTCATTGCGACTAGGTGGAGATGATAACAACATGCGAAATTATAACAACTTTCGACGATTGACAGCGCACCGACAATGAAGTGGTGTTCTGGCTGTGAACACTAAACCTAATGTGACTTACGGTACTAAGAGGAATTCTCCGGCTTTCTTTGCCTTCAAGCTTTACCTCGTCCGTACTACCAACATCAACAAGTTTTGCATGATAATGCAGGGAAAAGATCATTCGTGATGTTGAGACAAAATTAGGACAGCATCTTTAACCTGGGTAGTCGCGAGAGGGTCGCGCACGCGTTGATCGAAGTTACCGATGTACATCCCCGACATCCGCAGCCTTGTGGCGAGAGCGACCACCACAGCGCGCTATTGGACACGAACGTTTGAGTGTCACGGAAGTATCCTTAGCCAAGTCGTGCCTTACGGCAAAGACGCCCTCATGATAAGATACTCGCGAAGAACGATGTCGGACGATACGGACTCCACGCGAAGTGGCACAGCGATTTTCTCCGGCTGGCGAAGCTCTGAACATGCGGTCGATGCGGCATGGCCCCTCTTTGTAGGCTTTCGCGGCCGTTCGGGGCTTACTCAGAAACCTATCTTCGCTCAGCTTGCAAGTGGATGAGCCAATGATGGGTGTCTGGGGGTTTGTGGGAGTAGCGCGTCGGAGCAGCATTTTTACCCCATTGGGTTGATTGAAAAGTGGGGTTCCTACTTGCTACACATCTTTTTGGAGTGATGCACGATAAGATTGTGCAAAAAGGTATACGTTTGCGCACGCAAACAAATCGCCTTGACAATACCCTGTTCGATCAATTCTAGTGTTACAGCTCGTTGTACTGAGCATCTTCAGCGCAGCACGAAGTGCATTCCACACACATTTAAGACATCGGAGCGACGACCGCCTTATGGCAGGGTTGTGCACAACACACAACATCGGACAGCACCACGTCCGATCAGCAACCGTCGTTTCAAGTCCTACGCCTCAAGTCTTGCTGTCGCCAGCATTAGAGCCAGGCTTCCTTAGAAGAAGATACATATACGATGAACGGGACCCATGAGTCGCATCAGATCCACACCTACCACTGCAGAGCAGACATTCACTCATTACCACCCAGCTTAGAGGTAGCATCCATTCATTTCTATCGACCGTCTTCAATCGCTAGTTACCAACCTTGGAGCTAAATTCCTCAACACCAACCGCAACTATGAGCGCCATTCCATACGATCTCCTCCCAAGCTGCGATCCTGACTTCGCTCACATGAAGCTCAAACAAAAACAGTCCTTCGTCAGCCGCTTCTTTGGCATCCGCGTTTGCAACAAGCAAGATGACGATATCAAGGCCGTTTACTCAAGCAACGCCGCCAGAGCTCTCTCTTCCACTTCAACATCGGCAAACAGCTCTTACGTCTCCCTCAAGTCCAAGTCCTCGACTAGCAGCATGCGCCTTCCAATGGCTACTCCCCGCAGGCCACGCTCCAACACGGCAGACTCGTCGACTTCGATCGCATCGTTCGTATCGCAAAGCTCTGCACACAGCAATGTTTCTTATCAAAGGATTCCCAGCCGCTCACCAAACCGCGAAAGGAAAACGTTGTTAGACGATGGCTGGACTCCTGTCGACCGGTACTTCTAGACGCTAACGAGTCACGACCGTGTGCGGGACGTCTTCAACTTCATTCTTCCATTCTTTACGACCGGCATTATATCCCACGCGTTCCCTTCTTCCATCATCATGTCGCCTTTAAATGGCTCCTCTCCTTTTATCCAACTTCACACGTTCCTTACATATCATTCTTCGGATCCACGCCTTCTTTCGAGTCGCTCTTTTCACCCAGTTCCACTCCTTCACACATTTTCACCCCATCCGATTACTGTGTAATCTTTCCCTTCTTTTTCTACCAGTCACTCTTTTTTTTTTTTCACGATTCCCACGCTTGGATGTATTTACCTTTTCAGTCACTCCTTCACACTTTTACCCTTCTTGTACATTCTTTTTATCCCTTTTTCCCCAGTCACTCGTTTAAATCTTTTTGCTCACGGTCGTTCTTTATCCCTGCTGTTGATCAGTATCTTTTTCCATTCTCAGTCACTCCTTCACGTTTCTTGTATATACATTATAGACGTTGCTTTACGACGGAGACGGTCTACGTCTCATTTACACTCCTTTATCATGAGCGGAAGTAGGTTTCGGGTTCGGGTTCGGGTTCGGGGCTCAGAAGGCGGCTTTTTGTTTGTTTGCATTGCATACTAGGTGCGGCTGTAGCATTTGTTTAGCATAGTTCAATCGATATTTCACTTGTCATTGTCTCTGGTGCCTCTGTGTGACACAAACGCAGCTTTAGGTAGCTCGCAGCGAAGCGACCTCTAGGATTTCAGTCGCGTCGTGCCCGACGGTGTTGCTGACGGTTACACCGACCGATCTCACCGTGCTAGACCGATTTTGGAACACCCCAGTACGGTATGAATCAGGATCTACAACCTTTCGCACGATTAGGATTGCAAGGATGGCTGAATGGCTTATCGGTGCTCATTATAAGATGCGGTCATGCCCCCTTGATTGAAAGAGTAGCCCTCGAACAGCCGACAGACTGCAGGCTCGTGGCGTGGCTGCGCATCCTCTTATATTATTGCCTATCATTTTCGGTTTCCGAAGCCGGGCGTAGAAGCGATAATTTAGCGCGATCAAGAGACAAGAGCTATCAGATAATGTAAAGTGTTTCGACACGCAAAAAGCAAGTATGATGACAACAGTGGTAGGGCGTTCAAGAGTGATGCTGCAGAACAGAGATCTAAGATAAGCGTAGTTCACGCTCAGCCTCGTCACGGCAGCGGTGTTACTCGTCGGTATGAGTGTACTAAACGGGCGCAAATCCATGAGATTAATTGCACTGGATGTCCGTATGCTCCGAGCTGCAATGACTGTCTTCGAATACATTGCTATCTGGATAGTATTCCCTATGGTGGTTGGTTTTGGCGGCATGCTCGCCTTGTTGTTCGTGTTAGATGATGGGTCGTCACGCACGGCACCATTCAGCAAGGTTAAGATTGCGCAGTATAGTTGGGTGAAAAGAGATTGGATTTATAATACTACAGACAAAGGGTATACCATGTCATAATTAGGGGAGGCGATATCATTGTGCTGAGAATCAAGAAAGGATGTGGGTAGTGGGTATACTGTACCTCTAAGGGCCGAGAGCCACTAGGCGCGCCGGAAAGAAGAGTCCTAGTGCTTGTATCCAGGGTTCAGGCTGAGGGCACAACACGACGCCATGCGCAAGCCAATTTGATGCATTTCGTAATCTAGAACCACTTAAAACTAAACCAATTTGAAATTTCCGTCGCACGCAGAGTATTCATAGAAAAGCCTTGAAGGATATATCAACATTGTTATTTCAGGTTAGGTATGATGCTAAGCAACTATCTGGAGTGTTGTTTTTGACGAAAATTCGGCATAAAGAAAAATGATACAAAAAAGGTGAATCCCCTGGGGATAACTAACCAACTATTAGCGAAGCTTTTACATATATTACAGGCTACTTACATTCGGCCTTCGGTCATAAGTCATCAGCGTATAACTCATTCTCTTTGCTTTGTGCCTTTTGACGACGAAATGGGCGAATCATTCCTCCTGTTGCCCTTGAAGAAAGTGGGTCTGGCTTTAGGACCTGTTGGCACACCGGGAATATTCGGGAAGCCACAAGAGAGACTTTGCTTGATGGCGGGCGACGTGTCCGGTTCTAGAAGAGCGGCGCGACTAGAACCTTCATGGTCGGGTAGTACTCCAGGATCGCTCTGGTCCGATCGAGAGATATCGTGAGAGTTGGCTCCGTAGGAGCAGGGCTCACGATGTGCCAATCTATCCTTGCTACGGCTCCTGTATCCTGGGCCATAGTTATGGTGGTAAGTGGGCGATCTGGACCGGGACCTCAAGATACCCTTCCTGGCCTCAAGTTGCTTGCGCAGGTCATCCCTCTCCGCCTTGACTGCGAAGTATGGCTCAGGTTTATACTCGTTGGCCTCCTTCGACCGTCTCAGTGAGGAAACCTTTTCCCGAAGAATGTAGATCTCGGCTTCATACGACCGAATCACTTCTAAGTACTTCGCGATCTCTGTTCTTTGATTTGCGTTTTCCTGCGCTAAAGTAGCATTGTTTCCCCACAACTCGGCGTTCTCCTTGGTCACGGCGTCGAGTTGTTTAACAGCTTTGTCCTTCTCTTGCAAACGCTTATTCTTAGACGTCTCAAGTTGTATGCGTATCGTGTCGGAATCTTTCCATCGCTGATGTGCGTTGCAATACATTGCCATCAACTTGGCTTTCTCCTTGTATGCAACCGCACAACTCTTGGCCATATCGGCTCGCTCTTGTGAAAGTACCGCATTGTCTTTGGTCATCGACACTATATAGTCTTCGTATTCATTGCTGTCGCTATTGAATGAGTTCGAGGAGCTGTCTTTGTCAGCGGGTCTAAACACGGAGCAGATACAAATAGCTAAAATGCCACTCTATAAGAAACACTCGACTACTTCTGAAGTGATCTGGGGTACTTCGGCACATTGTTTTCCCGACAATCATCGACCTCCACGTCTTCATTTGTAGATAAATTACGAGGCGTGAAAACGAAAGACTCGGACGTTGAACGGTCGTTTTGAGGTAGGAATGCTCGGAACAGGTGGATATTTGGGGCAAGGTTAAAAAAATGGCAGTTGCAGACGTATACTTACGCTTCCTTGGTAACAGCAGCCGTAGGAACGGCCACGAGGCTAGCATCCTGGACGGGCTCTGTTCGGGATATATCGTTCGCCCTCAAGGTACTCGTCTCAGTGTCCACTCTTAGAAACATATTATCCGGTTCATTTCTGGTTGGTGCTTGCTGCTCTGGGCGTGTATGAAGGCAAGGGTCGTTGGAATAGGACCGTTCCATGGTCGTATCGGATACGCGTTGCAGATGAACAATTTTTAGAGTTGGTGTGGAACGAAAGTCTCGTGTCGGTGGTGTAACAGACATCTACAAAAACAGCAGGTACGGCTCTTGGCACGTCTGAACCTGCTCACTGAGGAAAGCGCTCCTCGCACGTGCTCCACCATTCATCGTCTGTTCTGACGGAGAGAATAGCTCGGTAGCAAAAGCGAGCGCCTATATTTATAGCCTTGTATTCCAACGACGGCGTCCCTTGGTGTATGCTACATGAGCGTGCAAGCGCCAGTGTTGCAGTGGCACCGTCATGCAGCGACTTTGGGCATCATTCCTGCCGCATTTGCACGATCGCTGCCATCCTGATCTCAGACATCGTTATATCTCATATGATATATTCTGGAATGCATTGGTGTAAAGAAAGCCCAATCAGACTGAGCTGAGACCGGCTTTACCCACAGCTGCACCGGCAAGTCACAACTGGTGCGGATAAGGACAGCCCGTATTCCTGATAGCTAATTCTGCCACTTCTATGATTAATGTAGCGCTGTAGCTCGTTCGGTGGCTACGGCACGCAATATTGACGTTGCGGGGAGCTATAGATTTCTCGCAGGAGAAATGCTAGAAATATGGAGCTCTTTGATCTATGCGTTTGCACCATGAGCAAATGCATGCATCAGCAAGCGGAGGAATGAGTCATAGAGCGGCCCTGAAGGATGCTTGACACCCTACATTAAGTGAGGCCGACAAGTGGAGAGTAGTTATGAACAGACAAATAATGTATATTGTACCCGATTCACGATGGCAACCACATCTTAGCAACGAAATGTGCGTAGATCTGCTAAAGACTATGACATTGTATTTACTTTAGGTATAGGTAGCATAGTTGAGCTACCCAAATCCTCAACCACAATGGACCGCACTCCAGCCGCTGTGGCCATTGCACGCCCCCAGTCCCTCAACTCACGCAAGATGTCAACCAAACCGTCAGATCACGATGCTGACCTATATGATATTGCAGGGCATGAACGAAGCAGTTATGTGATCGCCAACGCTCAGGGGTCACATAACCGACGCGAGGCGCGTGAGCCAGCATGGACGGTCACAGAACTGCCGGGCTTGTCTGGGTTGACACTGAACTTGAACATCACAGGTCGCCCACCTGTGG
Source organism: Paracamarosporium sp. OC-R06-R3 (assembly GCA_019828545.1). Classification (NCBI taxonomy): domain Eukaryota; kingdom Fungi; phylum Ascomycota; class Dothideomycetes; order Pleosporales; family Didymosphaeriaceae; genus Paracamarosporium; species Paracamarosporium sp. OC-R06-R3. The sequence continues at coordinate 325,555 of JACVRA010000044.1, read as the reverse complement.
TGCACGAACATATTCCAAGAACCGTCGGATCTACCACTAGCGCTCGAGCTGCTGCACCAGATTCTGATAGATCAGAGACATGGACGCGCGCTGATAGTGTGCGCGCGACCGACGCATTCAACAAGGCGCTGGCCGAAGCTCGGGAGATTGATGCACTGGTGGAGCGAGCAAACGCGCGTGCGACGGACCCCTTCACCAAGAAAGCTGACGAGGTTGCAGCAGATGTCGCGCAGGTGAAGTCGACTGCACAGTTGCCTTCCACGGCCCGAACATGCCCCGAAGCCCTCCCACTCGCCTCGCCGCAGGCACACATAGGTGAATCGGACCGGTCACCGGAACCATCGTATATACATACGGTTGGAGCCCCCGCAGAGGAGAGGAAGAAGCCTAAGCGACACCAGGCCGGAGCAAAAAGTAAGAGAAATCGTGACAAATATCGCGAGTCTTTGGAGCAAGTGCAAAAGCCAGAGCTTAATGAGCAACTTGAAACAACCGCCTTACTACAAGAGTCAAAGGCAGCTGTTCAAGCCGATCATCGTTCTGCTGCACAAGCAGGTGTGCTGTCTACAACAATTTCGACAGGATCTTCCGGTGCACGGAAAGGAGTAACATCGCACAAGGACCCGGGTTTTGAAGGTGCTCTTAGCTCCGCACCGAGGATCGATGTTACGGATGCGCAAGCGCAGGTTCAAGGCATCCTAGACGGAGTTTCTTTATCGATTCCAGGTGCAAAAACACTCAAGCCGCCACTTGATGACGTGACTACATCGGAGTTGGAACATCCTCTAAAGCTACAGGGAGAGGTGACAGTGCAAGATTCGAACCATTCCGATATTTCTGTGCCGGATACCACAATGGGAGCTAAACAATCGACTCCACAAGGCAACATCCTCAAAGCTCATCCTGGAAGAGAAGCAAAAAAGGCAGCGTTCCCAGCAAATGATGCGGTTTCCAACCCGCCATTGCTCCTCAATGAGGTAGCTGCGATGCCAAGTCATATCTCGGCAGACAATGGTTCAACAGCACAACCTGTCATGTCATCACATGTACTACGCGGTCTAGATGGACAGCTAATCCTGAAGCCATGTAAGAGTGACTTGAATACGTAGCATGGACATATACTGACCTAATGTAGCTTACCTCGCTCCTAAAAGTCTGCCCACGACTGCGGTTACGAACGACCATGCCGAGGCTGTTATGAATTTTGACCAGCAGCCTTTCCCTTCTGGAGCCGTGCGAGAAGTGAACCCAGAAGCCGGACCAGAAATCGGATCACAAGCCGAGCAAGTACGAATCGAGGCGAAGAATAAGGCAAACTTTGACAAGCAGAAGGGCCGCACGGGTACTCGAGCAACGGTATATGCTCAGGCTAATACAAATGAAGAGAGTCAATTTCAAAATGAGCATAACAAGGTCGGTCGTCATGAAGGAGTAGGTGTTCAGCAAAGCCTCCAGCTTGAGGAAGATATACGGCTTGAGCAAAACCTCTTTACGGAAGAGGTGGTGCAAATACCACAAGGTCGTTCACTAGAAGAAGTTACAAAGATGGAGCAAGAGCCCGTTCCCGAGAAAGCACAAATTCAGCATGACGATCTGAGAAATGAAGTGGAAAGGTTCCAACTAGGTGCTATGTCACAGAGTAAGGCATCAGTTCATGAAGTTATTGTGCCTAAAGGAGAAGCACAATTTTCGCCGGACGCCACACTAGAAGACGTCCCAAAAGGCTTGGGAGACGTTCAGATAAAGGACCAACAAGACCCGGTGCCCAAAGAGGCAGACAACTTCCAGCAAGATGTTGTACCTGAACAAGAACAGCAAGAGCCCACAGTAGCGGGAGAAAATCGGAAGAAGAAGAAGAAGAAGAGGAAGCGCACATTGAAAAAGGCTGCAAAAGAAAAGGAACGATTGGCAGAGGAGCGGGCGGTAGGTGAACGGGCTGCTGAGCAAGAATTCGAAGAAGAGAAGAACAAAGATCATGATAACGAGGGCGACATAAGGGAAGAAGAACTGAAAGTTGGAACGGAGACAACGAAAAACGAGCGACCAGACAAGAAGACTCGTATGCAACTACGTCACCAACAGCAGCAGCAGCAGCAGCAACTGCAGAGCCAGAGCTCGTACATCTACGATACGATCGCGACAACCGGTGTGCCACAGAATTTGAGCCAGCTGGAAGCCATCGCATCCGAGATTTTGAAGTCGTTTAAGAAAGACTTACAAGTCAATGTCCCGTGCGATGGCCCAGTTTACGAAGAAGTCCAGCCAAAGCGTCAAGAGCCATACGACATCCACCATGCGATCAAGCGCCACGGTATGTTCCTGGACCTCAACAATTTCCTATCTATGGTTTCTAGATTTGCGAGGTCCATGAACACGGATACAAACTTATCGTGCAAATTCCTACGTTCCACCTCTGCTCAAGACGCTATCTATTACGGTCGCGTAATGGAAGAAACCGGGATGTCAGTAGCTCATTTGCAGAATGATCCGCAACAATACGACGCGCTGCTCTCCCTTCTCAATACCGGAGCTTCGTTACCTATAACCACTCAGTACTCTTATACCGACATGTTACACGAAGCGTCGAGTCTTGCACTCCAGGCCTACAACGAGTCAACGCCGTATGCACTGGCGCAGGGTAACAATAGCGCATCCGAGGAGCCAAAGCCTCATGTGTACAAGCAAGGTTCGGACGCTTTTGAGAAGCAAGCTGTAGATAAAGCAACACAACGCAGCAAGATAGAAGAGCTTGAGAAACGTATGCGTGCGCTGGAGTTCGAGAACTGGGTTTTGAGAGGCTACCACGAGGAGGATGCACAGCATGAAGCGAGGGTTAGTTAACGTGTATGAGGAGAAAGTGTCTCGGTAAAATCGGCGTGAGGTCGATCGATTTTGGGATGTGATTGGATACGACGGTCGGACATTGCTCAGTAGTGGTGTAGATGATGGGGTGTTATATTGATTGGTATCGGATTTGATACTCAGTAATTGCTTCAGATTGCTAGCTAATCGCTTTTTCGACACCACTCGACACATCTTCTCCTAGAACTTTTGCGTCATCTCCTGCGTGAAGACGCGTATGTACCCCAGCGCATGATTGTCGTCATGTGCAACAAGCAATGACCGTCTTGGCGTACCAACTAGGATGGAAGGGTCGTCATAAATGCTGTACAACGGTCAATCCTGTCCTACGCATTGCGACATCCAACACTTAGGGTCAAGGGTGTACAAATTCAAACATGATTCGTTCGCGTGCCGTAGATATTGGGGACCGGTAGTGAGGTAGTATGAGATACGAAGGTTGAAAATGTGAGCTGTCGAGGGGAGTCGGAAGAAGTAATTTTAGCGTGGGACCGCGCGACATTATTGGGTTATGCAACAACCCGGGAGAAGTTCCCGAACTTCGAAAACGAACCTCGAATATCGTCTTGTCCAGAATGCCTTGAGCCTGAAGGAGGATGGCGAAGATGAGATATGATTAGTTGGACGACTAAGGAATGAAGAATTGGAGTTGGAGTTGGAGAGACACAGTAGTCGAAAGTATTGCTCGGTACACCGGCCTTGAGCAGGAGTGTCCAGTATGTAATTGCGGTGAGAGTATGCGGGACTCAGAGCACTAGCTTCATGCATATGAGTCACTTGCACAGTTGGACGTACCTATATCAAAGTGGCACCTCTCACCTCTTCAGGTCGTCTCGCCTCGCCTGTCGGGCTAGTTTCGCGTTACCGCACCAGGACCTATCTCACCTTCACCATCACCTGGGTTACTTCGATGAACTTTCATCTACCTTACTTTGTTCCCCGCCTGATTTTCAGCTCTTTCTTTCTTCCACTCCTGCGCCGCAAACAACTCCAGTAGTGCACACACACACACACACCTCCACCTTCAATCAAAATAAGCAAGATGCCTATGTCCTGTAAGTGCCTTAGCTTGCGATTTTCTACTGCCGCGATGCACTGACCTCGCATTATAGGGACCGCCGAGAACGATCGACTCCTGCTTCTAAAGCTCATCGAGACACACGGAATTTGCGTCGATTCGAACAAGATTGCAGCTGCATGGCGTAAGTGTCCAAAACATATTGCTTCCTGGGTCAACACGGCACATCAAATTCTACATGCGACCAACCAACATAATTGCCTCCTGGGTCCTTCCTGGGTCAACACAGCGCATCAAATTCTTCATGCGTTTAACCATCATGTTGCTTCTTGGGGCAACACCGTACATCTAACCTTCATACGACTAACGTACAATAGCCAAGGACTCAGGCAGCCCTACCGCTCGCGCGATTACTGAGCGATTCGTGAAGCTTCGCCAGATTGCCGGCATCAAGGTTTCTATCAAACCCAACGGCACACCCGGTCAAGGTCGTCCTCGTGCCCCCAAGTATACTACACCAAAGAAGCGCAAGTCCAAGGCAGGTGGTAGTGACGAGTCCGATGCCGATGATCATGTCACCGAGGATGAGAGCCCGACCAAGAAACAATCGATCCAGCTCACCGGTGGTGGTCGTAGCCGTGGCCGTGGTAGTGCGCGCGGGGGTAGGGGTGGACGCATGGGCGGCGGCATGCAGAATGTTGGCTCCCCAATGGTCCGCATCAAGTCCGGTACGTACACCTACCTATACAATCTAACTATACTATTGTCTTGGGTTACTGTGTTGAAGTTCATAAGCTGACTTGTTCGCAGAGTACCCGCTACCAGAGCTCCCGGCTGATCCGCTCGATACGACTGACAACTTCGAACGTCATGCCGCTGAAGCAAGCGAGATCCATCAGACCTCGCAGCAGAACCCTTTCAACGGCTTCTCAGCTGGTAGCATGAACAATGGCTTTCAAGGCTTCGGTCCTACCAGTGACCATAATACTCTGACTGGATTCGGCTTCAACAATGGCACCGCCTTCAATGGTTTTGCCAACCCTGCCATGCCCCTCGACGACCCCTTTACCGCTCATGGCTTCACCAACGGCATGCAAGCCGCCGCTGTGGGACATACCAATGAGCTTGCCAACGCAAACGCCGGCCGAAACAGGACCGCTCGCAAGGCATCCGCTCAAGCGTCCGAGGGCGTTGCCGCGTTCCTTCGTCGCCAGAAGGATGCCGACGAAGAAGATGGTGAGAAATCTAGCGGTGAGGACAGCCAGGCTTCTGAGTACCACGATATGGATGGCGACTACGTCTAAGGAGGCGAAGGCTGGGTCTCCGATATGCTACATATCGTACATGGGCTGGCATAGTTTAATGGGGTCTCGTTTGGTACGGTCATCTTTGGAACAATGCTGCATAAGTAGCGATAATTTCTAGGGGCGTTTGAGAGATGTTTACTTAACGGTTTGGGAGGCGGCTCTTGATATTGAACCCAGATCTTGTCTGGCCTTGCGTACTCCTGGAGTTACTCACAGCTGCAATGTCTTGGGCTTCGATCATCATAATTTATCAGAAACAGACGTTTCTACGAGTAATAGATTGAATTTCAATGATATACGAAGTCAACCCTCGCTTCCTTGATCTCATCTAATTTCTTTTCTTTGGGCGTACTTTCCGGCATACTGATTATAGGCAACTTAGCAATCGTAATGATATTGTCATGGCAGATGTTACCTCTGATAACAATTTATAGCAGCGGCATAGAGAGATATGAGAATATTTTAGCATCGCTCCAGCCACAAATAACTCTCCACAGACAGTAAAATCAGTTGATTAGAGGGGAGACGTCAACCCTTTTTAATTCGCTCGTTTGCCTCATATCATGCCGGAAAGAAAACTAGGGTTACAAAGGAGCCTTTCTACTCACTTAATAAAACACCTGTAAACTACTAGTTTTACACGTTGCAATCATACAGTGCAACATTAGCACACTGCCGTCTCGTACATCACTGTCTTTTATGATGATATTTTCTGGGTCTAGTAGAAGTGATCTATTTTTACATCGTAAATAAATAGGCAAACTTTCTAGCAGATATAAAAACAAGATGCCAGCAGAAACGTCTCAACATGGAACAAAGGCTTTTTGAGTAGAGAGTTCTGTGCTAGCCCTGCGTGGAATATAATGTCCCCGCTCACGACAGCTACTCATCCTTTTGTTCTCATATGTTTGTACTGCCTCATTGCTAGGGAAGCTTCAGTTGCACAATGAGCAAGGGCGATCAGTCAGCCATAATGAATGCTAGCGTGGTTAGTCATGCTTGGCACCTTTGCGGACTTGTTATCTGTTTGTTGATGTAAACTTCCTCAACAACGCTTGAAAACGGCCACGGACACCAAAATGGCCGCTTCTCGAAATCAAGGAAGTTTGAGAGAAAACGCGCAATATGCAATCGACAATCACGTCCTGGACAACATCTTCGGTCCTTTAGAGCTCGCTCTTGATCAATGTGACCGCCGAATCGAGCAAGAGCAGGCCATAACTACTAACTCCAGTTACAATCGACCCGAAATCACCTGCGACCACTGCCATAAGGACTTTCCGATGCCGAACTGGTGTTTCAGCATTCTCAATCTGGCATGCGAGCAAGGTAACTCTGGTACTGCACCTGAGCTACCCAATGAGATGCAGTGTCCGCAGTGCGAAGCGTACATGTCTCGCGGCGCGCTGATGTCACACCTGAAGTGCACTGGTCCCCTCGATTGCAAAGAGTATTGGCGCTCTTTGACCGTGATGGAAAAGAAGGCAATACATCCGGACTTTGACCTCAAGCGTTGTTACTTCCAGCTGTCCACCCAGAAGGCTCACGGATTTCAAATCGACTTTATCCAAGTCCCACCTGAGATCCCACCCACCAAGTTCACGTATCGCCCTCCACCGCCGCGCAAAAATACGAACGTTGCGAGCGTAACTCAGTTTGCCTCTTCACCCGCAGGTCACCCGGATACCGCGACCAAACCGGAACAGACGCGAAAGGAACCCACATACTGCCCGCACTGTGGCACATCCGTGTACCAACAGGCATGGTTCCTTAAGCAACATCTTCCGTCCTGTACAGAGAAAGCTACACGTGCGGGTACCTTGCACAGCTTCAGCTCTGAAACGGGATTGCGATGTATATCCAAACCTAGTGCTGTGAGCCGGAAGGACAACGAAAAGGTGCACGTTGGGGATTAGGGCGCCAAGAACGTGAAGCTGGATGGGCAGCAACATGTGTTGAGAACAAATCAGGTAAGTCAATTTAGAAAGATAAAGTTAGAAAGGTGATGTCTGATATAGAGCGAATGAGATAGTCTGGGAGTGAGTATAGGGCCACGGTAGGTAAAAGACGGTTTTATGGAGAAGACGGCTCTTAAAGTGTTATGGTACTCCAGGGTCGGCGATGCAACATTAGTGGTACTCAACATGTTAAGCTCTTTGGTTACATCCAGAAGCGTATCTGGCTTTCTTGTTTTCTTATGATGGCTGTACAATATTATGTACAAAAATCCGAATATCCCGGTTTGGGCCAGGATAGATAATACCGAAGCAGACAATTCTGATCTTCAAGTACGTTCACTGCAGTTCTTTGTGGTTCCCAGGGTATCTTAATCTGCGACATGACTTACACCATCCGTCCTGATGCATCTCGCACTCGCATCGCAGGCTGAAATAGCATCTCACCTGACCGCCCTGTCCCTACTCCTCCTGTCTCAGTCGGGCCAAAGCTTCCTTCTTCACAGCATCAATGTGATATTGTGACAGTGCCAACCTCGAAAGCAACTTTGTCAAGCCCTCCGTATCCATCTCCTGAATGTAACGGTAGCACCTCTGTTGGGGGAAGGCAGTACGGTCCTTGTTTGGGGACGCTGCATTGACATTCTCGTTCTGGCCACGGACTACGTCGATGATGCCTAGTTGAACCGTAAGAAACGTAGTTATATCTGGTGGAGGAACGATAATATTACTTTGTACCTCCTTCATTCTCTTCACCTTCGTATACTCGGCAAAATCAATCGCGACCTTCTCAAGAGACTCTCGCGGAAGCAACGGTAGACAAGCAGCAAGAGCGTATCCTAACTCAACTCGTTCCTTGTCCACATCGTCAAGGTTGCCGATGGAAGAGGCTAGGTCGTAAGACAAATAGGCATTGTAGAGTGCTACGTATGTGTGAGCAGCCTCGGCGTGATATCATGCTCAAAGCACTGACTGGTAAACATGATTGAGTTTCCGTTGGCTTCAGTTGCAGCGCACAGGACGAGGTCAGCTACGACACACATGCGCTGGGGACTTGTAGTGTCAGAGAGAATAGCAGTTATGATCATCTTTGTAGAAGCTGCTACGACGAGCAAATCTCTCACAGCATCCGAAGCTGCGTTCTGGAGGTAGTTTCGGAACAAATCAACGTCGCGTGGGTTCGTGTCGTTGAGTTCGACCGCATCGATGATTTCTTTGATGTCCGTCATTGGATCAACTGATCGTGTTCTTTTGTAGCGTGGAAAGATGGCGGCGGAGGAACTATGTAGTGTCCAGAAAGAGGATAAAATCGATAGAGTGTAAAGCAACGGTGGCCAGTGATTGTAAACAGGCCCACGCACTTTGGTGGCTTAGGGCGTTTGTTACCCGGTGAGACAGCAGCCAAACAAGTCCGCCGCTCAACATTTCGCACCCGTCTCGCGCCCGCCACGACTGGTCCAAACTCTTTCAACCTCAAGCGCCTATGTAAACGGTCGACAATATGGCACGCAAAGATCTCCTCAAGAAGGCTTTTCGCAACAATTTCCTTCGCAAGTCCGTCGCTGATCTCAAATCGCTCGCCTCAGAAAAAGTGCACCCAAAGCCTCGACATGCAAGTAGTACCAACCTGCGTTCCATGTACGAAGAGACCGCCCCGGTCTTGCCAAATCCTCTTACGAGTATCAACGACTCTCCCGCCCAAGAGAAACGAGAGGACGATGCCAATGCGAGTGTAATCAGCCGATCTGTTTCTTCTGAGGCCATCCAAGGTTCGCGTGAGAACGTTTCGAGTTGGCTGAAAACTGTCAAAGAAGACCCAGTTCATGTGGCTACCAGCTTGACAGGGCGTAATGAAGAGAGGGTTCGTATAAAACCATATCCTAGAATTACGTCTCATAAATTTGAAGCTGACAAGCAGCAGCACGAGGATAGGACGCGCGATGACCGTATTCTACGTATGTCTTCCTCAGAGATCCGCCGCGAGATAGAGAAGGTTCGTATACTACGCTTCCCGGTTCCTGAAGCACGAAAGATACCAGCATAACTTCTGACAGGCCGACGCCGAGCAAAAAGCCATGGCTCGACGCGCACATTTCTTGTGTGGCCACGAACAGCTGGTTTCCGACTACCGCGACCTCTTTCTTGCGTTTGAGGAAATGATCGTCTCCCACCTCGAAACTATCGATACGACCTTAGCCTTACTTGAAGCCATGGATGCTCTAAGTCCACATGCTAAGGCACTGATACGGGAGACCTTGGAGAAGAAGCAATTCTGCGAGGATAGGTTGACCGAGTTGTTACCTGTGAGGTCAAGGTTGGGGATGTAAGGGCTGAGAAGGGGGGACGCTTAGCCAATTGCACATTAAGACATGAGAGAATGGTGGATATGATTAACCGGGGGCCATCAGAGGGGAAGATGACCGAAATGGGATGAGATAGACTGAGCATTATGCCCAGTTGGCCGAATGGGGGTTGTTCTTCTCGTTAATGTGTGCCACCAATGGTAGTAAAATGTGAAGAATTCCTGGAAGATATGCCAGTAAACACACACAAGAGCATTTTTGTTACCCGTAGAGCACAGGTGAATGGAAAAGGCAGACGACGCGACCGTTTGTTCTTGGCGCTCAATTTGGCGACTTCCCGTTCCACTGTCATATATTTAAATCTTTCACGTGCTTTTGTGCGATGTACAAGTCCGAGCGATCAGGTGGGCGATGGGAGTAAGCGATAATATTATGTAGGACGATGGCGACAAGACTGGCTTAGTACACATGTCAGATGCGGTGTAACCGGTGGCGAACATCCGAGATGACAGCATGCAGCGCATGGATGCGACGATCGACTCCTCCTTCCCCTCTCCCAAGGCAGTAAATAGCGCATCACTCCCTGGGGGTACACGGTCAGTTGCACAGCACATAGAAGGAGGTTGAAAAAGAGCTGTCACGCTTAGCCATTCACAGCTAGAAGTGCCTTAGCGCTCGCTGCACATCGTTCCATCCAAAGTGGGCTGTGTCAACACACGCTCGCAACCCCTCTTATAAACACTTTAGGCCACCTTCCAAATGGCCACGCACCACCTCTCTTCTTGCGCTCCAGCGCTTCTGCGCGCGCTCAACCGTTTAGGATGAGGGAGTCTGACAATCTGACGCTCGACGATGGACGCGTCCTGTCGTACGCGATTTACGGCTCGCCAGTCCCGCACACGAGCGTCTTCTACTTCCATTCCTTCGCATCATCCCGCAAAGAAGGAAAAATATGGCACACAGCTGCAGCGAAGCTCGGTGTGCGCCTAGTTGTCCCTGACCGCCCGGGACTCGGCAATTCAAGCTTCCAGCCCGACCGCACGTTCCTAGACTGGCCCAAGGATGTCATCGCTCTCGCAAACCACTTGAAGATACAAGCCTTCTATGTCTTTGGCTGGAGCGGCGGTGGCCCATATGTGCTAGCCTGCGTGAAGAGCGTCCCGAAGAACCGCTTAGCCGGTGCAGCTGTCGTCTCTGGATTATACCCAACCTCTCTTGGAACCGCCGGAATGATGCCCGGTTTGCGTCTTATGATCTGGACCGCGCCATGGACAAGCGGCATCGTAAGCACAGTTGCCGACATGGTGGTTGGAAAAGCAGCACGCAATCCGGACCCAAAGGTATATGAGGATACCCTTGCGAAAGCAATCGACGGCAGGCTTGAGATCGACAAGCGTGCCATGAAAGACGAGAAGAACTGGCCGGGATTTTGCGAGGGCACTAGAGAAGGACTTAGGCAAGGCGGCCAAGGCACGGGTATGGAGAACAAGCTTAACGGAAGTCCCTGGGGTTTCGAGCTCAAAGAACTTAACGTTGGCGAGAGCGGCGTGCCCCTGACACTATGGCATGGTACAAAAGATATCAACTGCCCGGCTGCGATGGCGCTGAAGGCGAAAGATCTCTTACCTGGTGCGAAGCTGAACATGATGGAAGGAGAGGGACACGTAAGCTTTGGGTTTAATCATCAGGAGGAGATATTGAGGGAGCTCATCGGTGCTACGGATGTCTGAGGGTAGTAACTGGTATCGGTTCTCTTATTCAACGATTATGATGACGACGACATGAATATCAGAAAACATTCGTTTCATACCATCCAATCACAAACCCGTCATTCATGGCTAACATTAATATGAAAACAATATCACTTCCGCATCCCCCCCGGGCCAACAGCTTATCCGTCTCTTCCAACAAACAAGTCCACATACAAGCGATTAACCTCCAACTCCAACCTTCCCACAAATATCTGCATAATTCGTCTCCTACTGCTGTGAGTGTGGGTCTAAGTTTACCGGGTATTTATCATGGCTGTGTAATCTGTGTTTATTGAGATACTCTGCGTGAGAATGCAAGCGGTGCTTTTCCTCATTGGCCTCGGTAGGAGAGAAGAGCGCGGCTTCGACACCACGACGAGACCGCGAAGGTGGCAAGAGAGAACCGGAGTTAGAGAGTTGGTATGCACTCAAATAGCTTTCTTCGCTTTGGATGCTTGGCCTCGGTTTTATGTGGTTGTCGCGGTAGTTGCGGGCATCGTCGTGAATCCATGGCCGCGGGATGCTCATTGCAGAGACACCGGTCGCGACTACGATGGCTGTCGTGAACGTGTAGTTTAATTTCATTTTGGTTTTGGGGTTGAGTATGGAATGTATGACATGGTGTCGCTTTCGTTTGTCTAATTTGTGATGACAAGAAGAGGGGAAAAAACGACGGTACTTAAAGAACCGGAGAAATGATATTTTTTTAGTCTATAAAAAGAAGGTGTGGTACTTTCCGGGGCGTTGGTGAACTTCTATCATGGTTTGGAGGGAAGCGTGGCAATGGCGCCCATATTTGGTACCGCCACCTATACTATACATTTCCGGTAATAGAGCAACTTGAAAAACATCACTTCTCTACATAAACTATATAAGAAAGCTTCTACGAAATGACATCTCTGGCGTACATGCAGTATAACAGTAAAGGAGAAGTATGGCCATCTCTTCCGAGGACCTGCCCCAATCTACATAGCTTTAGCTACCAAACCATATCCAATATCTAGTACCCACATCATCAACAATTGTTAAAATCTTACATTGAAAAGAAAGTCAATTTTGAAAATGCCTTACGTGCCAAATGATGCCCAGTGTAGAGATCAGCGCGATTCCTCACGGCCAACGCGAGGCTGAAACTAAGTATGAGAAAGGGAGACACACGTCACACTTCCGATGGTTTTGAGCACCCTCATAATTAGGGCTTCTTGCTCTGATCCTCTGCTCAGCTTTAGTCAACTGCAACCAGAGTTCTTATAAATACCCATAAGATTCAAGATCGTCATACGTACCAATACTTTCCCAGATATTACACATCGTTAAATAAGACGAGGCTAAAATCTTGGCAAAATGACCGGGCACATGCCCAGTTTTCACCTCAAAACTCTGTATCTCTTCCATTTTCTTTGTGAACAACCGTGTCTCACTATGAACTCCGGAACTGTCATTTGTTTGAGTACTAGACTGTTCGTTCTCGAGAGGTCTGGCAGGGGCTTGCGCTGGAAGTTCTGTAAATGAATTGTTCATCGCCAGCTCGTCTACTTTGTATCAACCATTGTACTCATAAAATTATACAAGAATATGAAACATACCATCCGAGGCAAAATCTTCTACAATCACTTGCTTCGGCACAAGAGCGTCTGGGGCACCTGGAGTGGTATATGCCCGTTTCGTTTTGTTCGATTGGCCCTTTCTTACTGGCGCCATCTTTTTAGTATGGATGTAGTAGTAGTAGTAGTAGTAGTAGTAGTAGTAAAGAAAATGTGTCTATGTTGTTTGGTTGTCCAAAGCCAACATGAAGGTCCAATAGCTCAAGTACTTATACCCATCACCTGCAGGGGCCCTGGTGATTTTCCACTGGCCTGCAAACATGATTCGACCGGACGCGAGGTAACACAAAGACGCGTACGAAAGCCCGAACCATACAGTTTGTTTTAAAACGCCCGGCTGAAACAGATGAGATGCATAGTTCACCACGTCACCGCTACCATCCAGCTGGTAGAGGAGAAACCTTCGTGAAAGGTCTGCAACACACTTACATGAAGAAGGGTCGATGAATTGGTAGGCTGTCATTGTTCTGGCTAACTGCAGGATTGGCCACTATGCCCGCTTCCATAGAAAGACTAAAGGTCATGATAAGTCTCTGTGACTCACAATGTACGTTCCGAAGTTCCGGGGCGGATATCCAGTCATTCAAACGAGGGTGGTTGGGATGGGGTCCTCTTCACGAAGTGGGTGTGCGGGGAAACGATGGGACACCCCGTCTGCGGAGCAAAGCGAGCTTCTTTATCTCGGCAAACTCCTCCTTGGACCCATAAATGGCCAGTTTTTCCATCTCCAAATCCAATTGAATCACTGCTGCAGCGGCGACCTCGAACTGTTTCTTGATCTGGTGACGAATCAGCATCTTGTCCTTATGATCTTATCAGGCGAATGTGTCTTCAGATTGATTTACCCATGCATAAATCTGGTCGACCACACTCTTCAGACGCTGTATCGCTTCATCGTGTGGGGTGAACTCCTCCTCGTAGATAGTTTTCGTTGCGACCTCATCGCTGTTAGCGGCGCGCTTGCTACCTTCACTGAAGGAAGACCGCAAGACCCGAAGCTTGTTCCATGCTTTCTTATGTTGCTTTACGGAGTTCAACGCGGCTTCACATTCTTTTTTGATCTTTTTAGTAGTCGCGCGAGTGTCATTGTAGGCTTGCAACTTCTTTTTCGGACTCTCATTAAATGCTTTCTTGATGTAGACGATATCGCGTTGGAATGTATTCGCTATCATGTTCTCGTGGTATTGGGATATAGTATATTCCTAGACTAAGTTTCAGCCTCTGCACTTACTCATTATAGGAGGCATCTAACTAGCAGGATTCCCCATACTATAACCCCATCAGCGGCACACTGAGCGCAAGTCTCAAGCTCCAGATATCCATACCATGCCCATCCATATTGGAACGCCAATTCCATGTCTCAACAATCGCTTGCTTCTCCAATCGGCCCCGAACATCTTAGGACCAACATATCAATGCTGAGTATATATATAGAACAGTCAGATCGCGGAGAACGCGTTCAATCCACCTCCTCATGCTTAATAACCTCCCCACTCCACTTCAAGACCGTCTTCAGATAGCGCATCTGTTTTTCCTCCGGTACTCCGCGGACCAAGGATATCATGAAGCGTGTATCCTCGTCCATGTCTGGAAATAGCACGTCGAGAAAGGGAACATGCAGGTGTTGCCGGACGTCCCCTTCTTCCTCTAGCAATTCCTCCTGGAACGCAAAAAGTATTGAATCCTTGAATCGTCAGTTTGCGGGTCCTCATGCTCTAATATATCCTTAAGCAGATCGATGGCTTCACGTCTATCGTTGGTGTGGCGCTGCTCAATCGCCATGGCTTCCTTATCGCACTCGATAATCCGCCTGAGATGCCTCTCCTCAAGGTTATTCTGCCTAAAACTGTGTCAGCTCTTAACTCTTTAAGTTGAGGTTGTGTCTGGCGGGCCTACCTCGTTTTGACCTTCAATTTCTTTTCGTAGTGCTATGCACTTTTCCTGTAATTTTTCCCCATCCTGATTGATCTGTAGCTGGTTTTGAGTGTGCCTCTGGAAACGAAGCTGGTAGTCTCGGTGGCGGAGAGCAATTACGATGTCGAGGGCAACTTCATGAGGGTTAGCTAAGGTATCTGCCTGGCCCGGATATTTGTACGTTCTGAACATACTATGGATATCCATTGGACTCTCACCATTCTCGTTCGCGGTGTCGGTCTCGCTAATCTGGTCTCGTTCTAATTTCTGTTTGAGTGAGTGGGCTGTGCGTGCGTATACCGGATAGATACTGATTTAACAGGGTTGCTCCGACTTGAAGGGTTTAGTTGAGGCGATAAGGTAAGTGGGTGTTGACACCTAGTATTGGGCTCATGTTTTGATGTTATATAGGGCTATCGAGCTGCACCAGTGCATAGCTGGTCGGTGCACATTCTTAGAAAGAAATAGATCACGTGCGAGTTGGACAGCGAAGTCCTAACCGGTGTGATGAAAACAGGATTCCATTTGACGTATGATATATAATTCTTGAAGTAATTGTGCTACGATTCTGATGCGTTTGCTCAAACATCTATGTTGATACAAACATTTGCCCAGGTAAAACTCCATTAGAATGTAAGGCTGCTGATACGATATCTTCAGATCTAACAGCTTCTAAGACCAGACCAGCCATCTGTAGTATATTTGTACTTTCGTTCCATCCATACGTACACTATACACCTCATCTATCCTATTCTGTGCTTTTTCTTATCCAAGACTACAGGAAAGGCACCATGAGTATTCTGTGAGTCCATTTTCAATCTACCACTCTCAAAATGTGAATTCCATCTAAATTCAACTTTTTTATTGCTACTCCCTCGAACCGCAAGGATGGTAAAGGAGCAAAAGAGAAGCATATACCTCGCCTAACGTCATCCGATATTTTGAGCCCAGTCTAAAGCACATAAGCATTTGCTATTATGAATTTCGACCTACAAGTCCTCATGTACATCAGGTTTTTTTGCTATATTTTGAAGTTCACGTCTCTAGCAAGATCGACATGGTAATCTCTAGAGAAACCGTTTAGTGTGCCAATCGGGAGGCGTCAAGTCATCGCAAACACCATATGCGTTTGTTCCAGAATTTTATTCTCTAATATCCAAGCTTCAGACAAGAAAACCATAGGGGTTTTAGACTTGCTCTTCAAAAGTCCAAAAAGCTAAGACTCCTGATAAGATCCCCCATGAAGTTTTCCGTAGCTCTGTTCTGATGCGCGCCAGTTTCCTGACGAAACTTCGTGCACTATGACAGCACCTGGTTTAAAGTCGGACACTCCAGCCCCAAGCCAGACGCACGTACATGCATTAGAGCATTATTTCAATTCTAACTCTCCCATTCCAATGATCTTTCATGTTCTCTTCTTGTAGTTGTCAAAATCCGCCGCTCTTGAGGCTGAAACTCCATGATTCAGCAGCGATTAAATGTTGAAATCCTAACCCCGAAATGAGAATAGGGGGGAAGGAGTGGTGCACAGTGTAACCCTAGCTCATCGCGCACGCCATATCAATACTTTCATCGTCTTTTTAGACGTCAAGATTCCAGGCAAAGCCCCATGAGCCTTTCCTTTTATAATTTTAATCCGCTTACCTACAGCAAAAACTCCATAATCTCTTAGCATATTTATCTGGACTCTCGAATGCCAAGACCGATGGAGAGACTGTAAGGAGAATCCCGCCACATAGAGTGCGCCGACCAATGATTTGGACCCAATCAGCAGACACCATGTGCTCGTTTGAGTCCATTTGAAGTCCAACACTCCATAATTCAGGCCATCAACGTGTCCTGGAGGTGGCTTTTATCCTCTTCTTCCGCAGCAAAAATCCATGTCACATGAATTTTATTGCTGTATCTATGGTTTTTATAGACCTGTCTAGCTCCACCCCATATCTCAGAACGCGGCACAATTATAATTCGTAGACACTCGAGCCACGACATCGTGGAGGAAGTGTGCAGATCGAAACGAAGGCGAGGGAAACCCGTCCCATAATGATCTCTCTCATCTTTTCAACGCCGGAAGCGAACACCCATGAATAGTTTATATCTGAGTTTGAGTCCCAGCAACATCCATCGTAGGCAATTTTGATTTCACCGCTTCCAGCACGTCTTCATGCATGATACGTTTTCCCGTTTCAATCTCAAGCCGCGAGACCAGCGGAGAGAATATGTGTGCAGGTCAAACAACGTCCCACACCATGGAAGTCTGTCATTCTCTGTTTCAACTCCTGGAACAAGCGCCCATCGACTAGTTGCCTTAATCGTTTAAGTCCCACGCGCCAAACAATCCCATGGTGTGTGCATCGTGTTCTTTAAATACCCCGCTCCAAAGTCAAGACCTCCATGATGCAAAACCGCATATGATTAAGGGTTGAAGGCTTCACCCCAAACCAGACACCCATATTTTCTCCAGGACATAGTTCTTGAAGACGCGCACTGATGTCCCAAACCCAGACAATCCCCCATTCGGTGTGTTCGGACGCATTTGTAATCCATCGCCCCCACAGCATAAGCCCCTTGGATCGTCTTCGAATGTTCTTGAACTCTAAGACCCCGCCCCACAAACACCCCATGTCATCTTTATGGAATCTTCTTCAATCCACTGCTCCCGAGGACAACCTCCATAATGCCATTATGTTCGAGTTTTAAACCCTCAATCGCGAGGTGTAGAGTGGGAAGAACTGTGCTGTGTGAGCAGCACAAACCCCATCAAGTCTCTCTCTCTCTCTCTTTAAACTGCAAGACCCCACCCCACCAAACACCATGTACGCTTCGTCGCCGAGGACTTTCCCTCCACCCTTCCCAGGCCCAACCTCCATTTCTCTATTGATGTCCAGTTTTAAACCCCCAAACCGCATGCGCAGTAAAGAAGGAAGATGTGCTCTCCTCCCACAAGCGCAGGACAAACCCCATACGATAGACTTCTCTTCGCTTCTTTTTTTAGACTTGCAGATTCCACCCCAACAACCACCCCATTCAATTGTTCCAGGAATCTTTTACTCCGCCCGAAAATCACCCCATGCACTTTTTCGCATTTGTTTTACTCCACAACTCCCAGCACCTCCATACTTTGAAGTGCTTTATCTTTTAGACCCCCAACCACGCAGTCAAGAAAAGAAGAGAAGTGTGCAGCCCAAAACCGCGCATCGAGAAGCTATATATACCCGCCCCATCCCCTCCGAAAAACGTTGAGACGAGCGCGAGGGGAAATGTTGAGATGGATGTTGGGACGAGTGTGTGTGTGGACGAGTTAAATCGCACTTGTTAGTTAGTTACAACCTCACAGGACGACATCAACGCGTATAACGAAGGAAGGATATGACACGAACAACGCCCCTCATCTGGGCTACTTGATTTGACTTCTTATCTTTCTCACTCTGTTTCGCTGGCTTCGCTGGCTTCGCTAGCTAACTACACTACAATGGTATCCAACATCGACATGCACCTCTCTGTCTCTCACAAAACCATCTTGCTACAGATGCAACACGAATCAAACGCCATCTAGATGCAAGAATCCCGCCCAGCAGAATCCACTCTTGACAAAGGAAAAGGAAAACAAAAAAAAGTGTCATTAAAGTCGTACCGCAAGCCTTGCTATTTACCTTGCAAAGTAATCTGTTCTTCCGTGGCCGGTTTGATCGGGGCTGTACGGCGTGTACGCGCTGGAAAGCGGTGTGTGGGTTCCCATAGGTTGGGCGCCAGATAACAGCATTGCGTCGTCGCGCGCTTGGCTGGTGTTGCTTACTGTGCGGCCGAATCCACTTGAATCTGGGCCAGGGCTGTACTCCCGCAGATTGCTCGGCGTCGTGTGGTAGCCCGCGGGGTACGTGACGCCCGGCTCGTCCCTTTCGCTTCCTCGCGAGGCGGAGCGGCCGCGCTCGCTGCCGCCCATGACGGACGAAGGTGTACCGGGGCGGCTGATGGTGGACGGGCCGTACAAAGAGCTCGAGTCGCCGCCTGCTTCGTCGGCGAATTCGGGGCGGTTTTTGAAGTTCTCGAAATCCATGTTAGACTCGGAGACGAATTCGAAGGGGCCGGTTCCTGCGATGGCTTTCCCGGGGTTTTCCTTGGACATGCGCTTCATGCTGTAGACGTCGCTGTATCCAGTGGCTCCCAGATCGCCGTCTAAGCGGCCGCGGTACACTTCAGCCAGGAGATGCTTGCTCTTCTCGTGTACCATTGGTACAGTGAGCTTTTGGTATAGGGCTGGGTGGCCGAATCGAACGGCGACGCGGTCGCGCCGGCGAGATTCCTTATCGATCGGTGGAGGAGCTTCGACACCCTTGAGCGTCTCGCCCTTCGTGTAGTACTTCATTGCGCTGTCGAAGGTGCTCTTGCAGTAGAATTTGAAACCGATGAGCAGGAAGGGGATAGGAGCCATGACGCCGAGCATCATCTTGATGTCGCTACCGCGAGCACCGACCATGAGGGCGATGATGCTATTCGAGATGACAAGAGCGACGAGCATACGGTTGAAGATAGTGCGCCAGTAGACACCGCCGGACTCGTTCTTCGTGGCAAAGACATACCTATAAATGTCAGCTGAGGATAACAGACGTCAGTGGGCCACTTACAGCAGAAGATACTTCTTCATCGAAGAATCAATGGTAAAGTAGAATGCGGTAACGACCAGGGTGATAGGCTGCAAAGAGCCGAAGCAGAGAGCAACCGTTGAGTAGAAAAGGAAGTAGTTGTAGTAGTTAGCATACTCGAATGGCGGAGGTGCAGTCCGCTGTATAAGCTCACGCGGCGTGGGATTTAAAAATTTACGGGAGAACGATCCCCATCCAAGGTTGACAGCCTGAGACAAGTCGATGGCGGCACCCAAATTACGCTGAATCAGCCATGTGACCCAGAAAGTGGTCATCTGACAGAGAGCGACCATTGTGTTTTCGAAAGGGTGGATTTCCTTCAAGATTTCGTACCACGGGAGATTACCCTGCTTCGCGAGCTCAACCGTTGCGGTGACTAGGCGGAATACGGCGCCGAAAAGCGAAAAGACGAGCAAGTTGTTGATGACGAAGAAGGAGTAAAGTTTGGAGACGACGTGCCTTTCGCGCGACGTCTTGGAAAGATCACCGGCTTTGATGGAAAGGCGGCGGAAGATGATGGGGAGGAAATAGTAGAAAAGCGAGGTAAGGGCCGGAGCAGCGATACCTACAGAATCCAGTCAGCCTAGCTCAACTGCCAGGATACATACTTCACTTACCTTGCACGATAGACCAGGCCTTGGGGTTTCTCTTCATTTCTTCACCAAACTCGGGCCAAAGCAAGGCAATGTTGGAGAGCTGGGCAAGGAAAACGGCAATCAGAGCGTTAGGGATGAAATACAGCATCGTGAGAAGAGTAATCCAGACGCCATTGATAAATGCTCTCCATCGACGGGTTTTGGCATCCACGGCCAGATTCTTCCAGATAATGTCCTTTGGCCTAGGCGCGAGCTGAACAATTGCACCCTTAACCGTCTTGCTCCGCGCGGCGAATGCCACGGTATGTGCAGATTCGATGGTTTCGTAGCTAGCAAACCCGTAGGGCATCGCGTCGCGCTTGTCTACCGTTTCGCGGATTTCCTTGATCTTGGTTTCTAAGCGCTGGATCCTTGCCGTCAAGTAATCGATTGCATCCACTTTTGCTGCGCTGCCGCTGTATTCGGGGTCCCTCTTGGAAGGTTTGCAGAGTGGACGTGTCGCGGGCAAGCTGTTTGGATTCTTCAAGTATTTGGCCAGGACCTTCTCCAGCTCGACGACAGCCTGTTCATGCTGCTCAATTAGATCTGGGATATCTTTAACGTTCCTCCCAACAGATGCGCGCGGCACATCGGGCGTCGCCCTGACGCTGTCGGTGATCTCGACGATGCCTTGATCGCTACGCAAGCTCCTCTTGATATCGGTAATCATGAGCGTTCGGGAATGGAGGCTGTTCTGGTATTCGGGGCTTTCCATGAACTTCCTCCTCAGCTGGTGAATGGCGCGGTAAGTCCACCACAGGAAAGCGCAGACGATGATGTCGAAGGCATATGCGCAAACCACATAGGCCCAGAAAGCATCCCCCCACAGCGTCATGGGTGTCATGAGAAAGATGATGTTGCCCGTGTCCTTACTGCCGTCGATGTTTGTGGATTTTGCGATATTGATGGGCAAAATGATGGCGCAACCGGCTATAGCGAGGCAGATGAACATGTTGCGGCACATGCGAGCAATGCGCAGGAAGACGGTGGCATCCATGCCGATTGTGTTCATGTATTCGTGTTCGGTGGTTTTGAAGACTGGACGAAACCAGGCAAAGAGGCTCTTGTCCATGGGCGGCGGCCTGTGTTTCTCGTCGGTGTGACGAAGGCGAGGTGCGTAAACGACTTCATTCCAGGGTCGTAGTATGCAGAAGGCGAGGAAGATGGCGGTGGTAATGCTCAACGAGGTGGCTATGGCAGCAATAAGGGAGCCCGTGACGACCTGCTCAGGTTAGAAGTTGCTTGCAGATGGCCAGTGCTTTGCGTACTTCGCTGCTGAAGGGATCTTTCATGAGATTGAGGAGCTTGTCGCCTAAGCTGGGCTCTCCATCTCGCGGGAACATGAGGCCCCGCGAGCTCGAAGCCATTGTGAGGGTGGTGCGTATGGTGTGGAGGAGGAAAGAGCGAGCGTGTGTCAGTCGAGAAGGTGCGACTGTGTCGTGTGTCGGGGGGGAAGGCGCAAGGGACGCGATGGAGATCAGAGCATGTGCCCTGGGTGCAGTCTAGTCAATAGCCCGCGTAAACAATTAAAAAAAGGAGTAAGCGAGGGAGAAGACGGGAAAGAAGGCGTGGAGCAGACAAAGGGTCAAACGGGTGTTCAGCGAGCGGCGTGTGATAAAGAGCGAACAAGGGATTCAGGTGTTTTGCTCGACCCCGTTGAGACTATGACGGCGCATCCCTGTCGCATGCTGGACAGGCCCAGGGCACGCGGAGCCGCCCATTCGTGGGCGGCGCGGCTACCAGGCGCCGTTGTCTCCGCCGCGAAGCAATTATTTTTGGGCCGTGGTCGCGGCCTCGACGATCGCCACGCCAGATGCTACCCTGCGTACGCTATGGTCCTGGGGATCCCGCTGCGACCCAAGAACCGTACGTACAGCGCACCGCCATGGTTGTGCGAGCTGCCAGCACGCGTGGGTGCCTGGAGAAGGCACATGGCATCGTCGTCGTCGCCGTCTGCAGAAGCACATGGCCTGAGACACCGCCTGGCGTCTCTCGAAACATGCGGCCGGCGGACTCAGATTGTTTTCATGCATGCCTCACCATTGGCCACAGCGTCGTGAAACGGCCCGCCTCACAGCTGACGAGGCGTGCCTTTCTTCCGCACCTCTGCCGCCGCGCCGGCACAGCGGGTACCGGTGCCCTTCACTGCTGACAGCGTGTCGGGTCCGCTGTCCGGAATCCCACCACGAAGACCGACTCTGCAGCGCTGCGTCCTCGCGCAGTGGCGAGTTCCCTGGTGACACCTGCAGCTGCTCTGTGCAGTCTATTGATTTTCGCTCAAGCGAGGTGCCGCACGTCATTCCCATGTGCCACACCACCCCTCGATATGGCAAGAAATGCACACGTCTGCACGAGGAATGATAGCCCACGGAACGGGTACGTCATATGCCTGTCTTGCCGGGGCCAGGGTCCTCCGCCTTCATGCAAAACAATACGCCCCAAATCGTCCGCAAGCCGGCACTGTGCGAATCGCTGTGCACGGAGATGAGGCTCGCTCCTTGCGAATCCTCATAGAGCAATGTATATGCTTCATCTGTACAAAGACCCAAGCTTGAATACCTATCCTACAAAGACCAAACAGTACCGCTTGCGAGTCGGAAGGAAACATGCTCTGCAATCAGTGCCAATGCATCCAATACACATGACCTAATACAAGCCTTTGCTGATGCTATCCATCCATCCATCCATCCAACCGCTATGATGCCCATAAATCCCCCATATACCGATTCACTTCCATGGTGCCCAAATCCAGACCACCTCGCGCCGTGAAACCCATCTTAACCAAACAAGCTCCAGAAAAATTATATATCCAACTGCATACGCACATCATCACCTAACCTCCACTCGTCGTCCCTTGCTGTTCTCTCGAGCGGTGTGTGAACATCATCCTCATCGCTTCTCCGACTCAGGTTGCTACTCGTGCTTGTCGCGATGGTGGGCGCTGTGTCACTACCGCCCCTGCTACGACTCCTCTTCTTCTTGAACCACCCTCGCTTGCTCTTCGTACTAGCAGCATCAACGTCTGAATGGTAGTTTTCAAGGTTGAGGGTGTCAGCAAGGGTCGTGTCAGTGCTAGCAATCGCGCTGGCAGCTAAGCTAGCAACGGTGCTGGTGCTGGAGTTGACCTTTGTTAATGTATTCGACGCTGTAGAGGCGGACCGCGCGTGAGAAGGTTTTTTGGAGGAAGGTGTGGGTGTGGCAGGTTCTGCGGCGTCCGCGATGGGGTCAAGACGGGGCGTGGGAATGGGCGTTATATCTGTGGAGGGAGTAATCTCGACCAACTCGGCGTCCCGATACCACTTCCGACGGCGGGTGTAGCGGCCCCAGCTATCCTGTCCTCTTTTGCCGTCTCGCCACTATTGCAAATTAGTTTCATCTCAAGGCACCATGCATTGTAGTACACACCTTGTTGTCGTAGTATATCCATCCAACTTCCTCTACAGATACAGCCTTGCCACTCTTTGCGTCCTTCTCTGCACCTTCGACCTTCCACTCGCTACCTTTTATCCATCTCCACCTGGCATGTCCTCCTTCAACGTCAGGAAGCTCGAACTGGTCTTTTGGTGGTACAGGGTTAAGGTGCTCGTCAGTCCATGGCGCTCGCTCATATGCCAACATGGAGGATGTCCACCCTATTCCCAACCATCTTCTTTGATTTTCGTAGATGGTGAATGTAAATCGTACTCCTGGCGAGTCTGGTCTTCTCTTTGCAGCAAGTGAGGCCGCAACCTCCTGGGCGCTCTTCCTCCGGGGTGGCAGAGCCGGGGCGCCGTCGCTACCCTTGGCCGCAGGCTCTATGTCTCCGAAATTCAACCCTGTGAGGAAGACACATATCCTGCGTACCGTCCGCGACCGCCAAAGGATCGCGCGCGACACTCGGGCAGGTCTAGAATGCCAGCTGAGCACCACAGTACCAACAGCTAGTACCACTCGCTTCGTTGTAAGTATGTAGAATGGCGGCAGTGTCAAAATAATCCAAAGCGGTAGGACAAAGAGTATCCGAACGAACAAGAGTGTAAGCGCGGGTCTCGTCGTTGCTGAAGTCGCTGTCCTCTGAGTGGAGAGGAAGTCCGTCAGCCGCAGAAATGGGTCGAGGAGAATACTACAACGCGACGTAAACAGCTTGAGGCTATCCACGATCTCCTCCAAGCTTTTGTGGTGCTTGATGTTGCTCTCTGATTCGGCCCTTCTGTGTCCCTTCTGACCCTTCTCGCCCGTGAATGAGGTGGATGAAAGCGGGGAGTATCTGCGCGCATACATCCCCGCTATCAAACCCACCACCAGTATGATCGGCCCTGCATATCTTGTGGCTGCGTCGCCGTATAGCACCAAAGCCCAGAATCCTGCAACTAGGAGAAAGCTTTCCCACGGATCCCCAGTCGTCCATGTTAACAGCCCGACGAACTTGTTCAACGGTAGTAGGTACGGATGCGAGTACGCTAACACGCGAGTTATCTGCGGTGGTGTCGCGGCGAGTAAAGGGCTCTTCTGGTGTACCAATATCGCAGAACGTAGCTTTGTTTGTGGTGTAGCTTGGCTTAGGGTGGACGGGGAGAAGGCAGCGTACGTGGGCGGGTTTGGGTCGGCGATAGGCTGCGGAGTCGCATCGTTCCCGGATCGCGATGGAGAGGACATATGTTCTAGCCACGGGGTATCTTGAGGTATGTTAGCATGGCGGGAAGTCTAGTGCTTGAAGACGTGAGAGTGAACTTGCCAAATGCTGCCATGCATAGAGAGAAGCTGCGTCATAGCCAATAGTGGCTCGTATGCGCCGGTAATGTTGAAGGCGCGTTTCCGGCTCAGCCACAACAATAATGTTTTCTTCGACACTGCGTTACTCTCGAAGACACCTCAAACGCTTAGAAGTGAAAGACGGCATAGAAGTGTGGCGTGGATTCCGCGGTCGGAACCGCGGCGGGGAGCTAACTATGGCGCATGTGAATGCCTAAGCCGAGAGAACTGAAGCTACCGTGACAACAAACAGTACTATGTATACGGTAGATTGTGCTTAACGACTTTGAAGCAGCTCCCTAAATATTATTTACCATGCCCTCATCGCACGAAGGGCTTCCCAGGTGTTCTGCTATGGTTGTTTCTTCCATGTTTGCGATCGCAACGTGATTGGCTAACAGACTGAAGATCACGGGATCGATTCTGGCCCGGAATCGCGCCGAATCTTCAGAAATTCTAAGGCTCTCTCCTCCGCCGCCGACTATACTTTGATTGCAGCATTCATCGAGAAGGTTTCAGCGGCCGCAGATCTTTTCTGTCCTTTCTCTTCCTGGCTTTGATTTGCGATATTCTGTCACAATGGCAAGTGGTTCGCCCCCTTCACCCGCTTCATCCAGACTGACCATCTAGGCGCACCGTATAATAACACAAGTCGTCTTCACCGGCGTCCGAATAATAGGACGCGCCGTCTCCGAATCGTACCGCCAGGCTGCAGCATCTCAAAAATATGCCGCCGCAGGCCAGAAAGCTGGTGGCGGCTTTTCATCCTCGAACATTACCATGGACGAAGCCTGCCAGATCCTGAACGTCGGACCCTCGAAAATGGGACAAATAGACGAAGCATTTGTTACGGAACGATTCAAGCGGTTGTTTGACCTCAACGATCCCAAGAAGGGTGGCAGCTTCTACCTACAGAGCAAAATCCTAAGGGCGAGAGAGCGCATCGAGCGCGAAGTACAAGGGTTTAAACAGATGGCAGAAAGAGAGCAGGAGTTATCGGAGGGGTTCAAGCCCAAGTGGACGAAAGAAGGGAAATGAAATCGGTGACAGGAGCGCGACCGCATAGATCCGTTCAATACTGGGAGAGTCCCTCTAATCAACGACCCTTGCCCACCTACAGCGGACGATGGTACTCTTCTTTTCTCCAGGCATTAGACGGCGTTTGGGTAGTGGCATAGCGTTGGGCATGGCGCTGGTTGAAAGTTTCGGCCATGGTGCTGAGCGTGGCTGCAAGAGAGGCATGCAATAATCACAATGCTTCTCCACTCTCCGCTGTATATATTACTTGCTCGCGCAGCCTCTGTACTATCTACTGTATTATTGAGCTTCGAGTCTTTGGGGCTTTCATTGCGATACATGCATTGTTGTTCACCTGGAAATTTACAAGAAACAATACATCTACGCATGTTATCGAGCATGGTTGGATAACCATTCTGCAAAATTCTCTATGCTGCAGTCAATTTGCCTTGGAAGATCTATCAAAATTTCTGTTCACCTAGTACAAGTTTTCGAGTAGAGCAGGCACTGGCGAACGTCCAGGCGCTCTTCCCCGGGAATCGCGTCACAAGCCGGAGTGGCGCTACACGGCTTGGCACAAATAAAGTATTACAACAGACCTTTGTTCATTCCACACTCCACCGCAACCGCCTCGCGCAAACGATCACGACCATCCCCACAACAAACGACGCGCTAGCGCATTACTTCAAGAAACCGATCGCATAGGTGGATTTGTAATGGTGGATACGCGCCGACATCGTGCACCGCCGCAGCAGCAGAAGCGGCGGGGCCGTGACCTTCGAGACCGCATGACTGGCGGCTCTGCCAGTGGTCGCGATCGCGGCTTAGGCGACTCGTACAGACCCGGGCAGCAGCAGAGCGGTAGTGCTCCCAGCCGTAGCGACTTCACCTTCACCAGCAACACGCAAGGTCCCAAGTTCCCACCCGCTTCATCCGTTGACCATGGAACGCGTCGCAATCGTGGCCGCGGCCGCGGCGGCCCATCCGGCATGAATGGCACGCGCCCTCCCCCCCGTGGCGGTGATGCAGCCCCGTCCTACCGTGGAGGTAGACGCAATACTAGGGGAGGGTTCCGTCCTCATGCTGCACACGAGCGCGCTCTTCTGAAGACACGCGATGATGGCACGGAGCATTTTCTTGGCGTAGATGCAAAGTCGAACAAGTTCCGCGATCTAGCAGACTTGTCAGATGACGAAGAAGCTGATATGGATGTGGGCACCGACGACACCGACAGTGAAGGTGACGCAGCCCAAAGCAAACCCAAGCTCGTCCGCACACAGTCAAACACCCGTGCAGATGGTGATTCTGTGCCTAAGTGGTCCAATCCTGACCCATACACTGTTCTACCACCTCCAGAGGAGACGACAGGCAAAAGAATCGATTTTGTCAAGCTCATCCGTAAGGCCAAGAACCAAGTTGCTGAGCAAACCAACGCTACTAATGCCGTTGCTGCCAACGACGACTTCATTTCGTTCGGCGACGACGATGAGGCTTTGGAACCCTCGGCAGCCTCCAATGCGCAATTGGCTAGAGCTCAACCTCTGCAAGGCTCGCTCAACGACGTTGCAGCTGCTGCATCGTCTGCACCCGCTGAAACCCGTGGCAAACGCTCAGCTGAAATCGCAGGACTTCCAGCCAGACCTCAGAATACAACCAGCTCCAAGAAGCGTAAGCATACCGACGATCATCCTGGGATGAAAGAAATCTGGCAACCCAAGGCGCGTCTTGACCCTGCGCCATGGGCTTTCCGCGAGGATTATGAGCGTCTCCGAGATGCCCCAGAGAAGTTGTGAGTTTCATCCTAGCCCTTATACCCCCTTCAGCTTCCTAACGCCTCTCAGGCTCCACAACGAGATAGCAGACTTCTACGACTTCGTAGCACCTACAGAGCACGACAACAAGGTTCGCGTAGACTTGATTCGCCGGGTGCAGTCGGTGATAGGCAGAGACTTCCAGTCGCATAGGGGTAGTATCCGCTGTTTCGGCTCATTTCCTGTCGGTCTTTACCTGCCTACAGCTGATATGGATCTTGTCTTTGTCTCCGACTCACACTACCAAGGCGGTCCTGCGATGCTCCGGGCAGAGAAAAACCAGATGTTTAAACTTGCAAGAAAGCTCAAGCTCAATCAAGTTGCCTTGGACGCTCTGGTCATCCCAAAGGCTAGGGTTCCTATAATCAAGTTCAATGATATAGCGACTAGTCTCCCAGTCGATATCTCATTCGAGAACATGAGTGGGGTCATCGCTCAAGCAACCCTAAGCAAGTGGAAGCAGCAGTATGGAGATCATTTCAACTGCCTGGTAGCCCTCGTAAAGCAGCTGTTGGAGATGTACGACCTCAACGATAACAGCACTGGCGGACTTGGCGGCTTAAGCATCTGTTGTCTTGTTGTGAGCTACCTACAAAATCACCAAATCGCCGAGAACATTGGCCAAGCGTTTCTCCAATTTCTAGATTACTTTGGCAACAAGTTCGATTACGGCCGGGACAGGATCGTGATCGACCCACCGCAAATCGTGCGCAAAGTAAGCATTGACATTTCAATTGATTATAGCTGCTGACTTGAGAAAGGGAAAACTTGGTATCGATGGTCGACCGGAGAGGGATGATAGGTTATCTATTCAAGACCCGAACGATCCACAAAACAACATCTCCGGTGGTTCCTACAAAGCCGAGCAGGCCCTGCAGCTCTTTTCCTGGGCACATGGGGTTCTTGTCGAACGTATGGCAACGGTTCACATGAGTTCAGTACACGAACTCAGCCTTCTCGAATCCATCCTAGGTGGCGATTACACTTCTTACCAGGACCAACGGAAGCGCATGCAGAGAGTTCGGATAGTGTGAGTCCAGAGCGAAGGGAGGCAAAATGAGCTCGCAGGACGTCGCTCCACTACGCAGTGGACTTATATATCCGTCGCATTGTACTAATGGTACCG
Organism: Paracamarosporium sp. OC-R06-R3; assembly: GCA_019828545.1. NCBI lineage: Eukaryota > Fungi > Ascomycota > Dothideomycetes > Pleosporales > Didymosphaeriaceae > Paracamarosporium > Paracamarosporium sp. OC-R06-R3. The sequence continues at coordinate 296,878 of JACVRA010000044.1, read as the reverse complement.
TACAGACCAAAAGCTGGATCCGCAGGAGACGACCATGACATGTCGGGAACCTTTTCAGTTCCCATCGTCATCGACGACTGAAAATGGCGTTAATCCAGACTACATTGGGAGGCGTTTCATGGTGACGATTAAAGGTATACCCCTCAATGGCGCGGGAGGAATTATCTGCTTTGTTGTTTGTGTGGCTCATCTAACTGCTTTGGCAAGAGGGAGCTTACCTTGCAGAGCTCTAGGTCCGATATCACCTCTTGTTCTGCGGTCGATTCGAGCGATGATGTTAAGAATAGCGACGGTTTGGCCCACGTAGCGAACGGCGTAGAACGGTCCGTCTCGATCCCCTACGGTTTCTTGTTTCCCCTTCATCGATGTCGATTGTACCGAGCATCCTCTCACGTTGTTGATCCTTCCTCCACGGATATGCAACCTGGACGCGAGCGTTATTCTCGATGTTGTTATACGCTCGGAGAAACGAACCGTAGGACCGAACGGAACGATCGCGACCGATTATCAGGCCCGAATATGCCTTTTCTGTAAAATAGATACCATGACAGCAGACTTTGGTCTTTCTCTTCCTTTGGCTTCGGCCACTCTCTTCTCTTGCTCTTCTCTTTTGATTAACCATACTAACATATCCTAACATTTTCTACTGATCTGCCCGCCGGGCTAGGAAACAATGCTAAGATGTGGGGTTGCTTTATGAGAAGGCCCCATAGCCAAAGGCGCTCCCACCACCGATCGAAATCACTGCTCCTTGCGAGCCGTGCCTTTTCTCATTGAGTGCCCATGCTGCTAGCATGCGCTTGAGGAGGATGAAGAGCACGGCGCGTCTTGGAGGTAGGCTGGCGCGTGCAAGGCGTAAGACTAAACATGCTGTTCGAGATACCCTCCATCCGTGAAACGTGAGACACTACGTACTCTCAAACCTGTTCTCTCTATCTGCTAGCCGAGGGTAGATCGAGGGAAAGCCACAGCCCATCACCAGCGAAGAATAAGAACAGCACGTGGAAGAACAAGATACGACGTATAACTAACCAACCAACCAACCATGAAGACCCCTACCCACACAACATACTTCATTCCCTCACCACTTCCACTTCATATCCATCTAGAAACTATTTCCCCCCTCACACACAGCATCTTTCCCATACAACACACGCCCTGTACCCAATACAAGCAAGACATAAACCTAGACAAAGACCAAAACACACGACCCCAACCCCCATCTAAACCACCACCAGAGTACACACTACATTTCACTTCATCCTATCAACATACACTACACCACACTACACTACGCACGTAACATCCCCCACACCACAGCGTGGTCTGAATTCCCACTTGCCGACACGCTGACACTTACATGCGGGGAGCGTAAGAAGCCTGAGTAGTGCAGAAATATCTCTTGAAGAACTTAGACAGCGTATGTATTTCGCTAGGGCTGCGGATACATCCTCACTCGCGCTGTCCAGGCCAGGTAGACATACGGTACGATATCTAGATCGCGAGGCAATCTGCGGGGAACACGGTACTTGCGAGCGGGAGGTGTTGCGTTGAGTGAGGTTGTACGCTATGATTTGGGAGGAAAGGAAGGGGAGAATGGTCGGGGAAAGTGGTCGGTGGGGAGGTTGCGGTGCGATGTGTGATGTGAATACATTGACTAGGTGAGAGGTACGAGGGCGTGAGGGGCGAGGTGTGTGTGGGTATGTATCCGTGGTAGAGGTTTATATCTGGAAAATAAGGTATAGCTGTATTGGATAGGACGAGACAAGGTTAGGAGACGATTATATATATGCATTTACTAAATCCCATATGCCTAACCGCGAGGATAAAGATAACAAGCCAACGCTACACGATCACATAGAAATAAACATAGCAATCAACCAACCTGCCTCACTCATCGCATGAAGCAGAAACAATGCAGCACCGTACCATAAACGTAGACAGATAAAATATTCATTAGATAAGTATTGCCTAACGGCTTATTATAATACAGTGGTATCACATCGTTATTCGTCTTTGCGAAGAAAGACGAACCAGTAAACGCCGTCGCTTGTGTCGTGTCATGTTCAAATTCCATGCTGAGATGTGCATCGAGAGGGAGCCTCACTCCATGAGGACTCCTCGCATCATCACCGTTTCAATCTTCGTTCTCATCCCCGGAGTAAAACCACTCGCCGCACGTAAGTCTAAAGACATCAGATTACGTAGTGCGGAGTGATGCTCTTAGACTATCTGCTCGCCCATGCGGCTTCCAGCTACCGGGCGACGGTCAATAGAGTGGCCTGCAGTAGTGCCGTGGCCGCCAGTGCCGACAACACCACCGTGGGTGCCGCGGCCGTTGGCGGCACCGTGAGCAGCGGGGTCAACAGCGTTGGCGGCCTGTGCCATGGTTCCGCGTGGGCCATCGGCAGCGTCACCTGGAGCACCACCCCAGGCAGAGCCGTTGTGCTCGCCCCAGCCAGCCTTGCGGGTGAAAGTGGCGTCGTGGAAGCCATCGAACGTGGAGGGACCGGCACCGTAGATGAAAGGAGCGCCGCGGACAAGAGGGATATGGTTGACTGGGACATGTTAGCACGTGGAACTCGTAAAGAAGAAAGGGAAGGCATCTTACAGCGGAAGTCCCATACGGAAGCGTAGGTCATGCGGTAGGCGCTGAAAGCCATGATGGTTCCGATGACGGCACCAGCGAGAATGTCATACCAGTTGTGATATTCGTCAATAGTTAAAGCGCCCCCAATCAAGCACGCACCCAGAATCGGAGCGTAGATGACAACGAGCTTCCACATGGCAGGGTGGTAGTTAGAAAAGACCTTGAGCTTAGCGTTGAGGTAAAGGTAGAGGTAGACGAATCCAGCGAAAGCAGCCGTCGTGTGGCCCGAAGGCATCGACTCCAGGCTGTCGTTGATCTCATTCCTGTCGCCCGTGCAGATGCTGCGGTCAAACATGATCTGGCGGTAGCCATTGGCGACGTTGCCCTGAGGACGCATGTTCTGCGGGATGACGGGCTTGCAGACGGCGAGGAAGTGTGGGCGCAGACCGCCAATGAGCCACTTGATGAAGACCTGGAAGACGGCCGCGGTGATGAGGGAGTAGAGCAGGCCGATGGTGGCGTTGTTCACGTCCCAGAAACTGCGGACGCGGATCTGGCAGATGAGGAAGACGGCGATGGGAATCAGGGCTGCCATCAGGGCCGCAGCGTAGATGGGAACAATCTCATTGCGCATTGGGTATGCGAACTCTGGGTATACGATTTCTCCGTCCGAGAAGACAACTGCTTCAAGTCAGTTTGGGCCCACTTGAATTTGCAAACGTGAAGGGGTCTACTTACTAGGGAAGCTTCGCGACGGTGCAGGGTCGGCATTGTAGACTCCAAGGCCAATAGCTCCAAGAGCGGCCATGGTGACGATGTCGAGGGCAGTGGCCTTGATCCACTGGCCGAATGTGGGGCGCGTGTTCCATGCTGCAGTGCCATTGTGCGTCGTAGCAGCTCCTTGGTTGCGCCTGGAGAAGATGCCCGGTTTCTTCTCGTGGTGGGTGCCAGTGGCGGTTGCCGTGTTAGGATCGGCGGCGGCAGTTCGCCTGTTGAAGAAGCCCATTGTGTGTTGTGTGGTGGGAGTGTGAGGTCTGTGGGAGTGTCAGTAGAAGTTGGGATATGCGTTGGGAGGGAGACTGACAACGAAGAAGGAGCAAACGAGCAGGCAATGGGATACTATCCCAATGAGCCACAAGTAAGACTGTAACACGTCTCAAGTGATAGTACAAGTGTAGATGGAACTACGGAGAGCAAGCCACGATGCCTCCCTTGAGCCCATATATACGCCCGCACACAGGCATCGTGATTTCCCCCTCCGCACCGACATCATCGCGGTAAATCCCATTCACATCATCAGCCACAAACAAGTTGCCATCCTTGCATGGCCGGGGCGCACGACACCATGACGCCCCATCCATTCCTTGTTGGCGGCAGTGTGCGACGATCCCTTGCTGTTCTGGGGCGGTGAAACGCACGGCTGCGAAAGCTTGGAAGAGCTTGTTTGCAGCTTGGCTGGGGCACCGCAACGGCGACGAGCCCTGGGCATGCCTGTGTTCACCACTGTGCCCTTCGCATCGTGTATATTCCAAGCGAAACAGTACGAAAACGCATTGTCGATTCTCGTTGGTGTTGGTGCAACACGACGAGGCAGCTGGACGCTGGGGAACGAGGTGCGAGGCGCGTGACGTCACCCTACAGCCAAGTTGTGCGCACACAATTGCTACTCGCGTACGGGCTAAACGGCATACAACAGCCTGTGCTCGGATCCAACGTGCCGGTCTTGTGACAGAAGGTTTGCATTCTTTCCCTCGATGTGATTGCCATGACATAAGTGGGTGCCCGCCTCGAGGGCTAGATCTTGCTGTGGCTGCCCGTGGCCCCTTTCTCCACGCTTTGATGCAGATCCAAAGTCCATATTGGCTGAATGGGGATAGACAGAAGCCGTCGTCGTCGATACATGGCTTGATTGACCACGCATGGGTGCCGTCTCTAGTTAGTCCGCTGTTGCAAATTGCGTCCTGAGAGGAGGCACTACCGCACCTAGTCAAGGCTACTATTGAAGCACACTCTTTTACACGCTTGCGATTGCAACATGCATTCTGTGATGAGACACCGCCCAAAACACTACCAAGTTATCATTGATGCTTTGTCCTAGTGGCCATCTTCTCTGCGCAACCGTCTTCCTCTACCACAATCTTCAACTGCAAATTACTTGCCCTCTGGCTCTTACAAACGCTTGCTATCTTGTTGCGTCTACACAATCGTCGGCATGCCCATTTTGGTACCCAGTGAAACTTGGTCAGTGGTCCAGCAGCAGCAGCAGTGTTAACGAACTGGCTGGCTTTGGTTGCAGACGCATCGTGGTCCGAAGTCCCAGCTCGAGATACGTTGATGCATACAAAGTCGGATCGACTGGGTTCGTACAGAGTGCTGGCTGGCATTGCAGTTGCACCGAGTCAGGCAATGGTTTAGCAAGCCCTGAAAAGGTGTCTCGAACCTTCGCTAAGCATATCTTTGGGTTGTGGGCCTCTTGTGTTGGTACCTTTGGGTCGAAAATGAGGTTCATGCATGCTTTTCGTTCCTTGTTCTGCGCGGTGTAACACTGCTTGCGCATACGAGGTGGCGAACCATCTCAGGTAAACCTGGGAAGCTGGGCGGATCATGACATGCCACCTCCACTGATGTACGCTGGACTCCAGTACTCATTCTCACCAGCCTGTGTGTCGATCCAGACAAGACTGTCGGCCATCAGATCATCAATGACGGCATGGGCCCGCGGCCTCTCCCAGTCCAAATTCAACTGCAGCATGCTAATGGTGACATAGCCCAGCAACTGCACGGCTTCCAGCACAGTGCTCTGGTCCGTGTTGAGCTCCTTGGGCACGCTGCGTATGAGCTCGCGATGGCCAATCTTCATGATGGTGAAGCACGAGCCGAGGGGTGCCAGCGAGTCGACGGCACGCTTGATGTCGTCGTCGCTGACCTGCATGCCGCCGCCTATGCTTCCCGCACGCCCCTTTGAGATGCGCGTCCGCAGGTCGTGCACCGATATCAGGCCGCCGTTTTCCGAGCGCGTCGCTCGGCACTCTTCCACGATGAGCACGCCCAGGTTGAAGTAGAAGTCGTTGACGCTGCCGCCTAGCAGCTGGGCCCATATGCTGCCTCCTTCTGCGCCGCCCTTGCCGTCCTTCCCATCCTTGTGGTATGACGAGGCGAGGAAGTCGATGTTGAGGGCCGAGCACATGCGGGCGAACTCTGCGCGAAACTCTGGGTTTGCACGGATGTCTTTGGCGTGGGTGAGGGCGAAGTTGTGGAGCAGCGACTGGAAGACGGACAGCTGGGTCTGGAGGGTCTCGGCATTGCGGTTGCGGAGGGCGGCGCCGTGGGCAGTGTAGTGGTGCGTCTGGAGGCGCGAGCTGGTGAGGGACGACAGGCCGGGGGTGCGGCGGCGGTCCATGGCGGGCACCGAGGGTCGAAGAGACGAAGAGACGAGCAGGAACAGCGGTTCGTCCCAGACGCAGAGTGACTGGTTCTTGGGCCTGCGAGTCGTCCGAGTCTTGGATGCTGGCACTGGTTGCGGCGAGGTTACAGGACGGCGGGGTAGCGGTAGAGCCACACGTCGCGCCGCTGCAACAACAACGCCCGGGTGCAGAATAGCATCCAGACGTGCAGATCGACGATGCGACTTTCTGCATTGGCATGCTGGGATCCATATCCTGTCCGTCGCGGCCAATCAGGCGTTGCACCGCATTGCTAAGGCACAGCACCGGCCAGTCGACCGCCTTCAGATGCCCACCCGCGATATGTACCCAACGTCTTCGGGCCTTCTCGTCATAAGAGTGCCCCGGCCGGCATCGTCCAGGAACCTACTTCACTCCTCGCCCGCTACGCGACTCTGATCTCCCCGGTCCCGTCGACCGTTCCTTACCCAGCGCGCTTCTAGGCTGCGGCGGCTCTACATTTCACGTGAGCTGGCGTCGTCGCGTCCATGATACGCGCCTCGCCGCTCGTCCACCGGCTTCAGGGCACCCTCCTCTCAAGATTTTCCGCCACACAACCTTCGAGTCGCTGTTCCACGTCTCCCGCATGGACCCTGCCTCGCAGACGCACTGTGTCCTGCTGCTAGACCTGCCTGCAAATGCCCTGGCCGGCATCGACCTGCTTTCCTTCACCACCACGCCCCGCTTCAAGGGCGTCAAGAACCTACCACCAGGACTGCACTTCGTCTTCGCAGCTAGCGACTCATCTCTTTCCGTGAGACATGGCGCCTGGTTCTACGTTTCCCCGGGTGCCGGGCCTCCGCAGGTCTTCATCAAAAAGTGGAATCCCCACACCGAAGACCTAGTAGCAGAAACCTCGCAGCCGGAGCTACTCAAATGGAAGGCGAATCTGGGTGCAATCTGGAAAGAAAGCCTTACCCCTTATCGACAGACGGTCCACGCCGATGATACGGCCGAAGACGACAGCATCGTGGAAGAATCGTCAGACTGGAGCCGACTTACCTCGCGCATCTCACAATCCCTACTCACCAGGATATGTGGCCTGAATCCGGATCATTGGACTCTCACATCTGCCTCTTCTGCGGCTCAGGATCTAGAAAACATACCGGGATTAGAAGCGAGCAACAGTGTTTTGCATCCAGAAAAAGAGCTTCGCTTCTTTCCTATAGACCTCAAGCAGACGTGGCGGGAAGGTGCGACGGGACGAGAACGCACCGAAGCTGCCCAAGATCGCTCGTGGGCGCTGGGTGATTTGATCAACAAGCATGGTATCAGCAAAGACTCTCGAAGCCGTGACTTTGAAATACTGGGAGAGCTGCAGTTTTGCTTTCTGATGGTGCTGACGCTGAACAACAATTCCTGCCTAGAGCAGTGGAAGCGACTGCTTGGTCTGCTGCTGACGTGTCAGACAGCTGTCAAAGAACGCTTCCACTTGTTCTTGGAGCTTCTGAAGACCCTGCGTCTGCAGCTGAGCCACTGTGGAGATATGGAAGCCGGTCTGTTCGACTTGAACGAGCAAGGCGGAGGTTTCTTGAGGCCACTGCTCCGAAAGTTTCGCAAAGGTCTCAACGACTTCGACGGCAAGCGCAAAACCGACATTGTCGACGAGTTCGACGATCTCCAGGACTTCTTGCAGACAGAGTTTGGGTGGCAGCTGGACGATTCCTACGTAAAACGGGGCATGCTGGAGCTAGAGGACGGAGAGCAAGTCGAGATGGACATGAATGGGGTGGATGAGGACGACGAGACTGGCGATTATGCACCCACCATCGTTGAGCTCACACCTGCCCAGTTGAGACAGCTAAATGGTGGTAACGCAAATGGTTCACTCGCAGACGATTCAGAAGAAGAGGCCGATCTTGACGAAATGGATACTCGGTACTGATTCTTTGCTAGACCGTGCATTTCCGGTGAGTCGTATTCGGATGGCTCCCACACCAATCTCGAACCCAACTCAGCCTTTGCCAAGGTACATCGAATGTTGGTCACGGTTTGTTTCCTTGATTAGCCGCTGGTCATCCCTGGAAAAAGTTCGTTGGCATTTGATCTGGACTTGAGGAGATTCAGGCTGCTATATGCGATGTGGATTCTCGCCCAACACTTCCGTGGCTGAAAGGCTCGCGCCCCAAGGACCCGCCAGGGTTTACCTGGAGATTGGAGCAGACCCTGTCCAAGCGCCACAGGTTTCAAAAATAGCAAGCAAGTTGGCTGCAGAGCTAACCAATCATGCTTTACGGCGCGACGCTGCGGGCCCAAAATCCGCCTAGCGGTACCTTAGTTCACTGGCTGCTGATCCATCGGAGAGGCTGCCAGCACAGCCTTATCCTCGACGTCAATTCGAAACTTTGATCTGCGCAATCGTCTTGGAACTACTGTGACGCTTGCGGGTTTCCTGACTGTGGCGATGTGTGACTGAGAAAGTCGTATCTAGTGCGAAGCGTCTGCCTGCATTCACAATACGAGCCGATGCATGATACGAGGTGCGACCGAGAGATGGTGACTGGAATAGGCTTGCATTAGGCGAAATGAGGAAATTACAAGCTTGGCTCGCTACTGCCTGCAGCGCTATTCGAGCATCTTACGACCCCAAAATCTCAAACGGCTTGGGACCTTGAGGCTTGAGCGGTTTCTGGTGGGTCAATCGGCGTCCTTTGTGACATGTCTACTACTTTGTGATTGGCGATTGAGGCTCAGCTGAAAAGACGGCCTTTGCGAACGCGGGGGGTGATTTCATGTGGACCTATGAGCTGACCGCATGGCAGGCTGTGCGTTGCACCTCCTTGGCCGAGCGGCCCCCAAGGCTGTGCCTTGTCCTACGCGAAGCCCTTGATAAAAGAGACGGCTTGTCTCCATCTTGTGCGCCTGGTGTAAACTCGGATTTCTTCCCCGCCGTTTTCAGCTCACCTTCGTACCTTGTTCAACAGCAGACTATCTTGCTTCATTTTTGTGAAGCTTCTTCGCAGCAACATCCATAAACGCGTTTCCAGGGCCAAACTACTTCTACCGTCACAATGGAAAAGCAAGGTGGTGAGTGGCAATCTTTGACTCATGTGTTGCGTGTGCGATATGCAATTTGCATTCATCCTACGAATTCACGCGATTGTTTGAATGGCAGTGCAATCACAGCTGGACATCTGCTAACGAATCTATGAAGTTCCCATGAACCAATACCCTCAGTCGCCCGACATGGCGCATGTGCAGCAACAGCCTCCCATGTACCAGGACCCCAACGCGCAGGCGCAATTCCAGCAAGGCCAAATGTACCAGCAACCGCAGCAGCAACAGTACCCCGGCTCGCCGCCTCCCCAGCAGGGTTACGCCTCTCCTCCACCGCAGCAACCCCAGGGCCAGTTCGCGCCTGGAGCTGAGCAGAAGGGAGCCCACCCTCAGAACCCCGGCATGCCTCCGCAACAGCAGAGCGGAACAGTATACCAGAACGCGATCCCTCTCGCCAGCTTGAACAGGTCTCCCGCCCCAGTCGACTGCCCAGCTTGCGGCCAGCGCGCCATGACCAACACCGCATTCGAGACGGGTAACACCACACAGTGAGTCTCACCATTTTCCCTTTGAGGAAGAAGCAATCAAACTAACAGAGACCAGCGCATGGGCCCTCGCTCTCTGCTGCCTTGCCCTTCTCTGCTGCATCCCCTACATGATGAGCTCGACGAAAGACGTCCAGCACAAGTGCGGCCGCTGTGGCGTCCTCCTCGCCACCTGGCATCGCAGCGGTACCACCGAGCAGCACATCCACTCGTAAACTGTTCGTTCATCTCCTGCTACACAGTACATCACTACACAAAAGAGACCGCATAATACACGCGCGCGAGGGGGCTTATACCATTGGGGAGGAAAGCGAAAAGCGAGCGCGATGTTGATAGATACCACTGGGAATAGGATTGTTCGTTCGGGGGGACGAAGGCGTTTGCTTTACAGTATGGAACGATGCGCTGGAAATTTAGAAGGCAGACGTGCATCGCCCGTTGTCGTCTTTACTATTGCCTTTTCTTTTGTCTTGGGTATACACTTGGGATATCCTGATCAATGCATGTTTACTTCCCATCGTTCTTCGTGCTGCCTTGATGAGTGGTTGAAATTTGCCCTGGTCCGTCGACGCCAAATGCGAAATGCGAAATGCGAAATGCGAAATGTGGAATGCGATGTCTTACGGCCGAGTGACTACCCAGGATCCACACCAGTTCCAGAGTAAGTAAATGCCCTTTGTGCACACCAATCCTTCCTTCCTTCCTTCCTTCCCCCTTCCTTCTTACCAAGCATACCCACCCACCCACCGACTCCCCCTTCACAGAAAACAAATTAAATCCACTCGACTGATCGGACAATCTCCCGTGACACAAGCAAGCCACCCCCTAATCCACGCTTCTACCTCGTACAACCCTTCGTTTATCTACCCGGACACAACACGGCGACATAGTAAATTATCGAATGGAATCGTAAGACTGGTACATGGGCGTGGATTATCTGGGTAGTTGGCATGTAGTATGGGAGTGTGTATAATTTATTTATGCACGCATACGCGCATACATATATATACATATCCACACGCCCTTCGCATCTCCAAACCAGTAGCACGACGGCGGATCGAGACTTAGCTTCCTTGCGCTTCCTTTCCCTTCCCATCGTACCGTATTGTACAGTCGCGTTATCTTAGGTAAATTGTGAAATGCCATGAAGATCGTGGGTGGCGGATATGTAGCTAGCTGTAACTCGATATTTCGCCGTCCAGGTACGTATACCTCAGCTTGTGTTCGAAATCCAAGCAACCTGGTAAAAGGGTCGGAGATTATATAACACAATGACCATATAAAGCGAGTGAGGGAAGCATCGAATAGACATATACTTCTAAGACCACAATATCATGCAGCGGGTTAGCGAGCGTACTTACACAAGCACATCCATCCATGTTGATGATGACTACATCCACATTAAAGACCAAGACCAAGGCCAGGACCAAATCCAATTCCTATACACCCCCCACGCAAAACACACCCAGCGCCCCACCACCTTCTCCCTTCGCCAATCCGTACACATTATTACTACATCTAGAAGCGTATAAAACCGCTACCCCTCTTCACACATCGTTTACCGCACACACACAAACATAAAAAGGGATGCTAAGAACAGGTAAACGCACCCTGGAATCCATACCCACACCGCACTATTAAACCGCACACAAGACGCTACGCTACGAAAAAGAGCACGCCATGCCACACCACCGCATGAAAACCACACGAACAAAGCAGACAGACCAAACCACCACATCCACCTCACACACTCCCCGCAATCCCATCATCAAAGACACGCAAAACACCACACACACACACAAAAGCACCAACTTTTAAACTTTTAAATTGATGCACACGTTTCTTCTAGCGTAATCTCAGTCCAGATGCCCACGCATATCGCATTACCATGAGAGAGAGAGGGAGAGAGCCCAAAAAGTCTCACCCTCGGTCGTACTGAAACAAAAAGACGCCAACCATGTAAACCGGCCCCTGATTTCCTGCGTCGAGCTAACCATGCAATTGCCATCGCCATCGCCTCCGCAAACTTGCGTGCCTTACGCCTGGATAGCACGTCCAAGCGCGCCACCAGTGAACTGCTGATTCCGTCCGCCGCCGCCACCGCGTCCCATGCCACCTCCTCGGCCGCCGCGACCTCCACCGCGGCCACCGCCACGTCCCCTGCCGGTTTGCCTCTCGAAGGCATTGGCAGTACCCTGTGTCCTCTGTTCGAGCGTCTTCTCGTTTGACTCGATGAGACCCGACGCCTTGTCTGACAGGCTGAGTGCCAGCGTCTGTAGTCTCGATAGCTCAACACCCTTTCTGAAGATAATGGCCGAGTTGACCTGGTCAAGAGCAGCCGCGAGCTCCTCGTGAGAGATCATCCGTGACACGACGGCAGAAACTTTGCGCTCAGACAGATCGAACATCGACGCTAATGTGGAGACGGCCAGTGTGTCGTAGAATGGTGCGTAGGTGAAGAGGTAGGTTCGCAGACCCTCTTCTTGTATCTGCGCAGACAACATTTCCTTGATCTTCTCGCTATCAGCCATGAGCTCCCAGATCTTGATGCTGTTGATGTATTGCGCAGCCTTCTGCCACTCGCCGGCAGAAAGTGCTTTCGATGCCTGCATGACGTGGTCGCGGGTGTTCTCTGGGGGTCCAGTGAAAATCTGGCGCTCGTGGTACTCTAAGAGGCGGCGGTAGGTCTTGCTGATGACACGCTTCCGGATATCTGGGGACGAGCCAATCTGTGCAAGAAGAGGGATCTCGAGAAGCATAGAGCAAGTGAGGTAAACGCACTCAAGCAACTCAAGGTTGATGTGCATGTGGAAAGGCAGCTGTCGCTGGCGTTCAAGACGCTCCTGTTCAGGAGAGATCTGAGTGAAGCGCTGCATCTGCAAGCCTTGTGCGAGGAGCTCCTTCTGCCTGTTGCTGCCACAGATCTCCTGCAGCGATGTCTGGGCCTCATAAACCAACCCTGCGCGGAATGCGCACAATCCTATCTGAACCAATGCACGGTTGAAGAGGATCTGGGTGCTGACATCGAAGTTGCTGATGGTGTCTTGGAGATGGGACATGAGCATCAGGTCGCGGGCCTTGTAGTACTGGTCGTGCAGAGCCAAGAAGTAAACCTGGCACAGCATAGCCCTGGCGCGAATAATGCCCTCGGAGTGCCTGAAGAGGTATGTGCAGAGAGTCTGGACGAGGGAAGCAGTGTCATCGGCGGTAGCCCGAGGGGTGACGTCGGAGTCGATGCTAGAGGGAAGGACTTTCCAGGTGTTGTTCTCAAGAATTGTGACAACTTGGGAGGGCTGTGGTTGTTAGTATTTACACGAGTCACTACAGGTGAGTATCGTACCTTAAAGTAGACGTGCTCCAATCGTCGCATGACGACGCGGTTCAACGAATCTTGCGACACGTTCAACGACGCATCCTTCTTCAGATTCTCAACGTACACCAGTGCGCGGACTAGCGAAGCGTACAGAGAGCCCTCGTCAGTCAAACGCTCAATGTACTCGGAAGTGTGGGGATCGATGTGCTGAAGCGACCTGGTGAGCTCATCGTCTAGCCTCTCCACGAATGACACGACACTGCCAGGGATCTTAAAGACCTCTCCAGAAGTAATAGTCGGCTGCTTGTCGTCGTCTTCCCACTCTTCGGCACCCTCCACAACAACGATGTCCTTGGTGCTCTCGAGCGTCTCCAAGAGCTTGTTCAACTCTTGTTGTGCACTGTAACACGTTAGTTTCTATTCAGTCTTATCACGATGGTTAGACTCACAGCTTCCACTGCTCTTGCGCCATTTGGTTGCCCGTGCCGGAAGTCAAGTCGAACCGCGTAGAGACGAGCGTCAGGAGGACGCGAATCCTCTGATAGTCGTTCACAGCAACATCGAAGAGCTTCTCCAATGTGCGGATGTGCTCCATGCGGTCTGTGTTCTTGCGACCTCTCTGCTCCACGATCGACCGGAGGTGCTTGAGAATGCTCTCCGGTGTGTATTGCACCGCCTTGCCACGTCCGTCGACCATCGTGAAGCCATCGTCATCCGCATCGGCGACAGCCTGAGCAGAAAGCTGGGCGGCAGGAGTCTTCTTCTTCTTCTCCTTGGGGGCCGCCTCAACCACCTCCTCGCGCATGAAAGCGTCCTTGTCCGCCCTGTACGCATCAATATCCTTGGCGTACTCCTTGTTGTTCTTCCTGATCTTCTGACGGACAGCGTTGAGACCACGCGTGTTGATGGCGTTCATCTTCTTGGGCGTGACCTTCTGCTTCTCGAGCGTCTCGTTCATAGTCGTCTCAAGGTCGGCGATGGCCTGGATGTACATCTTGGGCACACGGCCATCGTTCTGTCGGATGAGCGCGGGGATCTGGCGGTTCAGCTTGTCGAACTCTGCATGTCATATTAGCATCGTGTGTGCCAACCCCACCAAACTTATGCTTTGCCCGTGGTATACTCACGTTCTTGAATGACAGCCCAGTCGTTGATCTTTTCCGCGTTCTCGATGCTCCTCACTGTGCCCTCAAGCTCCTCGAACCGCTTGTCCTTCGCACTCTTGAGCACCTTCGCCCCCTCGTCCTCGTCGCTCTCGTCATCGCTCACGCCGCCCTTCAAGAAACGGTTGGCACCCTGGCCCTCGTCGTCGGACGAATCCTCATCCGAGTCTTCCTCCTCGTCAGACTCCTCCTCGGATTCTTCTACCGACTGTTCCTCCTCAGAGTAGAGCTCCTCCTCCTCAGAGCTGGAGCTCTCACTGTCGCTGTCTCGCGAGAAGAAGCGTGACGACATGTTGGCGGTGTTCCCGAAGTGGTGTGGTCGTCGGTGCGTTCGAGAAAAGTGTCGCGCAGGCGGGGAGCGGGTAGTGGGCGAGCTGCGCGGGCCTCGTAGTTTTCCGGTCGTGGTGCGTCTTTGAGTCAAAATTCAAAGTGGGAGGCGCGCCTGCCCGCCATTGGCCCAAGCGTCTGCCCACTTGCGGGGCAGGCGCATTCAACCTTCCATCACTGAAAGTTACTTTGGAATAACATAAGAAATATAGCCAGTGAATACCAGCATGCTCGAATGTAATCTGATCAGGACGTCTATCTACTGCATCGTTCTAGATCGTTTACTCTTACTGCAATACATTCACAGCCAGTCTTCAATAGCTTCTTCTAGTACGCTGCTCATATGTCGAAAAGTAAATCGCAGAAACTGAGAAAAAAGCCAGTATTGTCGGTCGGCCATCAGAAATCGTACGACAGCCATCAGAATATCCATATGAATGCTAGTAAAAGTACAAGATGCCGCCTCCCCCTTCGCAGCCAGTCGAACCCCCCTTCGTGATCAAGAATCATCTACGTTGAAAATCGAGAAAGGACATGTACCACCACCCATCCTACCGGCAAGAGTCATACGATGCCCGCGCCAACAATTTGCGGCGGACTCAAAGCAGTCGTACTTGACTCATAGATCCTGACCGCCCACCCGCCCTGGTATTCCCACAATTCGCTTGCAGCCTGTGTGCTAACCCTACCGACCAATCCGAAAGATACTGAACGCTTGGATCCACCTCCACGTACGTCAGCTGCGTATGGTACGACAATGAAACGTGATGCAATTTGGACGCCGCATAGACTGAGCGTCTGCTGCCGGCTACACTCGCCCACGACCAGTATTTGTAGGCCTCTCGTGCGGTGAAATGGTGCTCTCGACAAGGGCGAACATCTGAGAAGGGTACGAACGTCTGGATATCGGAGTGTCGAAAGTCGAATATAGGTCAAGCTATGCCGATGCAACTACGCATCGACAACCAAAAGAAGAGTGTACAAACTAGAGCTTTCCGCGTCATTGCCACCCATGTTGACTCATGAAACCTTCTTCAAGGGTGCGATCTTCCAGGGTACGAACGAAGTTTCGTTGACTCTGCCCTGCTGCACGCGAGCCTCTCCTCCTCTGACCGTTACCTGCCGTGTCTGGTGCACCATCCGGTGGAGGAGGGTAGTATGCTGGCGATGGTTGTAACCGAATCGGCTGGTTTGGATCCAGATGACTGATCACTCTCTGCAGCGCAGGCGGAATTCCAGACTGCACTTGCTGGTCCATGGTAGACGCGCGCTGCCTACCCGCGCGAGTAGTGGCTTGTGCATACAAATTTTGAGGCTGATTGTACTGACGCTGTTGCTGCTGCGGCTGCATCATGCCCATTTGCTGGTTGTATCCGGCCTGAGCAGGATACGGCGGTGGAGCTCCTTGATGATTTGGCGAGTACATGTTGTTGTACATGTTAGGCGCTTGTGCATGCGGGGTTTGGGCTGGGTATTGATTCATCTGCATGTTGGCGTATGCGGCGTTTTGTGCAGCCTGCTGAGCTTGTTGTTGCGCCTGCTGTTGTGCTACCGCAGCCTGCTGCGCCTGGGCACGTTGCTTGCTCATGCCTTCGTATCGTTGTTGCTCTTGGACACCAGGAGCAGGTGATCTGTTTGATCCCGATCGCATTGCCATTGGTGGCACAAAAGGCCCGGTAAACTTCTGCTGTGTGATGAACGGATGCTGTTTCGCTTGGTTCGGCGTCCACCGCTCCAATGGATTAAGATTCAGCAGACCCGTAGCGAAGTCAATGAATGCATAACGGTTTTGCATTTCTGTTTGGGTCAGCACGTAGACTCAGCTTATGGTTGCACTCTGGCTCACCTCGTTCAATCTCATTTGGCTTCATGTTCTTCCGTGGCATTGGATAGTTCTTCACAATTTCCGGTAGAGTCGTGGCGGAGAAGTACTTCTTGCTTGGCTGTTCCTTGGTACCGTGTTCTCTCGAATATTGCTCCATCGACTTCAGCCTGTATGTCCTTCGTCCGTACTCATCGTGAGCCTTTTCGAAGAACTCCCCAGATTGCTTACCCATTTCTAGCATCCATGTTGGTGGCAATCCGAGCATTTCAGTTATCCTGGCAACTTGGTTGTACTCGGACGAGCCTGGGAACAGCGGGAGTCCAAGGAAAAGCTCAACCACAATGCAGCCTAAGGACCACATGTCAATTGCTGCAGAGTATCTACACTAAATTAGTAGAAGCTTAGTCTTGTAGCTTGTAAAACATACGGTAGGCCTAACAGGACTTCTGGTGATCGATAGAATCGTGATTGAATGTACGTGTACACCGTCTGCCGTTCATCGCATGCCGAACCGAAATCAATGATCTTTATTATCGGACTCTCGAGGCTATACGCATGTCAGGCAAGATCTTGAAGGGTGTACGTGTCACCCACTTCTTGAGTAATATGTTTTCGGGCTTCAGATCACAGTGTATCAATTTGGCCTTCCCTAGCAGGGACAGCCCGTTGAGCAACTGTTGTGCGAATACGCGGACCAAGGTCGTCGACAACCCTCGGAACTGGTTTTGCTTGATCAATTCGTACAAGTTGACGCTTAGCAGCTCGAAGACCAGGCAGAGATGTTGTCTGTGGATGAAGGTGTCTTTCAGTCTCAGCAAATGATGGTCGTCGTTTTTATCCATCTGCTTGTTCAACTGGGATGAGGTTAGCTTTCGCAGCTAGGTAGGACCTGCAGCACTGACCAAATCCAGAACAGACACTTCCATCATACTCTGGTTGAAGTACGCAGTTCTGTTCTTGATAACCTTGACAGCAACCACCTCCTGCGTCTTGAGATTCTGACACTTTACAACCTGTCCAAACGTTCCCTGGCCCAGAACATCCAAGATCAAGTAACGGTTCTTATGCCCAGCGTCTTCTGATCCCAAGATATCGTTGACGTACAGAATGTAGTCACTATCTTCGTTATCGTACCCATCATTCTTGACTCCTTTACTCGGTTTCGTAAGAACGCGGCGCGGATTGCGGGTCGATTCGTACTTGAAGCCGGGGTTACATACGCGATATGTCGCTGGCAAGTGAGTTGTTAACGCTTGCAGAGGCTAGCGAGCATTCATGTCAGTATCCCTCTCAAAAAGGCGACGAGCAGTACCTACGCTAATAAAACCTCCCTCAGGATGTGCACGGCGAAACGGAGGCTGCTGGTTGATCTTTGGGTGCAGATCGGCTGTATTTGCGCACTTTTCGAATTTGGGTACGGGGCCCCGCCCAATCGGGGGTAGTTGTGAGGGGTTGGGGTTGGTTGTTCGTGGCGACCGAGCGTCACGGTTATACATTGCATTCAATTGTGCGGTCGCTGACTGGGGATAAAAGCTCTCGGGGCCCACGTTGGATTGTATAGGGGGTAGCTGCGGTGCGTGTGGTCGGGAGGCTACGAGCATGATAATCAGCACCTCGGCGCTTAGGAGACGCAGGTTGCGCCAAAGATAGACCTACCAGGTGGGGAATAATAATTATTCGACGCGGTCATGTACGGATTGCTTCTCGTCGGACTCTGTCGGTTGTTCTGCGCCTGTGGAGAGAAGCTTGTGTAGTTCTGCCCGCCTTGTTGTGGGTTCCCGCTGTACGGTGACGTCGGCGACATGTTCATAGGCGAATATCTTCGCGCAGCAGCACTCTCTTCCTGCTGGAGAAATTGCTGCGAATGGCGGTGCTGGTGGTTCGGGCGCGAGGCGCCGTACTTGGGCTTGTACGGGTCGGCGTCCTCCATAGCTACGTCGCCGTCTCTGTCGTTGTACTCTGCGCTCCGACTGAGCGTGAGCGAGCCCCCAGGTGACGGGAGGGCCGCCATCGAGTTCGTCCGCGAGGGCGCGGTGGGAGAGGCGAACTGTTCCTGCTTTATCTGCTGGGGGAGGGCCGGGTCCCGCTGGACCTGCTGAGGGGTCGTCATGGTGTGAGGGTCGTACCGCACCTGGCGGTTCGCGTTCGATTCTGAGTAGGCAGTCCACTGCTGCTCCATAGCGGCCACAGGAGAACCGTGGGGAGCAGTCGGGGCGTAGGCGAGGTTAAGACAGCCGGCTCAGCCGCGAGCAGAGCATTCCGAATTGCGCGGCTGGTCGAGGAGGGGGGCTACGTCAGAGGGCGACGGCGGCGCAGAGCCTGGAGGAAGAGAGATGAGGAGCCTAAGTGGGAGAGCGAACGAGCGTGCAAAACGTGCCTGCGCAGGACTCGACGGGGCTGGCGATGGGTCGTGGACGGTCGGCGGGGTGTGCGATAGAGCTGCCGCAGCCTGGAATCAGCCGCTGTAGCGCGCGCAGACGGGCTGGAGAGGACACGCAGGAGCACGCACGGCTTGGGGATTGTGTCTAGGACTGAGGACGCGGGAGGAGTGGAGAAATGCAACTTTAGGACGTCGGGCGCTGATGGTACGCCAGTGTGTGATGCCGTAGTCCAGCTCAATCTGCCAAGATCCCAGCCCGCCCACGTCGAGCGCGACCTGGCCTGCTTGAACACGCACTTCGCAGCCGTTCGTCGTTGCTCCCTACACACGCCCTCCGCCGCCGTTGCCCCAGCCTGCGCCCCAGGCACAGCGCAACGATGCCCTCAGTCTCTCTACGCCATCGCTGACGCAGCTCAGCCACAGCTGCCGGCCGTGAAGGTGCCCAAGGCGGGCCGTGCAGACGGGACTGAACGCAGCATGTGGTGCCTGGAGCGCCCTGAACGGAATAGCACCTGACCCAGAACTTGGATCTTGTCTATCTGCCAGGGTCTGGAAGCACGTTGCAGACACGGACGCTCTCGAAACAGCTGTTTGTTCACATGCAATTCGCGCACCACGAACATTGCAGTGAGCATTCTATCACACAGAGAGCCGTTGACTAAGAATCAACCAAAGTAGTCCGCCAGCATCCAACGTCATCGCGCGGTGCTGGGGCTGACCGTCGCTATCATACCGCTTTGTAACGATCGTAGCGCTCACTGCCTCGTTCGGCACCACCGAGCATCAAAATCATGAACTGCATACAAACACGGGCGAGGGAGAAGTTTGCACGGGGTTATACACTGCGCATGTCTGCGGGGAGGGGTGTGAGCAGTCAATTGACCACAACGGGTGGAGTAAAGAAGGCTTGCTTTTGATTGTGCTCAAGGTGTCCACCCTGAACATGGATGATCAACGACGCAACCTATTGCAAACATGAATTGAAAAGAAAGAGACGACCTAGAACCCTTTGAAAAAATAAAATCCAAAGTGACCCTTGCCATCAACGTCCAACGCTCAAAGTGAAACTTCCCCAGAAAACCCCTATGCGCGCACCTCATACCCCAACCTCTCCTCAAACCCACCCTTGCCCTTCTGCCCAAAAATCGAATTCACCATATCCCCACCGCGATTCGCCAGAACCGAGAGCAACGTATCGCTCAACTGCCGTTCGTTAGCACATGCACTCATCGGAAATTACCCTCACGGACTTCCGCCCCATGAACAAGAAAAGGACAACTTACACCATGCGTAGTCTCACAGCATCCCTGCAGCCAAACACCCGCGTCCTCGCTAATGGCCTTATCCGCAAAGTTAACACGGTAATCGCGTTGTACCTGCCACTTCGCATCCTGCAGATCGCCACCAGGCATCAGATGTCTCGCCTCGCCCAGCAGCGTCTCATGCATGTCACGTTTGTAACCCGTGGCTACGAACACAGCGTCTACGTCTAGTGTTTCCGTCTTCTCCTCTGCATTCGGTGTGTCTGAGAGGTATAGCGGACTCCGGTCGTGCATGGTTAGACGGAGACCGGATGGGATGACGGGCGAGTCGTCGATGGCGGTTACGCGGTGGTACGGCAATATGGCGTGGGGCCAGCTCTTCTCAGCCTGCGGGGTGTTGCCGTGTGAGATGCGCTGGAGGTAGAGCGTTTCGTAGATGTGTTCGAGGAGGGGGAGGCGGACGACGCCGTAGTTTGTGGCTTTGTCGTCAGTGATGGCGGTCGTGCGGAGGGCGGGTGCGCGGTTGAAGGTACTGTCGACTCGGCCGGGGTTGAAGATCTCATTGACGCTATGGGGGGTGTCAGCCATCCAGAGATCACTTGGGTCTGGCAACAAGAGAAGAATACGTACAATGGGGAGTCGTCGCTGGGTCGGAGGGCACCTTGCTTGATTAATAACCTCGTCCGCGCATTGGGGTAATGCGCGTGCAAGAAATCAAAGATTTCTGCTGCACTCTGTCCGTTTCCAACAACAGCTACTGAGTAAGGTTTCTGGTAGTCTGTCAAGACCTTGGTTGAGATGTACGAGAACTTGGACGAGTGAATGACTTTCGGATGGTTGCTTGGGAATGGCGCAGGAAGGTTTGGTCTGCCTCCAGCAGCAATCACCACATGCTTCGTTCTCCTCGTCTCAATCTGGCCCGTCTGTAGATTGCGCGACATGACCTTGAAAGTCGTAATCTCGCCGTTTCCGCTCGCCGACTTCTCTGGCAGGACCTTGACCACTTCCTGGTCATACTGAACAACTTCATCGAACCAGCTAGCGCACCATCTCATATAGTCCTCATACTCGATTCGCTGCGGAAGGAAAGTATTCAGGTTAGTGAAGTCAATCAGGCGATCCTTCTGGTGAAGGTAGTTGATGAAGGTAAACTCGCTTCGCGGATTCCTCAGCGTCGCCATATCCTTCATGAAGGTGATCTGCATCCTGGCGCCAGGGAGGAGCATACCGGCATGCCATGCGAATTGTGATTGCTTCTCCAGAAACGCGATTTTGGGTTGCTGACGCTGCAAATTGGGCAGATCCAGCGATGGATCCGTCCCGTCTATCGCATCATGCAGAGCCACCGCAATGGCCAGTGATGCTGGGCCAAAACCTACGCATACCAAGTCGTGCAATTCCTCTTCTGGAGTATATCGGAGGTGTGATCGGTTTTCAAACGCGGGGAACTGGCTCTCGTCCAGCGCGTTAGCCGCGAAGCCGGTAAAGGCTTCTTGGACCGCTGGTGCGCGCTCTTCTGAGTTGTTCATGGGTATTTCGGCGTGAGGACTCATAGCTTCAAAACGCTCGTAAAGGGTAGAATCAGGGGATCCTATATGTGTTGGTGCAATTGCTCGCCATGGAAGCAGCTCAAACATTGTTTGCTCACCTTGCGATTTGACAGGCCGGCCAAGACCGGTTGACAGCAGTGAAGAGAGGTTGTGACAGGTGTTAACTATTTCCAACAGTTATTGTCCCACAATAAATCTGTTGGTTCTGAAGCAAGGAGTCAGTAGCTATACAGTGTATCGTTGTCGATGACGTGCTAGAGGGGACAAAAGCGACTAGGGTAGCTCGAACAGCCACAATAACCTGACATACCGTTCACGGTCGCGGACTGAAGCTATTGGTGCAGCAACACCAAGTAGTAGATAGCAATGTCAGCCCAAGACGCCCACTTCAACTGCAAAGGATGCCTGAGGTGGGAGGAGCTTGGGTACTCTTGTAAATGCACAAGAGGACGCGACTCGGCCCACTCCGCAACGACTTTTGTCTCCTAGCCATTTCGTCCGCAAGGTTCTAAACAGAACGATGGTACGATACGGCTTCCTCTCCGCCCAGCCTGGCTTGCTCCGAGGTCGCGTATGTCAGTGGATGCTTGACCTGCAGCCCGACGTAGGGATCTTTGGTCTGACGGGCTAGATGGTGAAAGCACCGGATCAGATAAGATAAAATTCTTCAAGACGCCCCGCAACGCCTTCCCGAGATCGTGCTGTGATGCGTGGGATGGTGTTGATCGAAACCTTGGCCGGCGGGGCACTTGCGGGCAATTGGCGGATTCCAGGCATCAGCAAATTTTCATCTGATAATTTTAATCTGATAATTTTCAGGCCGAGCTCGCGCCGAGGTGCGCATGCGCTCCTCCGTCACAACGCATATGCAGGGCTCCCCCCCGTCTCGGCCATCTTGCCTTGCGTGGCTAGTGTCTGCTGGTGGTGGACTCGCGTATGGTGACGCCTGCGGCTTTGTGTCGCCGTAAAAGCTCGGTGTGACTGAGCGGACGTCAAGGGAATACATTTAATATACAAGTGAGATCGGTATGTACAGCGGGAAATGCCCAGAGAGGACAACGTCTCTCCTTTGGGCACACATCGTACCAGATTTGAAAAGGGAAGCATTCTTGTGAACGTCCAAGGAAAACGTATGTTGTTGTACAGAGAGCTCAGTCTAGCTCCTGGGCAGAGACCATGCCTGCGTATATACCCCCCATTGACACAAGTTCATCGTGTCGTCCTTGCTCAACAATCTTGCCAGATTCGAAGACAAAGATGCGATCAGCGTGCTGAACGCTTGCTAGACGATGAGCGATCATGATAGTGGTTCGTCCCTTCGAAGCCGCTGCAATAGCTTTACGGATATCTCGCTCGGTGTTTGCGTCCAATTGCGACGTCGCTTCGTCTAGAAGGAGGATTTCAGGATCCCTAATCAAAGCCCGAGCGATAGCGAGACGCTGCCGCTGACCGCCTGATAGCTTTGACCCATGGGCACCAACTTCTGTGTTGTATCCTTCTGGGAGACTCATGATAAAGTCGTGCAATTCACATTTCTTGGCCACCTCGATAATGGCTTCTTCAGAGGGCTCAGGACCGACTTTGCCTAGCCCAATGTTAAACTTGACAGAGCCTGGGAATAGGTCAGGCTCCTGTTCAACCAATCCGAGTCGGGCTCTGTGAACTTGTACGTCGCCTTTGCGGATGTCTTCGCCGTCAACCAGGACGCTGCCAGCTGTCGGGTCGAAGAACCTCTCAATTAGGTGCACAGTGCTGGATTTACCCGCACCAGAGCGTCCTACAAATGCGACATACTCTCCTGGACGGATCGAAAACGATACATTGTTTAAAGCGGCCACGTCAGGCCGCGTCGCATAATGCAGGCTAACCCCGCGGAATTCGACTTCACCCTGTTCGTTGTGCCGGTGTCCGTTCGCATTGCCAGTTGTCGAGCTGGCTTCATTTTCGTTGGCTTCAAAAGTCTTTTTCGAGTCGATGATTGTGGGTTTCTCGTCATGTAATGCGAAAACACTTTGCGCTGCAGTCTTGGCTCTTGTGATTTCCGGCGCAAGACTGAAGAGCTGCCCGGCAGCCTGTGCTGAAAATAGTAGTGCAGGAAGGACAATGAAGAAGTCTTTCTGGCCGTAGTTGCCGTTGCGCACTTGTTTCGAGCCCCACCAGTACGCTAGAGCATACACGAAGTACGTTACAGATAAAGAGAATGCCAAAATCATGCTACCAAGCACATTAAATCGGAGGCTCTCCTCGTATGGCTTCTGGATGGCGGCTCGATATCGATCGTAGAAGTCTCGTTCTCGTCCTAGTGCAGCGACTGTCTGTATTGCAGAACAGGCCTCAGATGCCTAGAATTGCGTAAAAGGTCAGTATACAATTACATACGTAAGAGTTAGCTCAACAAGATACACAATGACTACAATGTAGAGATTGCGGAACCAGCTGAGACACCCCTGTCACCCTTGGGCTTACATACCAGTGCAGCGGCTGAGTTGTATGCCGTCTCATGTCTTTCTTGAGCTTTGGCAAGGATACGCAAGCGGAAGAATCCTGCAAGTATCATGACTGGTACCGCGGCTAGCAGCACGATGGCAATTTTCCAGGCGACAATATGTGCTAGAATCATACCACCGATGACTGAAGTCGCGATAGAGAAGAAAGTGCCCAGTATGACACCCGACAACCCGCTGATATGGCCACTGTCCATGTTAAGCTTCGCCATTAGCACATGATGAGAGTGGCCGGGCTTAGAGAACCATGCAATGTCTTGCATCTATAGGTTAAAGACGAAAGTTAGCGAAGTGAATGTCAGAACTGGTATCAAATCGTGTATACTTGGGTAAAAAGACACAATCCCTTCGTGGCCAAGGATTACGTACCATTACTGTCCGGAAGGATACATCTCGTACGCGAAGTACCAGGTTTTCTGAGACAAATCCAAAGGCGCTGCCACCGCAGATACGAGCGAGGAGGGCGACAACAGCCAATACAAAGAACAGGAGACAGAAAACGGAGATCAATCCGGATACATCTGACGTGCTGTTGAGGAGCTCTACAAGGTTTCCGAAAATAAAAGCCTCGCCAATAGACATGGCGCCACTCAGAATGGATGCACTGAGTCCTACTGCTATCGCCGGGCCTTCATTTCGGCTCAACATAAAACATCTCTTGATGAGCTGTATGGCAGTCTTTTCTTTGTATGTGTCGGGAGCTGAAAGCCCACGGGATGCACTATCTTCTCTTGGCGTCTTCGGGGTCGGTGTAACTTCCTTTCTACGACCCGATCCTGACACGATCGATGATGCAGAGGAGAGCGTAGGCTTCTTGTCGAAATTTTGGGCACGGATGAGCTCGGCGTAGAGTCCATTTCCTATGGTGAGAACTAGACGTAGCGGGCAAGGTTAGTGAAGTTCAGTTGTAAGAGAAGTTTGGAAGCTGTAATGTGTGGCCTGGAGTAACACAAATCACACTCAGCCAGTAGATGAAGTGTTCAGCGCACGGTCCCAGGAAACACCAGGAACCGGTGCTAGCTCAGGTATCCACGTTGTACTCGAGGGTACTTACTGTCGTGACGACCCTCCTCAACAACACCGCCATCCTTCATTACAACAATACGATCAGCGTCTTTAACGGTCGCAAGTCGGTGTGCAATAATGATTGTAGTCCGACCGGATGTTGCAGAACTTCGTCGAAGATTTTCAAGTACCATGGCTTCGCTCGTAGCATCCATAGCACTGGTGTACTCGTCTAACAGAAGGAGGGCCGGGTTACCGACCAATGCACGCGCAAGCGCAATTCGTTGCTTTTGGCCTCCTGAGAGTTGCGACTGATGACCCGACCCGATCTGCGTGTGCAAGCCGTCTGGTAAATGATCAAGGAAATCGCAATATGCTTCGTTAGCTGCGGCACGGCACTTCGCAATTACTTCGTCTTCCGGAATGTCGTGGTCTTCAGGCAATCCTAGTCTAATGTTGTCTAATATCGATCCGGTAAAAAGAACGGGGCTTTGGGTGACCAGAGCGATTTGCGAACGAAGAGTCTTAACATTAAGGTCTCTGAGGTCATCGTCTCCCAACAATACAGTCCCAGCAGATGGGTCGTACAAGCGAAGGAGGAGAGTAGCAACAGTCGATTTTCCAGACCCTGAAGGTCCAACCAGACCTGTAACCTTTCCGGGGGCGATCTGGAGATGAATACTTTGAAGAACACGCTCGGTAGGGCGTGCAGGATATACAAAAGAAACGTCTCGGAAAGTAATGGTTTTTCGGAAATCTGCTCTGGTAACGGCCTTGCCCTTGTCAGAGTACACGTCAATATCCGCCGTTGGGTAGTCGAGGACCTCGAATACAGCCTGGCCTGCTGCCGCCGCTAGAGCGAAAGTTTGAATGAACGGACCGACCGCTCCTACGACAAAAGACGCATCCAATATCAAAAAGACAACAGCGTATATCGTACCCGCTTCAGCACTTCCGTGGCGTAGCTTGTCGCCATACCAGAAAGCCAGCGCATTAGCTGCGTATGCGATGAAGTACACGCTGCCTAGCATGACAGCGCCGACAGTGCTCTTGATTAAACCAGCTCGGAGAGCTTTGCGAAGGAAACCGACGTGGTCCTCAGCCAGCTGTTCTATTACCCCGAATGCTTGGACAATTTGGACGCCTCTGAATGCACTCTCGGCGACTGCAGTAGCCCTTTCGGTGAAGGAGCTGGCTTGTTTCGAGAACTTTGACACTAGGTGAGTTCCGCAAACAACAACAATGGTCATTGCCGGTATGACTGTGACGAACCTAGGAAATGTTAGTTGTGCAAAAGACTAAATCGTATAGGGAAGGAAAATAATGGTTCATTGCCCTATTCACCCACAAAAAGGGACACAGAAACCCGAGCAAAAAGAGAACGTAACACTTACATTACAGCAGTGAGCCTAGCGTTGAGCGTGAAGCCTACGGTGAAAGCGGCGATAAAATAACTGATGGATGACAAGAACACGCCGACTTTTTCGGACGTTCCCAGCTGGATAGTCTGAGTCTTTTCGGTAAGAATGTTCGTGATGTCTGGTGACACCGTATCGTAGTAACTTAGATCCATTCCCAAGCTTCTCTCCACAAGCTGTTCTCGGGTTTTTCTTGACACTCTTTCTCCTACCAAAGCCCAACAGATCGTCGAGCCCCATGCCACCACAAAATAAATCACAGCCATGCCCATAAGCTGCATTAGTCGTATCTTGAGCTCATCTTCGCGTGGGGGAAAATTGTTGATGATCTTCCCTAAGATGACGCCAATAAGAGGTATGGGTACGCCGCATGCGATCGAGAGAAGGCACCCAATGGCTAGGATTGCTCTGGACCGAAAGTCTGTCAAGGGTTTGTATAAAGAGAAGTACGATGTCTTAAACGGGTTTAGGCCAAGTATTTGTCGAATGAACTTTTGACGAATAAGACCGATACCACGTGCCTTGGGATGAGCTTGGACTGTGTGGAGGGACGCGATATCGACGTGTCCTTCCCATTGCGAATGTCGCGACAGAGAGCTGCTATCATCCTCTTCAGACGCAAGCAATAGTTGACTTTCCGACTCAGTGTCGGCGAGGGTGTCCCCAAGAAGAGGTGTCGCATGAGGGGTGCCAGGGAGTGCCTGGATTGGCTCCATGGCGTCTTGTCGACGATGATGGGGACAGCACAAGCAGAGAAGGATGTCGTTTTGTATGTTAGCTCCAAGAGGCCATGTCGCAGGGATTCGTAGCCTTGAAGGACGAACGTTCAACGTGCGAACCACGCGCAAGACGTGCTGACTCGAAGATCAAACAAACGTGATGAAATCGGCTTCCAAGATGCGAAGCTCTCTTCGCTTACCTAGACTTGGCAGGGGACCAGGAAGCGGGCTAAACTAGATCGTTTAGAGCATCCCAACAGCGAGCACGGCAAACAAGAGTGTAACTCCTGGCATAAAAGGTGTTGACAGTCCAGCCTCGTTTGGTGGCCTTGGGGACTGCCAAATATTTCGAGGTTGCTGATCGTCAACGGTAAAGTACCAAAGACGCAGCCAAGCGAGCATGTCAGATCCATGTGGAGCCTTTCCTCAAATGATGCATGGCCCGCGTCGGTGGCTGCAGGGCAGAGGCGGTCAATCTTATCAGATGATCGCAACCCTTGGCTCGCACTTTCGGACTTTTCGCGGTGTCGCATTCCGCGTGGATAAGTCATTGCGACAGCAAGCATCGGGCGCCCGAAGTCGGCAGTACGGCTCTGTTGGGCTGCTCGAGCAGCTACCGACCCCACTGACACCACCCTACTAGGCTGTGACATAAAAACTTGACGGCGCGGGATGGACTGCGCATTGTGAGACGGAACGGACCCTCCCCTACAGCGGACGCACAGCGGCGGTCTTTGCCGGTTCAGAGCTATGGAGCGTAGCCATCCTGTTGGCATGGCGCTGTCCGCACGGGATTGTAAGTGTACGGGTTGTTTTTTCCATGCCTTGTCTGTTGCTTTCCTTCAAAGACTGTCGTCTCGTTAGCGATGTACCCCCGATCAGATAAGATTTTGCCGCTTGTTCCATTACGTCTTTGACTCTGGCCATTCTAGGCATCTCTGAAGAACAGGCGTCGCGACGCTCGGCTTTGCTAGACCCACTCAGCCATCGCGAGACTCGCTTCACTTGTCGTCTGTCCAGACTCACACGCTGCGTCCTGATGCCTTCACTTTCCCGGTCGTGTTCTGTTCTTCCTGCGCTCCCGCACTCTGTTCGCTGGCGGCTTGTAGGCGACCCCGGCTGGTGGGCTTTCGGATAGACGACGACGTGACGGCACCATCTGGCTCAGGCAACATCTCCGGTGGCTAAGTTCTTGTGTGCCTCAGTGAAGGTCTGTTGACCTGTCGACACTAAAAGTAATCCTACCCTACCGTCCACTGGCTCCGACCAATCAACGTGGTCGCGATTACGACGTGTCAGCGAAAAACGCAGGAGCTCACGACGCCCTCGAATATTGTGAAGGCCTCAATAACATAGTGATCATCCTCTTTCTCACAATCTTCGTATTCAAGCTCTGGGATCGGTTTTGCACGTTACGAGAAGAGACGTCTTGAGGCAGCTTACCCTAATGGGGATACACGAAATGCTCCCAGAAGCAGGATCCCTGCCCAACTTGTCCGTCCTAAACAGACACCCAAAGGTTCTTGAGGGTCCGGAATTTTTGCACCATCTGGTACGCCCATCTTCAGCTACGGACGAACCCGCTATCGACTTTCTGGAAAATGGACTGGAGAGGCGGAAACTTACGTACAAAGAACTGCATACGGCGAGTGATGGACTTGCGAAGAAGATCGGGGCACATCTAGCGAGGCTGGAAAATGCCTCCAGCATCGTCCCAATCCTGTTGCCTCAGTCACCAGAGCTATACATCGCTTTGCTGGCCATACTGAAAAGTGGAAGAGCATTCTGTCCAATAGGCCTAGATTCGCCACCAGAGAGAGTGGCTTTCGTTCTCAAAGACATATCAGCTGACATTCTGATCACGAACTCCAAACTCAAGGGCAAGATCCCTTCCTCGTCTACCGTACGAGCATTGCTCGTCGACCGTGATGAACCTATACATTGTTGCAACCCTGAACCAGAGACACGACACCAGCGTCAGTCGCGTTTGGCGTATGTTCTCTATACGTCGGGATCTACAGGGCTCCCCAAAGCTGTCAGTGTGTCTCACCAAGCTGTCACCCAGAGTTTACTTGCCCATGATCGGCACATTCCGCCTTTCACCCGATTCTTGCAGTTCGCGGCACCTACATTCGATGTGTCAATATTCGAGATATTCTTCCCTCTTTACCGCGGAGTTACACTGGTGGGATGCACGCGAACCAACATGTTGGATGATTTGCCAGCAACCATCACCTCATTACAGGTCGATGCCGCCGAGCTCACGCCCACAGTAGTGAGCAACTTGCTCCGAGGCCGAAAGAGTGTACCGGGGCTCAAATTGCTGCTCACTATCGGTGAGATGTTGACAAAGGACGTCGTTACTGAATATGGCGGCACTGAAACGCAGTCTAGTATCCTCTGGGGCATGTATGGACCCACCGAAGCTGCTATTCACTGCACTCTTCAACCTAATTTCTCTTGCACCTCCCCTCTAGGAAATATTGGGTTCCCACTGGAGACTGTTACAGCAATAATTGCGGCTCCTGTTCCGCAAGGTGTCCCTGCACCAGGCGTCAAGATCCTGCCCAGAGGCGAAGTGGGTGAATTAGTCATCGGAGGACCTCAGGTTGCCGATGAATATCTTAATAGACCGGAGTTGACCTCAGCTTCGTTTGTTCACGACCAAAAACTCGGCTTTCTATACCGCACAGGAGACAAGGCCCGAATATGCTCTGACGGGACGCTCGAATGCTTAGGACGCATGACATCAGGTCAGGTGAAGCTAAGGGGACAAAGAGTGGAGCTTAGTGAGATCGAACAAACCATTATCAAACTTGACCGCTGCTATAATGCAGTTGTTATGATAATTGGAGACACTTTGGTTGCGTTTTGTGCCACGGATGCTTCGACCGTATCAAGCACGGTTGTTCAGGAAACCTGCAGGCAGTGGTTACCAAGCTACATGGTGCCTACTGATGTCATCCTTGTTGATCGCATGCCCCAACTTCCATCCGGCAAAGTCGATAGGAAGGCTCTAGAGACGAGATACTTGAACAAGGAATATCGATCGAGCTCTTCGGAACTGCAGACCGACGGTGGGTCAAATGATCTTCTGTCCTCAGCCTTTCGAATCACACTCGGACGACAGATTGCAGATAACGAAGATTTTGTGAACATAGGACTGGACTCGTTGCAATCCATTCGTATCGCATCTTCATTACGCGAACAAGGCTTCGATGTTGGATCTACCGACATACTTTCCACGAGCAATCTTAAAGAGCTCAGATCTATCTGCAACGAAAGAAAAAAGCGACCCCGCAATCATACAGCGCCTACCAGCATCGATCCAAACCTTGTCTCAAATATCGTCGAGCTGCAACCTCATCGTAATGACATCGCCGACATACTACCATGCACACCTTTACAGGAAGCAATGCTCACGGAGACCGCTATCAGACCCAGCGCATACTGCAACTGGATCGAAGTAGAATTATCCGGACATCATGCATTCTTACGAATACATGAACTGCTCGAATTACTTGTGCAGAAAAACGAAATTCTTCGCACCGGTTTCTGCATGGTCAACATGAATACCAGGTCCTTCGTGCAGCTCGTGTGGAAAACCATGCAGCCTACTACTGTGATCGAAGTCACGCAATTTTCCAGAGCATATTCTCTTGGGTCGGCACAATCTCTTTTACATCCATTCACTGTTCAAGTCATCACGGCAACAGAGAGGCCTCGTCTTCTGTTCCAGATACACCACGCATCATATGACGGCTGGTCTTTCGATCTTATTATGCGCGACCTGAATCAACTCTTGGTGGAGGGCCAGAGTACTACCCGCCCACAGTTTCGTGAGGTGGTCGATTATTATCTACAAATGTCTAATTCCGGTGAACTGGACAAGAGCACAAACTATTGGCAAAGTGTTCTTCGCGAGTACCACCCAACGCCGTTACCAAACTTTAATGGCAAAATACTATCCTACTCAGGGCTTTCTTCATTTCTTGGAGAGTCTGCTGTCGATATGAAAACTCTTTCCGCTGGCGCGAAAGAGTACGGGATTCACCCTCAAGTTTTCTATCAGGCTGCCGTTACTCAAGTCCTTGGCCAATATCTAGGAGCATCTGACGTCGTGATTGGAACCGTCACGTCTGGGAGGACGATACCTGTCACACATGTTGAGGAGATTGTGGGCCCCTGCATTGCCACTCTTCCCTTCCGCATGGACCTATCTGGCCTCACCGTTGGCGAGTTATTACGAAAGACGCAGCAAGCAAACCGAGACATGTTAGAACACTGCATGTTACCTCTGCGCGACATCACGAAATTATGTCGGCTTCGGCCAGGGGAGCATTTGTTCGACCTGCTCTTTGTATGGCAGGAGTCCCTCGTATCGGCTGACAATCGAAAGCTTGCTCTTCGGACCGTTGATAGCGCGGATGATTTGGAATTCAAGATCACATTCGAACTTGAACCCCGCGACGAGAATGTCGCCTATCGAATAACGTACGATCCTTCGATGATTCCGGAAAAGCAAGTTGAACATTTGGCGAAGCAGGTCCATCATACCGTTCAGTACTTCCTTTCCAACTCTGGCGGTATGTTAGAAGGAGCGAATGTATCTCATGGTCCGGAAGTACTATCAATTGCAAATCCTCAGCCTAAGATGAAAGCTATCTCGCATGGACCTGCCCACTCTGTGGAGGAATGGGCCGTGAAGCATCCGGATAAGAATGCTGTCGTTCTGGGATTCATAGTTGATGGGAACATGCGAGTTAGAGAGAAGTTATCGTACGCTTCACTAAACGCACGTGCGAACCAGCTTGCACACGCTTTGGTAGCACTCGGCGTTGGAAACGATCAGCTGGTATGCGTTATGTTGGAGAAGTCTATCGATCTTTACATTTCAATTCTGGCCGTTCTCAAGACTGGTTGCGGATACCTGCCAATCGTACCAGGCACTCCAACAGAGCGAGTCAATCGTATAATGGCAGATGCTGGGGTCAAGGTTTGCATAAGCAACGCTGAGTCTTCGCAAGAAATTAAACGAGATGGCCTCATGGTCCTGGATCCTGAACAACTGGAGCTTGCTAAATACTCGCATCACAATCTCACCGTACCGTACAATGGGAGCCATCTGGCTTACGCAGTCTTCACTTCAGGAAGTACTGGCAAGCCAAAGGGTGTCCTCGTTACACAGGATAACCTGATGAGCAACCTGGAATATCTCTCTTCTCTCTATCCACACAACGAGGACTCAAGGCTGCTACAATCTTGCTCTCAAGCGTTCGACGTCTCAGTCTTCGAAATTTTCTTTTCCTGGTATGTAGGCATATGCTTGTGTACAGCTACTAAGGACGACCTCTTCTACGATTTCGAGGCTGCGATCGACAGTTTGGACATCACTCATTTAAGCCTTACTCCAACGGTAGCTGGCTTGGTTGACCCGATCAAAGTACCGAAAGTTAAGTTCCTTGTGACAGCTGGGGAAGCACTCACGGAGGGTGTCAAACGTAGATGGGCCGGAAAAGGACTATATCAAGGTATACAAGTAGATTTTCAATTAGTGTACATTTGCTGATTTACATAGGATACGGGCCTTCGGAAACAACCAACATATGCACGGTAAAACCTCGTGTAACAGAAGCCGACCTGATCAACAACATCGGCCCAGTATTCCCGAATACTTCCGTTCTGATACTAGAGCCTGGGAATGACAATATTGTTCTCCGAGGGGCAGTCGGTGAATTATGCTTTGGAGGAGCTCAAGTCTTCCGTGGCTATCTGAACAGACCAGATTTGAATGCTGAAAAGATCCTCGAACATCCCATGTACGGACGTATCTACCGGTCTGGTGATATGGGTAGGCTATTACCCGATGACTCAATACTATCCACTGGGCGTCTGGACGATCAGGTTAAGGTCCGCGGGCAGAGAGTCGAACTTGGGGAGATCACTTCTCTTGTGCTTGATCATCCCTCAGTTCATGACTGCACTACTGTGTTGATTGAGGATCACACTGGGTTGCCCCAGGATGTGCAACACACAGACGGATCAAGTCAAAAGTTGGTTGTCTTCTGGGTACCTGAAGAGGAGACGACTATAGCGTTCTGCTCTCTTGCATCCGAGACGTACCGAGCGTATACCTTGGAGATATTTGAGTTGCTGTCTCTGCAGCTCCCAGCATACATGATCCCGACACATGTCTTGCCCATCAGCTGTATTCCGATGACTTCTCAAGCAAAGATCGATAAAAGGTTGCTGCGCAGTACTTTCCAGAAGCTTGGGAACGAAGATCTAGAATCTGCTTCGTTAGGCTCAGGGACAGGGCAGGATAGCCAGACGCTTACTTCACATGAGAAACTGATAGCAGAGGCGCTGTCACGGACTTTAAGCCTACCGCTGCTGGACATCAAACGAAGCTCATCGTTTTTCAATCTTGGCTTGGATTCCGTCTCGGCAATACGCTTTGCCAAAAACCTTCGAGATGCGGGACTCAATCACGCTCTTGTTTCGGTAATCCTCAAGAATCCTACTCTGGAGCGACTATCTTCGGTTCTTGTAGAAAAGTCTGGGTCTGGATCAGCTGCATTAAATCCAGGACTAGGACAACAATGTAAGTGATCTGGATCTTATTAAGACGAGTAATTCGAAGATCGGGTAACCTCGAGAATTTATTCACTGACTCTGACTTGCCAGTATCCAACCTCTTCAACTCTACGCAACTTTCCCGAATACGCTCTGAGATCTCTACAAACGGCAATGAGATCGACAGAATCTTGCCTTGCACGCCACTGCAGGAGGCTATGCTGTCAACCGGACCATCCTACCCCACTCTACCCCAAAATTCCCAAAGCGAGGGAGAGCCTGCTTATTCAAACGTGACAGTTTTTGCTGTTAATGGCTCTCTTGAGCGCTTGAAAAAGTGTTGGGAACATATGTTCTACAGACATAACATCTTACGGACCACGTTCATTTCGACCGACAATGCGCAGCATGCATATGCCCAAGTGATCCTTAAGCATGTCCCTGTGTCTTGGGATGAGATAGAGCGGGGCATAGATATCAGAGAGTATGCCCAAAAGGTTATTCCGAGCTTACTCCGCTCACACAAACCTCCTGTACGTCTGGCG
This sequence comes from Paracamarosporium sp. OC-R06-R3, assembly GCA_019828545.1. Classification (NCBI taxonomy): domain Eukaryota; kingdom Fungi; phylum Ascomycota; class Dothideomycetes; order Pleosporales; family Didymosphaeriaceae; genus Paracamarosporium; species Paracamarosporium sp. OC-R06-R3. Next base: position 262,716 of record JACVRA010000044.1, on the reverse strand, counting down.
GTCCAGAACCATGACACTTCGGCAAGGCTCATTTTCTGTTGTCACCATGCGCTATATGATGGAGTTGCTATCGCGACTCTTCTGGATGAAATACAGGATCTGTACTTGGAAAAGGAACTACCGGCTTCTGTGCCTTATGAGGTCTACTTGCGACACATGGTCTCTCTCGATCTCGATAGCGCTCTTCGATTTTGGAAAACAGCTCTAGAAAACTTCGAGCCGACATACTTCCCGAAACTTTCTCGCAAATTACTGCAACCAACGCACGTGGCAGGTTCGATTCAAAGGCCCATACAGATGCCGCTTAGCGAGCTTTCGCTACACTGCCGAAAGACATCCAATTCGCTGTTATCCCTAGTACAAGCCGCGTGGGCAAAACTATTGCACTTTGTTCTGGCAGATACCGACTTGTGCTTTGGAAATGTGGTCAGTGGCCGTACCTTGCCAGAAGATGATCTTGACCGCTTGGTTGCACCCTGCTTCAACACTCTCCCTGTCCGCTTGAACTTTGATTTCAGGAGATCAAACACCGAACTGTGCAAGAAGCTTCATTCTCTCAACGTGGATGCGTTACCCTTTCAATTAACCCCTCTACGATGGATTCAGTCCAAAACCCGACAAGAACAAGGTCGCTTGTTTGACACGCTTGTCATCCTCCAACAGCCAAGCACGCCACTGAATAGCTCCATCTGGAACCTAGAGCTAGACGATGGGGAAATGGATCTGCCGGTTGTTTGCGAGGTTACTCAAGACAGTATTACGGATACATTGACGCTCAACCTACACTATCAGCTTGATCAGTGCGAGAAACAAGATGCAGAAGCACTTGCGTCAATCTTTGATTATGCACTCCAGTCGCTTGTTCGCTACCCAGGTTCAGCAGCGGAAGATACAGTTGGACTTCCAGACGATTTGTTAAGTCAGTCCAACATGCAATTTCAATCGTTCGATACGCCAGGGGGTGGCCTCTTGCACTCTGCATTTGAGCAGAATGTGATAGATCGACCTGATACTGTGGCTCTTGACTTTTACGGTTCTAACGGAGCAAAAACGACTCTCACGTTTCTGACTCTGAACGAAAAGGCTAATCAAATCGCACATGCTTTGATTCAACATGGCATAAAGCCTGAGGATGTTATTCCTTTACACATGCCAAAGAGTCCAGAGTTCTATATCAGCATACTCGGAGTACTCAAAGCTGGCGCGGCATTCTCACCAATCCATCCTGATTTGCCAGACGCGAGGAAACGGTTTATGGTTTCCGAATTAGAACCGAAGGTCATTCTATCCTGTCAGAATGCCATTGACTGGCTCGACAACGCCGTCGTGGTCAACGTAACCAAAACCGGAGATTATCTCACCGAAAACCCCTTCGTAGAAGGTCTTCGCCCTACGAACATGGCTTACTGCCTGTACACTTCGGGGTCCACGGGGCTACCCAAAGCCGTCAGCATGGAGCACCGCTCGCCTATTCAAACAATAGAAAGTTCCCGATCTCTGGTACCTTGGAATTCAGATTCAAGGCTACTGCAATATGCAGCCATCACGTTCGATATGTGCTATTATGACTGCTTCCTAGCTTGGACTTTTGGGTTCACTCTTTGCGCTGCGGACCAAGATACGATGCTCAACAATCTCACAGAATCCATCAACGGACTGAGCGTAGACCTACTTGACCTTACCCCTTCTGTGGCGACGTCGCTTAGGCGGAAAGAAGTACCAAATGTCAAATGGCTGTATTGTATAGGCGAAGCGATGACACCTGAAGTGGTGAACGAATGGGCCGGAGCATGCGTCAATTCCTACGGGCCTACAGAAGCTGCATTCTGCACTACGATCTTTCCCACAACACCAGAAGACAAGACCTCTGTCATTGGTCAGCCATTTCCGACAACTTCTTTCGCAATATTTCCCTTGCGAGGTGACAGGCCGTTGCCTACCTTCGGCATCGGCGAATTACACATTGGCGGTGCTCAGCTTGCTCGAGGCTACTATGGCCAATCGCAGCTTACTGAGGAAAAGTTCTTGCATAAGTGCGGGCAGAGATTTTATAAAAGCGGTGATATGGTGCGAATGCTGAGCGATGGTAACTTCGAGTTCCTCGGGCGCACTGATGATCAGGTCAAGATCAGAGGGCTGCGAGTTGAGCTGGGTGAGATCAACAAAACACTCAAGGACAGTGACAAGAGCATAGCAGCCGTCACGACGCAGATCCTTAAGAAAGAGGATGGACAAAAAGATCAGCTTGTTGCGTTCCTTGTGCTCCAACATCCTGCCAATGAGAAGGAGGAGTCGAGAGTGAGGCTTGCCGCGAAACAAAAGGCAACCGATACTCTGCCATCCTACATGGTGCCCCAATTTTTCCTCTTCGTTGAGAGAATACCGAAGTCCATGGCAGGCAAAATTGACAAGAAGGCCTTGATGAGCATCTTTCGAGAGTCGATCGAGCTCGACGCAGGATCGGATGATGCTGAACAAGGTACTTCGAGCTACCAGTGGAGCGAGCGCGAAGAGCACATCCGCGACATCTTCTCAAGGCTTTCTGGTACTCCACGCGATGACATCAAGCCATGGACTTCTATTTATCAGCTTGGTCTCGACAGCATTAGCGCTGTTCAGATTGCAGCTACACTACGTAAAAACGGTTTGCAGGCGAATGCGACGGACGTCATGAGGTACATGAACTGTAAGCATCTCGCTGCACACCTTGAGCGCTCGTCGAATTTCGCATCAGTGGATGTGGGACAGTTCGATTTCGACGCTTTCGAGAGAAAGCACAGGAAAGAGGTTGTGAGCATGTCCGGCATTCACGACGAGCAGATCGAAGCCATTCGACCTTGTACACCTTTGCAAAATGGTATGCTATCGCAGTTCATCTCAAAAGACGGCGAGATCTATTTCAACTACCTTCGCCTACGCTTGAACGACGATATCGGTTTGGATCGGCTGAAGAACGCATGGCTAGCGACTATCCAGAAGCACCGTATGCTACGTACGGGTTTTGCACATGTCAAGGATAACAGAACATCATTTGCAATGGTCCACTACGCACCCAACGTTAAGCCATTATCATGGGACATTGACACTGAATGCTCTGGAACAACTGAAGAATGGCTGCATAACGCCGAACAGGAAGCGGTAAAGTATTTGCATCAGCCACCTTGGTGCATACGTATCGTCAAAATGAGCGATGGCAATCACCTTGATATTGCACTTTTACATGCTATATTCGATGCCCAGAGCTTACGTCTCCTTTTCGATGACGTCGTAGCTACATACCATGGGAGAAGCGTCACCACAACACCTTTGGAGCCAGTCATCGAAAACATTCTCCACTTGAGTGATAGTGAGAATTCAGCATCGAACGGATTTTGGGAGAAATTGGGAAGAGTTGCCGCGCCGACGCGCTTCCCCAATCTGTCTCCATTGCGGCATGACCCAGCGTCACCGGTCGTACTATCGCGGTCTTCTACACGTACGTTGAAAGAACTATACGAAGGATGTCGATCATCCGATATCACCCTACAAGCTGCGGGTATCACTAGTTGGGCAACGCTTCTGTCCACATACGTGGGTGAATCCTCCGTCACGTTTGGCGTCGTTTTGTCGGGTCGATCAATGGACGGTGCAGACGCCGCTGCATTCCCATGCATCACCACTGTACCCTTTGCTTGCAAGGTTTCCGATAGCCAAGACGAAATGTTGAAAGACGTCATGTCGTTGAACGCTGAGATTCAACAGCACCAATTTACGCCACTCAACAGTATCCAAAAGCTTATGGGGTATCCGAACGAACCGCTTTTCGACTCCATTTTCGCGTTTCAAAAAGTAGCAAATGGCAGTACTTTAGACGAACTATGGACTGTTGTAGATGAGCAAGCATCGATTGAGTATCCATTGTCAATTGAGCTTGAGCCCAAAGACGGGCAGCTAGAGTTACGACTGACGTTCCTTCCCCACGTTGTTCCAAGAGAGCAAGCTTCCCTCATTCTCGAACAACTGGAGTTGCTCATTGAGAAACATGTCTTCAAGACACCTGACCAAGAGGTAATTCCTGACGAGGTTCATCCCGGGCTTTACTCTATTACACCCGCAGGGACCCCTACCATTCCGTCTGACGTCACCTTACTCCATGAATTTGTCGAGCTGACCGCAGCCAAATCGCCAAATCACATTGCGTTCGAATTCGCAACCTCATTGCAACACAACGCTTACTCAAGCCGAAAGTGGACATATACGCAACTCGATGAGGAAGGTAATCGAATCGCCAACGTCCTCATTTCTCGTGGGGTACGGCCTGGTGAGTTGGTTGGGGTTTGTTTTGACAAATGTCCAGAGGCATCTTTCGCAATCCTAGGGATATTGAAAGCTGGCTGTGCATTTGTTGCGCTTGATCCTGGTGCACCTAGTGCTCGCAAAGCCTTCATTCTCAGTGACTCTGGCGCATCAATCGTGCTATCGATGAAAGCTCAATCTGCCACTTTCAAGGAAGATACAGACGCAACAATTCTTGACCTTGACGAGATCGGTTGGCATTCTGTACTGTCAAAGAAACCGGTTCTGGAGCGGAATATCGATCCTCAAGACCGGAGCTACTGCTTATATACTTCCGGTACCACAGGTACACCGAAGGGGTGTGAACTCACCCACGAGAATGCTGTGCAGGCGATGCTTGCTTTCAGACGACTGTTTTCGGGCCATTGGGATGATGACTCTCGCTGGCTCCAGTTTGCTTCTTTCCATTTTGACGTATCTGTCCTCGAGCAATACTGGAGCTGGTCAGTCGGTATATGTGTTGTCTCTGCCCCACGAGACCTTATATTCGAAGATCTTGCCGCATCCATCAGAACCCTCCAGATTACACATATCGATCTCACGCCTAGCCTCGCTCGGATCTTACATCCCGACGATGTACCAACGCTATGCAAGGGTGTGTTCATCACAGGTGGCGAGAGCCTCAAGCAAGAAATCCTTGATGTTTGGGGTCCGAAGAGCGTTATCTACAACGGCTATGGTCCCACCGAAGCTACCATCGGTGTCACGATGTATCCCCGCGTTCCAGCTAACGGAAAACCGTCAAACATAGGTCCCCAATTCGACAATGTAGGATCATATGTTTTGCGGCCGAGCTCTGAGATACCCGTGTTGAGAGGCGGAGTTGGCGAGCTTTGCGTATCAGGCAAATTAGTTGGAAAGGGTTACTTGAATCGACCAGACCTGACTAGAGAACGGTTTCCGTACCTCGAGCGTTTCTCCGAAAGAGTTTATCGTACAGGTGACCTTGTCAGAATTCTGCACGACGGCACGTTCGATTTCTTGGGTCGAGCAGATGATCAGGTCAAACTACGTGGACAGCGACTCGAGATTGGTGAGATTAACTCAGTAATCAAACAATGCGGTATTGCTGTAGTGGACGTGGCCACATTGGTCTTGAAGCATCCTAAACAACAAAAAGAGCAGCTAGTATCGTTCGTTGTAATTGAGTCCGGAACGCGCGGCGAAACGAAGGTCGTGCTGGAGGCGACTGGAGACTTAAGCAAAGCGAAGGAAGCCTGTCAGGAGAGTTTGCCGCCATATATGGTGCCTACTCATTTCGTCGCCCTTAACACCATGCCACTGTCTGCCAACAACAAAGCTGAAGCGAGGAAGCTCAAGGAAATGTACGAAACTTTGTCGGTCAGCGATTTACAGCTTCTCTCATCAGGCATCCAATTGAAAAACGAGAAGTGGACGCGGCAGGAAGAGCAAATCCGGGAGGCTCTCAAAGAAGCATTGAACATCGTTGATGAAGACTTTAACAAAGACGTCAGTTTTTTCGAATTGGGCATGGATTCTATCTCTGTGATAGGTGTATCACGAGCGTTGAAGCAGGTTGGGTTTCCGAAAGCCGCAGCATCTATTGTTTTGAAATATGCGACCATTCGACGACTGACAAAGGCATTGTCGGATACGTCAATTGCGGACAATGATCGAGGATCTGTCAATGCAGCACAGCAAGCAATTACAGCAGTGCAGCACCGGTACAGACGCACTGTGGCCGATGTAATGTTCATGGACACCAGGAACATTGAGACAGTCGCTCCTTGCACACCATTGCAGCAGGGCATGATAGCGAGATCTCTGGATAGTGAGCATGGCGTGTATTTCAATAATTTCCACTTCAAGTTGAAGAAAGGCGTGGACATGAATAAGCTGCGGGATGCCTGGGACCACGTTTTCGGATCGATGCAAATCTTACGTACTGTCTTCATAAATACAGACGAAGGGTTTGTGCAGGCCGTACTTCGCGATGTCAAGCTTCCTTTCGATGAAGTCCCACTCCCGCGAGGCGATTCACTTGAGGAAGAATTTGCAAAAAGAAAAGAAAAGTGGATACAACTTAACCGGATGAACCTCAAAAGACCAACAGAGGTGCTGGTAATCGGCACCCCATCCGAAAGATTTCTAGCATTGCACATCTTCCATGGCCTCTACGACGGGAACAGCATTGGACTCGTCTTCAGAGCCGTATGGGATGCGTACAATGACCACCCGATTAAGGCTGGCCCAGAGTTCCACTCCGCTCTCGCACACGGCCCATTGCGACCTACAAGTGATGCTAGACAGTTTTGGGAGAAGCATCTTCAAGATCGGGCCATCAACCGGCTTCCCCACCTCAAGAATCAACCTAACGAGGGACCGATTGTAGTGACCCGAGAAGCTCGGAACTTGCCGAATCTTGAAGCTACCAGACGAAAACTCAATGTTACTGCGCAAGCCATCGTACAAGCTTGCTGGATCAACGTTCTCCACCATTACACGAAGGGCACGGTGACCGTGGGTATGATAGTATCGGGCCGCAGCATCGATTTTGAAGGTGCAGACATGGTCGTTGGACCCCTGTTTAACACCATTCCGTACCATTATCACGCACAGAAACGCGAGACCTGGACCTCTTTGGTCACGCAAGCCCATGAGTTCAATATTGCTGCACAACCGTACCAGCATACACCCTTACGAGACATCATGAAGTGGATGAAGCGTGGTTCTAATCAGCCACTGTTCGATACGTTGTTTGTTTACCAGGTTGCAGAAGAGGACGAACAGTGGCCTAAGAATGATGTGTGGGAACTGCAAGATAGTAGAGCTGAGGCAGACTATCCTCTTGCTATTGAGATTGAACAAGATAGTAGCGGAGCACTGAAAATCACGCTGGTGGCTCAAAGCCAAGTAGCGAACCTGGATACAGCGACTACACTTCTTCAACAATTCGAGGAAGCTCTACGAAACGCTGTCGAAGATCCAGAGACGGTGCTAGAAACGTTCGTTGCAGAAGGTGAAGAGGGCGAAAAGGGCGCTCTTATCAGCGAAGCGGATAACACACTTGACACCCTTGACGGTACGGCTGACTTCAAGTGGAGCGCTCATGCCTCTATTATTCGAAATGAAGTCGCGGACCTTTCTGGGGTTGATGTTGAAGAAGTGCGCGCGAATACTTCTATATTTGAACTCGGTCTGGACAGCATCGACGCCATCAAGTTATCTTCTAAGCTTAAGAAATATGGGATAAACCTTCCCGTCAGTGGCATCATGCGCAGTCTGAACATTCCCAATATGGTGCAACACATATCCGTCGGCAAAGCGGAGAAGGTTAGACGACCCTCGGATATGATTTACAAAGCGAACAAGAAGCGTCTAGAGAATTACCTCCAACGCCATGGACTAACAGATGGTGTGGAACAAGTTTTGCCGCCCACGCCACTGCAAGGAGCTATGGTGGCGGAGATGATCGCCTCAGAGTACACAAGGTATTACAACCACGATGTGCTGAAGCTAAGGCCTGGAATCGATCTGGAGCGGCTGAGGGAAGCATGGATGGATGTCGTTACGGGGTCGCCCATCCTCCGTACATCTTTTATTCCAGTGGACGACCCAAGCATCGACTTCTCCCATGCGCAAGTTATCCACTATCAGCCGCACGACCTTTGGAAGTCTATGGTCCTTGACCATGAGCCTGACTTCCCTGATATTTTCGACAATATCCGAGAGAGAGCTGTGACCCAGCTATCACACCAACCACTTTTCTACCTCTACCTTGTCCAGTCACCACGAGAGGCGTATCTAATTCTTTCAATTGCCCATGCCCTGTACGATGGATGGTCGCTAAGTCTTCTACATTCCGACATACACAAAGCATATGCGGGCAAATTCCAACCACGACCAACTTTCGAGCCTGCTCTGCACCAGATCTTAACAGCATCGGGTTCAGATGCTGCTGCATTTTGGCGAGACTATCTTTCAGATGCCAAACCAGCTACCTGGCCTCGCCGCACTGGCTCTTATCTCCAGGCTGTCCATCGAAAGGAACAACCAAGTCGTCTTGCCCTTGAAGCTGTTACATCTTTCGCAAGGAAATACAACATCACACTGCAGACGATAGGCCAAACGGTATATGGAGTAACTATTGCTTCATACACGAGGTCGCTTGACGTCACGTTCGGCTCAGTACTTTCTGGTCGCGATGATGAGTTGGGGCAACGCATCCTATTTCCCACAATGAATACTGTGGCGATCCGAACCATACTTCACGGCAGTCGGCAGAACATGCTGCAGTATATGCAAGACAACTTTTCAAGCATCAAGCAGTGGCAGTACTTTCCACTTCGCAAAGCTCTATCCCTGGCTGGCATGCAGGGAGCTTTACTGCAGAGTCTGTTCATCTATCAGAAAAACTCGAATGAGACTCAAGAATCAGAAAAGTTGTACGAGAGTATCCAGGGTAGGAGCGATGTCGAGTATCCAGTCTGTGTGGAAATGGAAGTGGTCGGCCAAGAACTAATCTGGCGATGTGCAGTCAAAGAGGAGGTCTTTGATGACGCAGGGGCACAAGAACTGCTGGACCGACTTGATGATATGCTCAGGACCATCATTGCCCAACCAGACGCTCCGGTCATCGAATTTACCACAAATGGATCGTCGATTTGTGGCTTGCCTGCTTTCACAGATAAAGAAGCAGAAAGTAGCGGGCAACCCCATCTTAAGACAGAGCAACAAGGAGATGAGTACTCAATAACCCCTACCGCTTGCATCATTCGAGAGGTATTGGCTTTCGTTTCGCAGACACCGGACGAAGAGATCACTGCAGGCATGACGATCTTCCATATTGGTCTCGACTCTATCAGCGCTATCAAAGTTGCCTCACTGCTTCGTAAACGGGGAATTATAATCAGTGTAGGCGAGATGCTAAAAGCTGGTACTGTGGAAGAGATGGCACGTATCGTGGATGACAGAGCACCGACAGTTGGTAGTGAAAACGACAATATCGACGATATCCTCAAGAAAGCACTTACCGGGATCGACCAAGTTAAAGCCCTCGCAAGAGCTGGTATCAATGAAGAAGATGTTGAATGCGTTTTACCTGCAACGGCTGGTCAGGTCTACACGCTTTCCACATGGTTCAATTCTCATGGTACAGTTTTCTTTCCGGAATTTTCTTACCACATACATGGGCAAGTATCTTTCAAGGACATACAAGAAGCGTGGAAGATGATTGTTGCACAAAATGCGGTTCTGCGCACATGTTTCTTAACGACCGGCGACCAGCAGGCACCTTATCTCCAAGTCGTCATGCATAAGACAGAAGCAAGCGTGACGGAGTTCACTAGCACAAAACATGACTGGTCAGCGGACCGGAAGGCGAAGTTGGCTTCACAACAGCCATACGCCCATCTCTTCGTCTCCAGGCCGGTACTATCAGGTCCGTGGGATGTTCAGCTGAAGATTCATCATGCACTCTATGATGGTGTTAGTCTACCACTTATCATCCAGCAATTCCAAGATCTCTGCAACGGTGCTGATACCACACCCCCGACTGATCTACTCTCAAAAGTCATAGCAAAGACCTCGGATTCCTCTACGATTGAGCAACGCAAGTCCTTCTGGACAAACTACCTCAAGAATGTCGATCAACAACATCTGATCCAGCCCAGCTCTCCATCAACCTCAAGGATTGAGATCTTCGTACTTGGTCTTTTCCCAGACGTGTCTGACCTGGAATCGCAAGCACACAAGCACGGCCTCACAACCCAATCTTTGTTCCTCGCCACATACGGAAAGATATACGCCAGCCTTACGTCTACCTCGTCAGCAGCCGACATTGTTATCGGCCTCTATCTCGCCAACCGTTCGCTCCCCGTTGCCAATCTCTATGAAGCTGCCGTTCCTATAGTCAACCTCGTTCCGTTGCGCATCTCAACGCCGCTAGCGTTAGGTGTTTTCGACATAGCAGCGCAGATACAGTACGATCTTCAGGAGATCAGCGCGCCGGCGAATGCTTCTGCTAGTCTTTGGGAGATATCTGAGTGGACAGGCATCAAGGTGGATACTTTTGTCAACTTTTTGAAATTGCCTGGCAGGGAGGATAGTGCTAGCGACGGAACGATCAAGATCACGCAGGCAGGGAGGTGGGATGAAGGATCCAGTAAGGTTATTGAGATGGATAAAGACGGTGTGGTGGTACCACCAGAAGAAATGGGTGATAGGCGTGTGAATGAAGCGTATCTGGTAAGTTTGCCTTGTTGAATGGCGTAACAGTACAGGTCACTGACTGAGGCACAGCATGCCCTTGATATTGAAGCTACGATTAGGAATGGAGCGCTGGATGTGGGTGTCTTCGCTCCTGAGAAGATGATGGGCTTGAAGGAGGGAGAGAAACTAATTGAGGATATCAGAGTGGGGTTGGGAGGGCTCGACAAAGCTGTCGTTTGAGGTGTTTCCGATCTCTAATGGGACCATGATAGACTCAAGGCATTTGGATGGGTCCGCTTGTGTGTTTCAGCATTTTCGAATAAACTTTCATCCGTGTACAGATATTTGCGGTACTTGATTTTATGAATGAGTCTAAGATATGTTTGTAATTGTGTGCCAAAATTGGCTTAGCTACTTGGTTACATTGGCCTCACATGCCTCACCTTTATATAGCGAGGCCACCTTTTCCCTACCATATTGTTTTGCGTATTCTGCTCGGCCGAGGCGACAGCATCTCCTACGCCATCCTGATATAAACAACTTTTCCACTGTCTACAGCCCTCCCAGCCGTCCAAACACGTAGCCAGTCGTGTGATGTGCAGAAAGATGTACACCGATAATCCTTCACATCATACCGTTATATTTATCAAAGTTCCACAATATCTCTAGATCCATGACTTTATAACTGCTATAGATATGCCCCAGGTCGCCCACCGCAACGAACAGCAAATAATATTTAGCGACGCCCGCGTCGCGCGTGATCGCTGTGCATAGTTCAGCGAGCAAGGCGAGCAGAACAAAGACGCTACCGATCGTGCAGGAAAGGACGAGCGCGGACTCGGGGACGAGCGTGGGCGTTGCGGTGGGCGGTTGTTTGGTTACGAAGCTCGAGGGCGAGTTCCAGCCGGCGTTCCAGCCGAGGAGCTTTTACGGACGGGATCGCATGAAGAAAGAAGAAGATGATGATGAGTTGAGATGGGAAAATGCGGTGCGACGTCCAGCGAAATAGGCTCGAGGTAGGTGAACAGCAGGGCGAGCTGGATGAGGAGGTCGCTAGGATCGGAATCGTTCCGATGCTGCGTGAATCCTCCGCAAAAGTGCATGAACACCCAGCGAAAACAACGCGAACAGTTGGACAGTGCATAAGTACAAAACAGACGGTTTCGAGAGTCCACGTACCAAACGGAAGCTTCGTATGCATAGCACGTCGTCAGTGTCCAATCGTCGCATTTCCTTACAGCTAGCCAGGAGCGCCTCCAGAGCAGGAACGATTGGTGTGCTCAATCATTGTGAGCTTGATTTACTCTATGAATCTAGTAAGGCATATATGTAAGATTGCTCCTAGTTGGGTAAACAATTTCATACTGGATCTTCTCTCGAGTATGTCTTCACCACCGTCATCATGTCACATGCGAACACAACTCTAACAAGCACTCATGTATGTTCTACTATGTCCACTCACCTATATATTGTTGATCATGCTGTTGATCATAATGCATAGTTGTAGTTCGCGATTTCGGATGCAATGATGACTACTCCAGGCCATTGAGGTCGCGTGGAGGAAATGGATACAGTTGACTCGGGGTTTTCGCTTGGGCACTCCAATCGACCATAAATCAAACTCACTCAATTAATAAGTTGAGGGTTGCCTGGAAGTTCAGTGGATTGCCAAACTCGGAATGACAGCTGAACTATGACTCTTGCTCTAGTTCGAATCAGACGTATTCAAAATTGGCTTTGGAAAAGACCGGTTGATGCTAAGAACATTGAAGGTTGGTTCCATGGAATAGTGTTCGGGCGTCCTGAAAGTGTGTAAAGCTGTACGTTGTCGTTTATGCATGCACAGACAAGCCCTAGACTGGCGAGCGGCCAATGCATTGTATGTGCTACATACACGTTCTTATTTTTAAGCTTCTGATACCATCGTGTAAGTCAACTATGCTTCAGCTGCTCTGGGACTTATGGCAGCATCAAGACATTTCATAAGATGACAATATGGCATGGGTAAGGAAATTCATATTCCATCTACCAGGCTTATTTGCCCAGCGTGCCTGCCAGTGACCTTAAGCCATACCACACAAGAAGATGCATATAACCCGTGACCTTAACACCACTCGTCCTGCCGTTAACGTTGCACATTCCGACGCTCACTTCAGAGGAATGAAACGCGAGCTGTGGGTGGCACCGATACCTGGTCGTCCGTGCTTGACAGGGCGGCTTCCAAAGTCAGTCGATACGCTGCAACGTGGATGAAAAATACGTACTATGAGATAGAGAACTCGGCAAGGTAGTGGCCGACCATCTCAGGCTTGATCTCAACCTGGTTGAATTCCTTGCCACTGTATACACCGACAACGCTGCCGATCATCTCGGGGACAACGACCATGTCGCGAAGATGGGTCTTGACCAAAGCGGGCTTCTCGTTCGGAGGGGCGGCGGCCTTTGCGTTACGGAGCTTCTTGATGAGACTTGTTCCTGTTAGTTTTGCCATTGACGGGCGTTGTGGAGTGGTTTACCCCATGGGCTTGCGCTTGAGGCCTCGGTTCATGCGACGGCGGACACGGGCGTGCATGATATCGCGCAACTCCTCAGAGGACAGGTCGAGGAGCCTAAATGTATGAGATTCCTGAACAGAGTTTATCGAGGCCGGGGACGTACTGGTCGAGGGTCACTCCGCGGTAAGAGTAGGTGCGGAAGGCCCTCTTGCGCTTGAGCTCAGCTGCGGCAGTCGCATCCTAATCATTATGGTCAGGAAAATCACATTGGCGAAAAAATGTAGGGTTGCGTACGTATTCGGTGTCCGCCATGGTGCCTGTGTGTGAGGTTGTGGTCTGGTAGGAGAGTTTGACGATAGTTTAGATCTTGTGTGCGGGATGGGCGCACTTCGCTTAGCTTAGTTGGCACGTGAGCATTATGTCTAATTCGCTATAGCGCATTTTGCAATCGCGCGCTAGTGGCACAATCACATTAGAACTGAGGCTGAGCTATGAGTAAATGATATTGTTCCCATCGCATAACCACATGCATATTGGCCTGCACCGCTGCACACCGTATGCCGTCGGCCCCGTGTACATATGGCTGCCTCAGCCTCTGAAAGCTATCAAGCAACGCGAGTATCGAAGTAGCAAATTTTGCTCTATTTGCGACACAAAGAGGTTTTGAGATAAAAAACCAGTGTTAGGCTTCTGAACGCGGAAGTATGAATTGCTCACTCGTAGTGCCGCCAAGTTCAATCTTGGGTGTTTGAGCTGGCCTCTCTCGTGAAAGAGAAATGTCGGTGCGACGACTTCAGCCAAGACACGTCGTACCATACCCGCCTGTCTCATGATACAGCGCGACAGCACTGTAGTCTCCACAACCATGTAATCCGGATACACCTGTTTATACGTGCAATCGATTCAGCATGCCCAGAAGGCGTAGACACAAATATTTTACGACGCCTCCGCCTGAAGACACAACACGGTAGTACATGTAGAGATTGCTGCCTGAACAAGGCTCGGCAGTGATGGCGAGCGAACGCGCGCGTTAGGCTTTTCTTCTAGATGTAGACAAGGCGATATTCTAACGAGGCGGGCACGGTATAGCAAGCGTCGACAATATATTAACAAGATGGATGTAAATCTACGTTAGGCTCCTTTAGCCATTGAGAACTTTCGGAAGCATAAATACTTTATTCGAGCCGAAGAGGATGAGCCTCCAAGTACTCCTCAAAAGTGGATAGTTTCCCGCGGGCATTGTTCGCAGCCCAAGTAACCAACTTCTCGCTATCAGGGCCAAAGTAACCAGTGTCATCCAGAAAAGCGATCATTTCCATAGCCAGATCAACAAAGGCATCTGGCAATTTCATCCTCTTCTTGAACTCCTCAGTCGAGATACGCTTGTAAGTTATGTCCTTTCCAGTAGCCTTCGACATGATAGCGATCATTTCTTCCAAGCTGTACAACTTCGTAGCGCAGCAAATCGTCTTCCCGACAAATTTGTCGGGCTCAGCCAAAATCGCGCCGACAAACTTTCCCGTATCTCTGACAGCATTCACCAAAGGCCATTGAATATTTGGAGAGACGTGAAGGGCCACAGCCCATGTACCATCCTCCTCCTTCCGTGGAGTCAAGTAGGAGGTCGACTCGAAATTCTCCATGAACGATCCGAGCGAGCAGAAAGCACTCTGGATGGGAAGTCCCCGAATGTACTGCTCGGCTTTCGCTTTGGTATCGAAGGGGGTGACCTTCGTGTACTTGCCACCAGAGAGCTCGTGAACAGACGGTAAAGTGCTGAAGATAATGTACTTCGCATCTTTTTCAAGGGCGATGTCGGCGATAGTTTTCACAGTGTCGTACTCGACGTCGGGACCGAGGAATGGTGCTGTCATGATGAATACGGTATGCACACCGGTCAACGCTATCTCGAGGGATGATCGGTTGAGTATGTCGCCATGGACGACTTCGACATTGCCTTTTAATTGTTTCACCTTCTCTGAAGTGACATCCCGAGTTATAGCACGGATTTTGTATTGTCGGGAGAGCTCAGAGTCGTTCAGGACATAGTCCACAATTGAACCTCCTTGCTGACCGGTGGCGCCGAAGATGGCAAGAATCTTAGACATGTTTTGAGTAGTTGCTAGGTAGCTTTCTGGGAATATGGATAACAAGATTTGAAGAAAGAAGCGAAATTCGAAACTCTTAAATGCACATATCAATTTATTGAAGGAGGGTCATAGCGCTTACTTCAGGTGTGCCGGTGAGCGTTTTCGGCTCCGGTCGCAAAACCTCGCCAAAATCAGTATGCACTAATCGGCTACTCTAATCCGCATTGTTGACCCAACGCTACAAATTGATGATAAAGCGAGCCCGTAGACTGAGTTTTGCCTTTTTGTGCGCCTCCTATAGGCATGCATAGAATTGGCGCATTCTTCTTGTCCTCCTGTGCAACCGAACATGTTGGATTCGAATTTGGGTTGGATAATGAAGTAGTGTCCGACGCACTATGCCCCCGAAGGTACATTCTATATTTAGGCAGCAGACCTCTGTTACCTCACAGTATCTAGAGTTACAATCTCTCAGTACTACTTCAACTATCTAAGCGTGACGGTGTTGGCCCTCACGATGTTTTAGCAATCTCAGTCGATGGAACTATTAAATGATATTCGACGAATAGTAATCGAACGAATCAGTGAAAGCTGATTCCATGGTTTGTTATTATCTTGTCCTCCCGTGTAGCAAAACGGCGCGAATTTAAGCCTATGGGGGTTCTTTGATCCTCTAAAATATACAAAAAGTCCGGAGTTTCAAGGCCTTCCTGAACGTAGTTTGTTCTACCATTTACTAATTTCCGGTAGGGATAACATCCTACTTTATGAGGAGACACGAATGCCGTATGAAGCGCACTGTCCAGTTGTGCACTTTCTTGCGTTAGCGTTAGCTGATGACGTTTTCGCCAACTTATCTCTCTCGAATCTAGAGACAGCCCGGAGTCGCCGGGTCTACCTACCCGTACTATACGTGGAATTATGGGACGTACTGATCTCTTGATTCGCCTCTATATCTCTTATGATATCGGAGTTGTATCCGCAACTCATAACGTGAAATTCTCTTACAATAATAATAGAGTGAGAAGTCCACGTCTCTATATGTAAAGCCTGACATTGGAGCCTCGGTAGTCGCCGGCCTCAATAGTTTTACGTAGACGGAGACTATAACACGCTACTACAATTAAATTGAATGATACCGCCGAGTACGAGGGATGCACGTACTCACCCTTTGCTTCCGTCCCAACTTTCACGGGCATAATACCCCAGCACAGCCTTCTTGATTGAAAATAAAAACCTTAATTAAATAGAATGATCGCTATACAATTTAATGCAGATATAAGTATTTATATTAATCGCACGTCTATAAGAAGAACCAGATTTCTTTAACGTTAGCTCTCGTACTGACTAGTTTCTACCGTGTAACAGTTTCAGTTATCGATCTTCTAGGGAGGGTCTTCTTTACATCAGCAAATACATTAGGATACTACCGGTGCAAGATAGAGCTATGTATATGTTGGATTACTTTCACGTCGGCCTTGAAGATATTGGTACGCGTTGATTCACGAAGTATGGTCCTTACTGTGTTGAACTCAGTGAGTAGTGTCGCAGGAGTAAGATGATTCGAAGAGAACAGCTGCTCTTTTTGACTGGATAGTGCGCGTTACTCTAAGAAAACATCGGTTGTCTCACAATTAGGATGGGTTTCTAGGCGACATGGCCGAAACTCTGGATACCCAGCCTCAAGCCCATGATCAAGATAAGCTGGTTTTCCACAGTATAATGTGCCTGTACACATACTGTAACTAGAGGCGTTTTACTTTATTTAATCGAATGAGGTGTGATCCAGGAGTAATATCCTCTAGTTGGAGCGCAGATGTCTCTTTAGAGCAAATATGTGCAGCACGGGCTCGTAGCGCTTCAAGAGCACTCATAGCTTGAGATGCAAGAATGATCAACTCCAATTGAGGCTTTGGAAGCTTCAGGGTCATCTCTACGATTCCAAAGGGGCTGCTTGACCTGCGACAGGCCCAAGATCGTGTGCAAGACCACGTTCGACTCTTCCTCGAAAGCATCGTTGCACATCCCCTCTGGTCCCAGGCTCACTCTTCCTGCCATCTTTCTATTCCTTTACTCGATTCGGCTTGGTAAGATCAGCCCTACGTGACCCACATCGTCCCCATCCACATCCAAGAACCATATCATTATGGGCTCTACCTTCATCTAGTATATTCTGATTTCAGCGTCATCCCCGTCGGCTAACCTATCGTGCCACCCCATAAGACTAAGTTGAAGGTGACCTTCCACGCTACTAATATAGCTAAGAAGGTACTCGGGCTAGCCGATGCCAAGTTTGACTTCGTACGAGAAGTTGTCGAATTAGAAACGGGCAACTGGGACACTACAGTACCCCAGAACGCAAAAAGGGTGTATGCTTGGATAGAAAAGGAGTGGCTTGTCGACTATGGGAAGACATGAGTGGGTCGTGAGCCCGCTCTTGTATGCCCATATGGCTAATATCACAATGAGACCAACCCTAATCTAATCTGGTCGGTGCATGAGCTGTCTCAAAATCACCGAATGCATGCATCATACGCACGCCGAAACTACCATACAGTCTTAGTAGGGCTCAGCTCCCAAATGGTCACACCACAATCAGAAACATGTGATGCACAAACCTCTTTGCGGGGAGTGGGAAGGTGGCACAGCGGTTTCTTGGCGCTTATCCCGATCAATGTCTGCCTGCGAAACCATTTTCAACTTCTGGTCACGAAAGTTCGACTTTTCCGCCCGCAATTCGTGCATAACGTATGGAGGGCAAGGTGTGTTGAATTCCGCCACTATTTCGTTTCCGAACTGACGCCACGCCAGACAGCTTTCGTCGTTGGAGGCTCCGCCGGCCTGGGCAAGGAAATAGCGAAGCTACTTGCATCACAGGGCGCAAACATCACCATATTTGGCCGGACACGGGAAAGCCTCGAAGTCGCAAAAGATGAAATACTGGCGGCTCGCAAGATCGAAGGTCAGGACGTCGTCGCTGTACAAGCTGACATGTCCAATGCCACCGAGGTGGGCGTCTACGCAGAGATGCTACTGCCCTTGGCGGTCCTAACAATGCATACAGGTTCAGAAAGCTCTCACATCGCAGCTCCTGCTACCAGATGTCCTGTATTGCATGGCGGGAGGAACTGCGTACGAACTAGGCTACATGATCGATCTAGAGGCGGAGCAGTTTGAGCGATGCATGAACAACTACTACAGTAGCCTATATCCCGCACGTCATGTGCTCAGTTCCTGGGTGGAGGACGATAAGAAGGCAGCTGTTACCAAGACTCCCAAGCAGCGGAGCATTGTGTTCTGCAACAGTTCGGCAAGTTTTATGCCGATACCTGGGTATATCGCTTACAATGGTGAGTGAAATGTTGAATGCGCGATGCGATACCGAACTCATCGTTGTGAAGCTGCCAAAGCGGCACAGAGAGCATTGGCAGACACATTGCGCCTCGAAGCAGCACGCTATTCTGGCCCAGTCTCCGAATACAAGATCCAACTAATACTCGCACATAACTTCATTACACCCACTTTCATTGAAGAGCAGAAACACAAGCCTGCGCTCACAAAACGTCTCGAGGGTACCGACCTATCGCTTGCTGAGCTTGAGAAGACGGGCAAGTTCCCGTACGCTGCACAATTAGCGCCGAAGATCGTGGCTGCGGCTGCGAAGGGTGATTTTGTCGTCATGGATGAGAGATTTGAACCGCAGATCTGTTGGGGCCTGAGTATTGGAAGTAGTCCAAAGCGTGGATGGGGCATTTGGGATACGCTCCTTGCGTTGTTGATGAGTGTACTCTTCCCATTCGTCAGAAACGATTTTGTGAAGCAGTGCAGAGGGGATGCTCTAAGAGATGGGAAGAAATGAAGTTGCTTCACCAGAGTCATCTTACCTAGTGTGTTATATGTACATTTATGTTAGCAGTATGCTGTGCAAACACCGTATGGTGATCGATGTTCGTCCACCTCCTCTCCGTCAACTCACCAGGTCGCTTCATTGTCAAGGTGACCATTCGAGGTGATAATTTAGTAGGTGATCTTGGCCAGAAGATCTACAAGGCGTGTCGCGGATGGGAACCAGATGCACAGCTAGGCGACTCGCCTAACCTTGGCTGTCCCTTTCCTATAATAGGGCCCACGTTTCTCACAAGATACATATTGAATGCGAATGGCATTGCCATTGGTCGCATCGAACAGGTTTCCCCACGCGTAGTAGATGGAACCATACCAGACAAAGGCTTATCAATCTTGGGTTAGAATGCGGGAGACAATATCAACAACATACCAGATCGATTATGGGGATCCCTAGCAGCAGATCGCGTTGCAGATGGCCAAATGGCCCCATTCTGGTACCGACGCGCTTGCATGTATTGTCTGCAAAAGATCAATCCAGATGGAGATCTCAACACGTCCAAGCTACTTGCTAATGAATCACTTCCCGATTCCGTACTAGAGTATCTGGAACGGATTCAGTCTGTTACGTGGAATCGGAAATTCTTTATTGCGCAAGACCGGAGCATATCTGGAACTCTCTCGTCTGAAAACATTGGACTTGGCCCAAGACACCTAAAAGAGGGAAACATCGTTTGTATACTGTATGAATACTCTGTACCGTTTGTTTAAGGCGGGTTTATGAAGAACATAATCAGTGTAATTACATTGGAGAATGCTATGTTCATGGAAGGATGGATGGCGAGGCTTTCGCCAACTTGAATTTCACTTAGATGAGTTGGATAAAGGAAGAGTTCAGCATTATATGACAGAGCTGAGCCTGCATAGCCGCAAAGTCAACACCCTCCTGGATTGGTATCCCTCAGGACATAAATTATGTGTCAAACTCCCCACCTAACACATTGACATCTCACTGTTGGCAGAGCTAAGAATGATATTATACCGTCACAAAGAGCGTCTATCCTAAATGCATGGCGTACCAGCCTCATTACGCGCTTTGAACAACGCCCATTACATACAAATTACTCATAGATTTTCACTGCACCAAACAACAATAATGCATTCCCAGAAGATTGCAATCAAGATCATTCGAATCATCAAAAACTCGAAAATCCCCAGACGATCATTAATAAAGGCCACTTCAACCAGGAGGTGGTGGGAAGCAAGACGCAACTTATGCCACAAATCGAATGCCGCGACGTGATCGGGATGAGTCAAAATGCTGGTTCAAAAAATCTATCAGCTATCTCGGCTTGCATATTGAGAGCATTCACCACTAACCTGCGTATTGTTACACTCTGATCGCTATCCTTATTTAGGTTCAGGGCTTCCGTGCTCTGGTAGCTCATGCCGCCGTTCATCATCTCCCAACTCGACTCTCGTTATTGGCGTGGAAGGATCTTGCACCGTCATCGTGTTATGCTTAAAAGGCGTCTCGTAGGGCGCATACTGAGGAGGCTCAAGAGTCTGAGGTGGCTTAGATCGTCTTCGAAAGAACACATAGCCGATGACACCTCCTAGGAGGAGTATAAATGGTGTCCCTACTCCAATTCCAATGCCCAACCCAACCTTCAAGGTTTCCTTGTTACTAGCTGCAGTATTCGAGCTAGGCGGTATAGTGCCTGATGTTGTATCGCTCGATGCTGAAGAGGTCGTTGTGACGCTAGCCCTGTGGGAAGCAGAGCTTGAAACGGAGCTCGATGTCGCGCTTGAGGTAGAATCAGAAGATCTCGGACGTGAGGTGCTCAACGATGTCGAGGATGCTGTGCGTGTAGGTGTGGAAGATGTACTAAGCGACTTCCTGATAAACATCGCGCCACTATCAAATATCATTTTAGGGCAATCGAGTGTAAAGTGGAAGCCGTCGTCGATCGTCAAACCATCTTCTAAAGGATGAGGGGTCCAGGTGTAGCTTCCTGTGTTAGAGTCGCTATCTATACGTAATATTAGTGGCGAGCACACGCATTAAGCATAACGCCTTCCGATGATTAACATACTTATGAGGGTTTCCACAGCCTAAGTGCCGTCATGTTTATCTTGAAATGCATTCAAAGAGATTGCATATTTTCCACACGCATCGCATTGCCACTGGATAATAAATGAAGAGCCTTCGAGTACGAGTTTCCCTTCATCTTTCGATGGCACGATGAACGCATTCTTTGCATACACCAAGCGCAAACAATAGAAAAGAACAAATGTTAGTACAGTGCGCATTCTTAGGCTAAGTGTGGAAAAGAGAATCAGGGAGAATCAGGCTGCGTGATGTGGAAAGGCTGAACCTTTAAAGGGATGTGGGGTCGAGTCTTGATGGCCGGATTCAGCTCTTTTCGGACCCACGTTGCTTCTTCTTATGGCGTGGGTATGCAGTGTACTAAACCGCATCTGGTAATTCGTATAACCCAGTAGAGTGTGTAACGTACGCCTTCTAGGAGCGTGATCTCTTGTGAGTAGTACATTTTACACCTTTTGTACCTAATAAGTTACATTTATGTAGGTGCTAATCGCAAAAAATGATTGCGCTGACCAGTATGCTCTTATGCATTGATTCTTTCTAAACGCTGATGTAGCGAGATACTTAAGTGCAAGAGGGGGTTCTTGAATTAAGGGTCCCGATTCCTATACTCATCGTGTCTTCTCTCTCTCTCTTTGTTTTTTTTTTTCTAGTTTCTTCAAGTCGGTTTTGGGGTATTGATTGTCAATCACTGTGCGGTGCCACAGCACTACTCTAGAATAGAGCATGTATCAGGTGGGACTGGGTATTGTGATGGTTGATATCGTGAACGTCTGGCCCTCTCGAGGGGAGGGGGATAGGTCGTCCCACGGCCAGCTGATTAGCTTCAAATTATCTGGCAGAGTTCTCTAATGTGCAATACAATACAACCGATAGTTCGCAGTCGGTGCCTGCACTGTATCATTCTCCCCGCGGGCATGTGGTAGGTGTGAGTACCTAGTCTAGCTAGCTGATCCCCCCTCTGGCTTGTCACAGATTGCGTGCATTAACCAAAAGTATGGAAGGGTAAAGTATGTAGAGTAGACATGTGTGCTTGTGTGTCCCTGGCACTTGCAGAGTTTTTACATCTGTGTATGTATGTAGGTATGTATGTATGTAAACAGCGCCTTCGCTAATTTGACTAATGGCAGCGTCCCTTGTCGTGGGACACCTCACCTGAGGTCCCGACTCAAATTGAACCTCATCTTTTACAGAGCCTAAGATATCGACCCTAACTAGTCAATCCGTGACAGATACCTAACTCAAGCCGTGCTTCTACATAGCGATGCCTAGGCGTGCGTTGTAGTGTGACATGGGCGGTACGATCTAGTACGGCGGTCCGATCCAACTCCATCGCACCGAAAGTTCGCAAGAAAAGCTAGCAGATGAATGTAGATTTTCTAGACGCCCAACTCAAGGAGCACCTTATGCCTTTTTCATCTTCAACCCCACCCTCTTCCCAACGAACTCGCTCTGCAACCCTTTCTCCAAGTCGGTCGCAATGAAGTCCATGGGATCCTCCAAAGACGTCGCGTACCCACCCGCGAGACCGAAGACGTTCAGGTACGGCCCGAGCAGCGGCACCCACTTGAGCGTATCGCGCCACTCGGGCGGGGAGTCCGCGCTCGCGACCACATTCGCCGCCGAGCAGTCGTCCGGCGGGGGGATGCGAATCTCCTTGTGCTTGGGGCTCATCTGGTTGGCGCAGAACAGCGACCATGCAATGTCGCCCTCGTTCTGCCTCCGAATAAGCGCCAGATTCTCCTTGTGCTCGGGAAACATGGGCATGTAGTCGCCGATGAGGCGACCCGGGACGGCGCTGTCGAGCACGGGGAACCCGGACATGAGCCAGGCGCGGATGGCGGGCCCGCTGCGCTCCTCGCGGGCTTCCACGATGGCAGCGACGACAGCGGCGAACACTCTGTTGTACTCGCCAGACTTGGAGCGGCCGAGCATCTGCGCGACGCCCGCAGCGTGGAAGACGGCGTCGCAGTTGTGTCTGAGGATCGCGGCCTTCAGCGCGGACTTGTCTAGTACTGAACCGATGACCACGTCGGCCAGGACGGCGCGCTTGTCGGGCGCGAGTTTGCTGGGCGAGCGGACGTAGGCTACGACAGTGTGGCCGTGCTTGATCAGGGCAGGCAGGGCATGGCTGCCGACGTTGCCGGTGGCACCGAGTAAGAGCACCTTCATAGTCGTTTGGTCCAGCTACGGTATGGAGAAATAGCGTAGTATCAGATCGTAAGATTGTGTCCAGAAGCTACGGTAGGTTACATACAGCCAAGGGCATAGTATGTAGAGTGTTGATTTTGACAAAAATTCGGCACACGCCTTGGTACAAAAATGATACAAAAAAGGTGATTCCCTTGGGAATCGGCATAGTATAGTATATACCTGATTGTTTCCAGCTAAGGATTACCTACTCGGCTCGCGAAGTCTCCGTGGAATTTATGTCCGGAAAATAGCCCGCGATAGGGATGCGCATCCTTGAGAAAAAGGACCGTATTCCTGGGCCACTTTTAGGGCTGTGCTGCCGTTTTCTCGTATGTACATAGCTTTTACTTGCACATGCATAATTCTGGGCGTCGGGCGTTGACCGAAGCATTGAGACCAGCAACTTGGCCACCCCTGCAGCGCCGTGAAATGGGTCATCTCGTATCAAGCACAGAGCCAAGATTACTCATTTTCATCCACGTGCGTGGATGTGTAGTCGTCATTTGTGGGTGATCTCAGGGCTTAAACCGGTGCCAGAACATATGGTTGAGTGTCCGAGCCCTTGTTGCTGAGAAGTCAGGACGCTCGACAGAGATCTCGAATCCAACCATTAAGTTTCTATGTTTGGTACGCTCGCGAATAACAAATCAACCAACATGCCAGTGCTTCCATCGACGGGCTTGAAGACAGTTCAGGTATGAATGTCCCGCAAGATCTCATCAAACATAACACTCTCCCACTGCATGTTGTCCCAATCGTAGCCTGATGCTAGCCCTCCGAAATCGTCGACGCTTCGCTCTGGCAATATATCTATGGCATCTCTGCTCTCTTCGTAAATGCTGTTATGGGCATCGGTCAGCGGGCTTCTTCTGCCTGCCGCCATGGCGACTATCTCACACCATTTTTCGACCCTAACTTTCTTCATCTTTGAATGTTCTGCAGCAAAGTCCCATGTATCATTCTCCCAATCCACCCCCTGCGCCGCAGCCATCTCCTTCTTTGCGGCCTCGAAACGAGCTGCCATGGTGTCCAAGATGCCGAGGACATCAATTTGAAGATGGGGTTGCGCTGCGACCTCGGCCCTGAGCGTGTTGAGTATCTGTGCGGACGCGACTTGGGTGGATAGTGGGGCTGGAGGTCTCGGCAAGCTCAGATCTGGACATGAAGGCACGCCGCTGAGCGCAGGCGTTGGTTGCAAGGGACCCGTGGACTCTTTCTGCGACACGGCCGAGCCAGCACTGGAAAGCTTGACCGCGCTGGGCCCGGCCACTCTTACCCATCGAGAGAGCATCATGGCGCCATGGACCAATTGGGTGTAGACGGGCTGAGGCATGAAGAAGTAGGAGCAAACCGGGACGGCAAGCCAATTCTCGAGCCAGGCCTTGAGTGCGGCAGTGAAATGTGAGAAGACATCGACTATCGGCACGCCTGAAAGCTGTAGCGAGGCGAAGGATTGAGATTCCGCATCTGGTAGGTGTGAACCTGCTAGTAGAGGCGCAAAGATCCGCAGATAAGCCATATTGTGATAGCAAGATAGAAAGTCTGGGCTCGCAGACTGGGTTAGCGAAGCACTGAGGGCGTCATTTTCAAATACTTGGGGAATCTTACAATCAGATTTAAGATGAGGGGGTAGTGCATTCCGGAGGCTGTCTAGCTCAACTCGAAATGCCTCCAGGCGCGCCATCAATGAGGGCTCGGGCGAACCTCGCTGTTCGTCCACCGGTGAATCATTACTATGGAAGTGGGAGATTCTCTCGGTGAGTCGCTGGATGCGAACCAACTGTATGGCAAGTTGGTCTGTCTTGTATTCTCTAGCATCGTCAAGATCTTTGAGGCATTGGTCCATATATTTAGTGTATCTTATGAATGCTAACTGTTTCACGACAAAGCCAGCACTGCTATCGAGTTAGTTTTGTCCTTTATAAAGCTTCATTCAGGCGTCGCGAGACTCACTTTGAGCTCATATACCAGACGCCAAGTAGCGCCCTCTTCTCTTCGTTCGTTCTGGACACCGGCTCCTCGGCACGTACCAAAGGCAGCTGACTCCTCCTCTGTTGAGACTTGGGGCATGTACCCAAATCTAGATCTTCTACCAAGCTGACTGCTAGGCGGATCAGATTGTTGAACTGCGCATGAGCCATGCAATGGTAGTGGTAGGATCCTAAGAAAACCAGAATGCCTTGGAGGAGATCCAATGAGCGTTCAGATCTCATGAGTATGGCATTAGAGATATGTTCCATAACGGCGCGGCTCTGTCCCCTCACCAATCGAAGATGGCGGACGGAAGCTACCATTCTGATTACCTTCATGAGAAATGGACGACTTGCCTGCAGTTGCCTTAGCGTTGTGCCAGCTGGAATGATGACAAAAGGCAACGGACCAGACAGCTGATTCCTATAGATGGACAACAAAGTCTCGTCAGACTCCACGGGAACAAGATCGTCTATGTTTATTGTTGCCATGCAGGTGCATGTTGGACCCGTGGGTGCGCTAGGGGTGAAGTCATGCGCTGGGGTCCTCGGAGCAGTTTCGAGCTGGCTTAGAGTGACTTGAGCTTGGGGTGAGGTGCTAATCGATGATGCCGAATGGTTGTTTGCGAGGTAGTGCAGACTACCATTGGATGGACTGCCATGTACAGTTGAGCTTTCCCCTCCGGGCGTCCTCGATGAGTCAACCGGATTATTTAGCCCCCCTTCCGGCAGAGCCATGCTCATGTCATAATTGGCACTAGTCAGGCAGAGTCAACAGTAGGTCCAACGTGGATGAGTATAAAGCACTTTAGCGGTTGAACCCTGACGAAAATAATTGGGCAGGGATAAGGGCAGTAGTACGGGCAGTGAACTCCCTGGGGGCAGAGCTCATGTCCACCCCACGCTATTGCAAGGTGTTGATGCGCAAAGAACATAATAGGGCATGAACATGGACTTACGAGGACTTAGTCTGTCTCTTCTTCCTTGGACCAGAAGTTTGACCCACGCAGTCTTTCTCCAAACTTCGGCATCGATCACATTGTTGTGATCCCAAAGACTGGGTGCGAATGCAGCGTGTCTTTGCTGCCGCACACGGAGCGCAGGCCGCGCCCCATCTGGCGCTACGACCCGTCTTTGGTCTGTCCATCTTAACTCGACTCTGCAATCATTCGTCTTGGACTTTACCGCGGAATCGTGGCGGCTTCTGGGAGCATATAGTTGTCGTAGGATGCACATATCGCGGAAAGTAAAGACCGCGTTAGTTTCGGGAGTCCTCGGAGTTTGCGGCAAGTTCCGCGGAATTTTCCTCCGGATCCTCCCAGGATTCTACACGTTTTCGGGGCTTATCCTTTCAGCTGTAGCCGCGGTTGCATTCCGCCAGATCTTTAAGCGACCTTTACTGGGGTAGATGGGCTAATGCTTAGCACAGCGGGACGCCCGATTCCTATCACCAATTACTACTAGCATTTCAAGCTGTATAGCTCTATATAAAAGGTATCATCATAAGATATCTTAAGATAGTATAAGATAAGCGAAAAGTAAAGGCATAGAAGTAGATTTGAGCATTAATTGGCTATTGAATGGAATGAGGGCTTAGTCCGCTGAAGCATGTCTTAGCAACCTTTTCCTCATCAACCGAAACGGCTTTCCTCTTAGCCACTAACGCTTGCTTCTGTTTGATCTCGAGAATATTATGCCAACCTAAGCCCCAGCAAAATGCAAGCGCTCCCGCCGCCAGGCCCACGCCCAAATACATGACGCGGTCGATGCTCTTGGCATATGAGTCCAGCAGCGCCTGCAGCGCTGCCCCAGAGAGGCCCAGGCTGTGCACGCTGCGGGCGCCCGCGCCGATGACGAAGTCAGGCGCCAGGCCGATCACGGGCGCGTTTTTCAGCAGCAGCTTGTGAAGACTGTTGTTGAAGATGACGTTGGCGACGATGAGCCACACAGAGCTACCGAAGGTCTGCACAGTCAAGACTATGGCCATTGCCTGTGGCACTTGGCGCAACGGCACGAGGTTCTGCACCGCCATGTAGGGCTGTTTGGTAGTCATGTCAGCGTATATACCTTTGAAGAGCTTGGTGGGGAAGGATGTGGAGTCTTACGCTGCTGTTTCCAAACACGCTGCCCACGCCGTACAAGATTTGATAGCCGATCCAGCGTGCCGTAGACGTCGTGGGAGAAAGGGTCGATAGGAGCCCGTATCCGACAGCGGAAATGCATGGGCCAATGATTGCCATAGGTAGATAGTAGCCCGTAGTCTGGGTGAGGCCGCCAGCTGTCACCATGGACAGGAGCATGCCGAGCGTGGTGGGCAGCATGTGGACACCGCTCTCCAGCGGGGTGTCATCCTTGACGGACTGGAAGTAGATGGCAAGATAGTAGTCGGCCACGAGCATGACGCCGTAGTTGAATAACCCCGTTATGGCGGCCGCGCGGATGATGCCGCTCCGAAGCATGGCCCACGGCACCATGGCGGCGTCACCTTGGTGGTACTCCCACGCGAGGAACACCGAGAAGCTGGCAACTCCCCCGACAATCAGGCCGATGACGACGGAGCTGTTCCATGCGAACTGGTTCCCACCGTACTGGAGCCCCAAGAGGAACATAAGCACGCCCCCGCTGATGAGCACGAAGCCGACGAGATCCAGCGACTTGACGGCCGTGGCGAGCACGCTCCGCCAATGCGGCTTCACCTCGGCCTCGGGGATCGTGTTGAGGAGAAAGGCGACGGTGATGACGGGGAAGAGGCAGAGGTTGAGGTAGAAGCACCACCGCCAGGTGGCGTGGGTGTTGGAGGTGAATGCGCCGCCGATGAGGGGACCACCCGCGATGCCGAGCTGCCCAAGGCCCATGATGGCTCCTAGAATGGCTGGTCGCTTGTGCAGGGGGAGCACGTTGGTCACGATGATCATCATGCCAGTGAAGAGGCCCGCAGAGCCAATGCCGGCAACGGCGCGCCCCACGATAAACATGTTTGACGAGGTAGCGGCGCCGCTCAAGGCGGAGCCAATCTCGAAGATCAGGAAGAAGACCAGGAAGGACCACCGGATGTGGAAGAAGGTATAGATCTTGCCAGTCAGGGGCGTACAGGCGGCGCTGGTCAGCTGGTAGGCGCTGGCGTACCAGCCGACGTCGATGAGCGCGTTGAACTGATTTGTGACGGCCGGCGTCACCGTGGACATGATGGCCATATCTAGGAAGACAAGGAAAAAAGACACGGCTACGGCAGCCAGGATGGAAATGAGGGCGATGCCCTCTGGATAGGCGTCATGCTCGTGGCCGGCCTTGCGCTTCGAGATTACGGCAGGGTCCGCAGCGTCAGTCAAGCTCACTGTCTGTCGCGAGGAGCTTGATTCGAGCCCAGCCTCAACGTCGTCGATCTGGGACGGGTGCTTGGGTTCCGTCGTCATCTTGGTCGCCAGCGTGTGAAATATCCAAAAACCAACGTGACAGCCTGCCGATGCCTGGGAGGATTATATATACTATTCATTTTCAGGACGTTCCCCTCCGCATAGTCGGTCTCTACCCTAAGTCTGTCGAGTTGGACGGAATATTGACCGGAGTTAACGAGCAGAATTCTCCGGATATTGGTCAGGAAAGTCTCCGCGGAATTTTCGTCTGGATATAGCGAGGCAGGGATACGACGAACGGGGACAAGACAACACAGAGATGTAGGTTAGACGATACGCAGCTTTACTTCTCCACTCAACTGCCTTTTGTTAAACACTCGAAGCTTATCTACCTAAGCTCCAGGATACGCCCTCACAAGAACATACTTTCACAGTTACAAACAAGACGATCATTATGGCTACCAAGGGTACTCCGTCCTCGTTTCGCAGCTGGCAATACATGTCCACAGTAGGTGGCCTGGAGAAAAATCTGACCCTGAACAATGTTCCAATGCTCCAGCCCCAGACCAACCAGCACCTAGTTCGAATTCTTGCTGCTGGTCTTAATCCAGCGGACTACAGACTTTCCGAATTCCAATTCCTCCATAAGGTGGCCTTTCCCAAACCTGCCTCGCCAGGAAATGACTTTGCTGGCTATATTGTCAAGCCTGCGCCAGGTTCAACGCTCAAGCCAGGACAACTCGTGTTTGGATGCGCCGGGACAGTCTTTATGTACGGAGGGGCTATGTCAGAGTATGGGATTTCGCTTGTCAACCAGACAGTGCCTATGCCAACAGGATTATCCATCATCAATGCCGCCGGCATCGCTATAGCTGGGCTCACTGCTTATTCATCTATCTTACCTTACTCCAAGCCGGGCTCGCGAATCCTCTTGAATGGCGGATCGGGAGGGGTGGGAGGTTTCGGTATCCAAATTGCCAAATGTCAAGGACGCCATGTGACTGTGACTTGCTCTACTGCCAATGTCGCGCATTGCAAATCCCTCGGTGCCGACGAAGTCATCGATTACATGACACAGAACGTGTTACAGGCTCTCAAAGACTCGCCGTACAAGTACGACCTTGTTGTAGACTACGTTGGCAACGATCACAATCTGTTCTGGGAAGCAGACGCATGCACGACCCCTGATGCGAAATTCGTCACAGTGGCAGTGAGTCACCATTTGAGCTTTGTACGATTCATGATGATGGCGGAATACATGCCAAGATTCCTGAGTGGTGCAAAAAGACAGCATCTAACTGTCTTCGGCAAATCTGATAGTGAAACCCTCTCGCAGATTGCCGAGTGGATGGTTGAGGGCAAGATTAAGCCTGTTATTGACTCAAAGTACAAGTTTGAAGATTTGAGGGAAGCATACCAAAGATTGAAGACGGGCAGAGCTAGGGGCAAGCTAATTCTCGAGTGTGCACCAGAGGGAGAGTATGCGGCATAAATGAAGCATTTGTGCGTTCAATTTGACTCATCGCGACGCCTGTACTATTGACGAAATGATGCTCAATGTAGCGGAGCAGCTCGACCTGCATGGAAAGGTACCTGGATCAAAGTCTCTTGAATGTAGCTACTTGTGTAGATAAATCGTAGATGAGTCTTTACTGCCCTGCCTCTTTCATCTCACACACGTACTCCCATTTCCAAGATGCTCTTTAAGGCATATCTCCTTCAGCTGGTAACTCCTGAAACGCACGTTCCTAGCTTGACAATTTGATATCACTGTCCAAATTAGACGATACAATTAGTCAGATTGTTAAAAAACATAGCAGTAAAGCTGCATTGGAAAATCTCTTTGCTAATTTATATATCTAGACGTAGATAACTCATTTATCAAGGATCACTTCCAAGACCGACAAAGCGCTACCAAATGGCTGGACCACATTGACCAAGACATTGCGCAGAGACTTTCGAAGCAGTGGAGAGAGCATCATAGCTAATCGAGGCATCGAGGGGAACAAGGTGAAAAATCTTGTATTGGCAGAGCCAGGTCAGTCAGGAGATGTATTGGAGCTGAGGAGTCAGAGCGGGAACCGAACAGCGGCTTGACGATATTGAAAACACTTACGCCGGTGGCCAGGTTGGGTAAGAAGTCGCTGGGCCCTGTCGTGAGTTGAAAGAGCTCAAGCGATGCTGCAAGGAGCTTTTGTCTTGCCAATTGAACGTTTGGTGGTGCGTTTACAGGGATGATCACGCTGGGCCCATCGTCCTCGAAAGACGGCCGTGAGAGGTGGTTTGTCGCGAGGTATCCGCTCACGATGCCGACATTCTTACTAATGGCCGAGCTCAATTGTTCGACGGATAATTTCTCAGAAACGCCATTTGACGGGGTGTCGATTCGCTGAAGAGACATACTGCAGACACAGCCGTCAAGTTCTTAACTTGAAAAGGTCATGTCCTGCTCGAACATCTGTAGAAGCCATCCTCAGACTTGGATGCCGCTTGTACCCAGGCACCTGTGCGTCAAGTCCCGGAACCACAGCACACGGACTAGATCAAGCTTACTCATACTATAATATTGCGGGGTGCAGGGACTGTGGCTCCAGCATAAAAGATACGATACTCCGTATAAGTGGGACATGGCACGGATAAATCCCGAGAATTCCGTGGGAAGATTTGCACACGCCGCGCGTACATGAAATTCCCATACTCAACCTATATGATCCGGCACTTAAATAGATAGACTGAGCATGAATACAATCAACAGGTACATCTCTATCCTTCTATCAAACACAAGCCGCGAAAATGTCGCAGTCGTTCCCGCAAACCCTTCCCTCTCTCAGCCAGCGTGAGGCTATCGCCGACGCCCTGTACCGAGCCGCCATTGCCAGTGATCATCATGACGACGCACTCTTTGACTCGGCCTGGGCCGGAGAAGACGTTTCAATGGAAATTCATGATGACACAAAAAGAGTCATGGAGGGCCTCTCCTTGATTCGCACCAATATTCTCAATAGAGTTGGCCCCATGGATACCACACACAATATCAGCATGGTCCGTGTGAATTACCAGGATGGAGCCGATACTGCTTCTCTTACTGCCACTTCAACAGCACAGCATGCGGCTCCCGGCACCGGCAGGGACCCAAACGGAACCAAGTACACTGTGGGCGGGGAGTATTCCGTTGACCTGATCAAGGACGAAGCGGGTGTGTGGAAGATTAAGAAGTTGGTGTTGAATGTTATCTGGACCTCAGGCGATGCTTCATTGATGGGGGGGGGGGGGGCCCAAAAAAGTAGACTCGGTCGCATAGGAGGTGGAGGGCGAGTGTTTCGGGAAGCAAGCATGATCTGTTTACCTGTATTTCTGAGTGTTACATGGCTGAAGCCGAAGTGATAATGCAGACCCTCAACCTTGTTTTGCAAGACGGATCAATGGATTCGTAGTCGGAAAAACCGGTTACCTAGTCTATGGGGATAGTCAAGTTCGTCCGTTTAATGTACTCCTAAATCAATGAATCCTACTCGCAAGGAGATCAGGCGTTAGGTAGTTTGAAACAACCGTGTAAGCGACACATTCTTCGGTATAGTAAGTACTTACAGTTTTACCTTCGGGTAACCTTCCACTCTTCCTACGCACGCCACACAACTGCCTCGAATCCTACACGGCCCTCGAACGGAAATACTAATCGGTAACATCAGCACGACCCGCATCCTCGCCCTCCACCTTGATTCTTTCCAGAATAAAACAGACAATGTACTCGCGCGTAAGACTACATTCTCCTAGCCCTGTCGAGACACTTCTCTCTCCAGACAATGCGATACGTAGACAATTCTATGCCTTTTTATCATACCTTTTCTACTACAAAGTGAAATCCTACCAATCAACAATAATGGCGAGTAATCAACGCTGTCAGCAGTCCGGTCTCGCGTGCTAGGAGCATCGGAGACGCAAGGTGCGGTGCAATAGAAGACTATCAAGTTGTGGTTTATGTGTCGAAACGGGTGTGCATGACAATTGACAAGCAGGCGCAGAAGGGCCTAAGAAAGGGATAGATCAGTGCTATGCGGTCACAGATCGGTTGGTCTTTCCCACCAAAATTGCCTAAGACCTGAGTTGAACTACGTTTTTGTCTGCTTTACAAGGAATTTACTGATAAACGAGTACATGTAGCAAGCCTCTAGCCACAGCTCAACAAGCAGCTCGGCTGTGATGCAGACGGTAGCCAATCACCAATATTGAGACAAAAAACACCGAGCTGGGACAAGGACCTTCTGCCAGGAGTTGCGGACTTGGAGGACTTGAACCATACCGTCGTGGATTCGTTCTCGTTAGGTCACTCGCTTTCAGCAACTTCAATACTTGGCCGGGCGTTAGTCGCGCCGGCAGCACCACCCACATCGAGCCTGCACGGGCCGGGCTGGATGGTAGACTCCAGGCGATTCGAGGACCCCATAGTGACGGGCATACGCCCCAACACCCTTTGCCCTTGCGAAGCTCGATAGCAACGATCTAGTAATTATATTATTAGGACGGGATAACATTTCCTCTCAATAGACATTAACTTAAAAACTTGTCAAACTACGAACTTACAAGAGTTTCTTGGTCTAGAGGCATCCAAGGCAGGCCTACTATGTCTGTTGATACGAAGCCGTTAAACCAACCATTTTAATAAGCTAGGAACTACACCTAGGTGTCATAAGCTAAGCAAAGCTTAGCTAATTTCTGATAGTTGTTGTTCGCAGCCTGCCTGGTCTTTGACACCGAGGTGCGTGATTGCTGGTAAGATGACGTGATTGCCAGTGTATGTGAAGCTGGATATCTCCAGGGTGGTATGACTAAGCCTAGCCAGCGGTTATCTATTACTAATAACACGAAAACCAGATGTTTTCCTTGGAAGACGAAAATTTTTTCAGGGACCGCTATCATGATTAAGAGCAAGGGGATTATTATACAGGATGGTAAAAACAGATTACTATATAGTATTTTTTTAAACATGAAATTGCATCAATCAGTTGCATAATGCCTCACGGGCGTGTAGCTCAGTGGTAGAGCGCCCGCTTTGCATGCGGGAGGTCTAGGGTTCGATCCCCTACCCGTCCATTTTTGCTTTTTGTACCATCTCACATCAAGCGATGTGATCTTCTTTTTGCTTTGTGAAGCTTATTGATTGAGGCTTTTTCTCGTTCCACCCATAATGATTCCGTCTATGTCTCCAGGAAACAAAGGGCCTGTGACCAGTAAGTTGTCCAACCGGTCTAGTAAACAGGCGAAGGGTAAGGGTCTCGGCGGGTGCGCTAGTTCGCTAAGAGCGCGTGTGCCACAACACCCAAACACAGGCACAATGAGGACATGCAAAGTCTCAGCATGGCAGATCGCTGTCGTGCTCTTTTTGCTGGTAGGAGCAACTCATGCTTCTCTCGGCGACAGGCTGCCGGACTTCAAGGAGTGCCTGAAGGTATGCAATTGCTTTGCCATGTGTCCTGAACAGCACCGGTGTAATGCTAACAACTACGTGTAGGTCTGCCAGGAAGCAAATTGCGGCGATGATCCTACGCCCATACGTACGCAGTCCCTTCGATAAAACTCGAATCTTTCAAAATGCTTAGAACCGCAGCTCTCCACCGCCGTGTCCTCCTCTGGGATTGCCCCACCGAATGCGACTACACATGCCAACACATCGTAACCGACAAGCGCGTTGCCCGCGACCCGCCGTACATGCAGCCTGTCTATCAGTTCCACGGGAAGTGGCCCTTCTACCGCTTCCTAGGCATGCAGGAGCCCTTCAGCGTCATCTTCTCGCTGTTCAACTACCTTGCCCATAGCTGGGGCATGACCCAGATCCGCGAGAAGATCCCGCCCTCATTCGCTCTACGGAAATATTATATTGCATTCGGATACTTTGGGCTAGCGAGCTGGACATTCAGCATGATCTTTCATACGAGGGACTACAATGTTACGGAGAAGTTAGACTACTTTGCGGCGGGCGCGCAAGTGCTTTATGGCATGTATATGGCTGCTATACGTATATTCCGCTTGGAAAGGAGGGAACCCATGAGGCAGAGCGTATTGCGGGTGTGGACTACGACGTGCATAATTCTCTACACATTGCACGTCACATACCTGACGCTCTGGAAGTGGGACTACACCTACAACATGGCTGCCAATGTTGCTGTCGGTGTTGTGCAGAACCTTCTTTGGAGTGGCTTCAGTTTTACACAGTACAGGAAGGTGGGGAGAACGTGGGCTATGTGGCCGGGTTTCATTGTCGCGTGGATCCTTATGATCATGAGTTTGGAGCTGCTGGACTTCCCACCTTGGATGGGCATGCTAGATGCACATAGTTTGTGGCATCTAGGTACGGTGGTTCCAACAATTTGGTGGTACAAGTAAGTCGTGATAAGGAGTGAAAATGGAAGATTCTAACAGTACACAGTTTCCTTATCAAGGATGCTCAAGAGGATCTTGCAGGTATGCGATTCAAGCAGTAAGAGAAGGACTATCCGCTTGCAATGTGTGCTACTAGGCCGGGAAGATTCTACTCGAAAAGATCACAAAAGGCTAATGCACAGACAGGGACACGCAAGGATTAAGCCAGAGATTGCTTGCTACTGTTCCTAGTATCCATTTCTGGTCATGGCACAAGTCATGTCTGCGCTCCGTTAACGACAGTGAACATCAAGGCGCCCAGTCTACCAAAGGTTAATGCCAAATATAGAAATTTACCGTGGGCCGAATGGAGCTAGGATACTTTGTACATATGATAGACATTCTAAAACGATCCTTGTTCAGGTTGAGTTGCTACAGTGATGCTAATGCGGAGGGCCGGCTTTTAGCCGGCATTCGATATTTCCAAGATTCCAAATTCAGAACAATACAGAAGATCTAGCGTTTATATTAATCAGGCGACAACAGCCAAACATAGCAGGTCAGAATTTGTAGCGGGGAAATCTGATGAGCCCCAAGACGGGCCTCGGGATAATTGACATTCATACTTAGACACACTTCACTCATCAGTTGGCCATGCATTTGGCAAGACCAACTTCGAGCAGCCCATCTTGTTCCGTGTAGTCCAAAATGAATTTCTACAATCTAATTAGAATATTGCTACTCGAGCTCCTTCTCCACCCTGTACTTGGTGCGAACATCCGTGCTATCTACCTCTTCAAAGACGTTCTCAAATCGAACACCACCGCCCTCACAACATCCTCTTTTAACACGCTCGTCATCTTCGGAGTTGGCATTCTCGACGATGGCTCTATCATGTACTACTCCAACACGCCTGGCAGTTCAGATGTCAAGGTTGCCTCAAACGGAGCATATATCGGTGGCGATGCACTAGCCGCCAAAGTGAAATCCTTCAAAGCCGCTGGCTCATCTGTGGACCGTGTCGAGATCTCTATGAATAGTCAACACGTAAAAGATCTTATGTCAAAACCCGGACCTGGTGCAGATACGCCTCTTTACAAGAATTTCGCAGCGCTGAAGACTGCATGGGGCCTCGACGCCGTCAACAACGATGACGAGAGTCTATACGATGTTGCGAGCACCGTTTCTTTCGCGAAGATGCTCGGCAAGATTGGGTACAAGTACACCATCGCGCCGTACACAAACATCAATTTCTGGAAATCGCTCCGCACGCAGGCCAACCAGGGCCTTGCGGAACCCAACCTTCTGCTCGACCGCGCGTACCTACAGTGCTAT
Organism: Paracamarosporium sp. OC-R06-R3; assembly: GCA_019828545.1. Classification (NCBI taxonomy): domain Eukaryota; kingdom Fungi; phylum Ascomycota; class Dothideomycetes; order Pleosporales; family Didymosphaeriaceae; genus Paracamarosporium; species Paracamarosporium sp. OC-R06-R3. The sequence continues at coordinate 226,464 of JACVRA010000044.1, read as the reverse complement.
GATGGTGGCGCAGGGAACGATCCGAGTAGCTGGGCGAACAACTTAGGGTTGAAGGTAGTTCCGTTGGTTTGGTGAGTCCTCTAGGAGAATATATTATTAGCGATGGCTATTAACGCATGCACCACAGGGTAACGAACGATTCGAAACCGAGTTACGGGACGACGGCTGCGGCTGCGAAGACGAAGTTCAGTAATTGGAACCAGAAAGGTGGTGTTGTGGGCGGAGGATACTGGAACGATTACGATATCGAGAAGATGAATCTGTCATACAAGGATTACAGTAACTCATTGAGCAGTGTATTTCCATAGGGTTACTATGGGTTTCTTTTGATCTGTAATGGATGCGCATAAATTCCCGTTCGAGGCAGCGTAAAGGAATCTACGAAGGAGCTCTTTTTTATTGACCATTCAGTCACAGCGCTGAGGCCACTCAGGCAGAACAATCAATAAAAACGAGGTTCTTCGTACACCCTGAGCGGTCTTGATTCATCAAGCGTGAACCTGGTCACATTTGTTGCTGTTTCAATAGAACGAAGAGTAGTGCAGATGAACAACCGAGAAGTGATCTCATAGGTGGACCTATACTATGCTGTCTGTCTCGCACAGTCTTAAAATTTGTCAGCTTATACTATGAAGATTGCATAGCAGGTTTAATAATAGTACGAGAGAACTCCCTGCGCAGTATTGATCCGTCGTCGATAGTAGGACAGATACCACACATTTGCTAAGTCGATTCCATACGTAGACACAACACCAGAAAACCATGGCCAACGAGCTGAAACCCTTCGGGTACCCAGTGGATTGGATCCAAGACGCTGAACTGCTCGAGGTCCCTGGACACGCTCACTATCTCTTGGAGAAATACGCAGGCATTCGTCCCGAAAACATGTTATCTCACGTCAACGAAGTCGTACGTACATTCCTTTTGCACACATAACCTCTCACACCTGAGCTAATCACTTACACAGCGAACTCAAGCTCTACAGCTAGTACGTCCAGTCAACTCTCCACATCACCAGCACCTAACACCCTCCCCCAGTACCCCTACCCCTGCCTCGGCCACTACCGCTTCCTGGACATCCAAACCCCCCGCTCCCCTGCATACTCCGAAATCATCTCCCGCCTCACTCAAGGCGCATCCCTTCTCGATCTCGGCTGTTGCGTAGGCCAAGAACTCCGCCAGCTTACAGTCGATGGTGCACCACCTTCCAATCTCTACGGTGCAGACATCTGCGCCGACTTCTTCGACGTAGGTTACGCGCTCTTCCGTGACAAAAATACCTTCGGCGCGACGTTTCTGCAAGCGGATCTATTCGCAAAAGAATCGCGACTTACGGCGTTGGCAGGCAAGATTGATATTATTTGGACGGCGAGCGTCGTGCACCTTTGGGGATGGGAGAAGCAGTGTGAGGCATTGCGGGTAATGCTTAGGTTGCTGGATGGTGCTCCCGAACCGTTGCTTGCAGGGCGGTTTATGGGCTTTTCTGAGCCGGGGGAGTACAGGTTTGAATCTAAGGGGAAGGAAGAGAGTTTTTATCGCCACAATGATGTGTCATTTAGGAAACTGTTCAAGGAAGCGAGTGAAGGGTTTGGACAATGGAAGGTTGAAGTCGAAGCGCCTGCATGGCAGGAGACATTGAAAATACGGACGCAAGAGGAGCCTGGTGTGACTTGGGATGTGCAGGTAAAGTTTGTAGCGCGACGTGCAGGCAGGTAGACTAAGCCCTAGAATCACATTGCAGACCAAGGTGTCGAACGCTATATGTAGCGTGCTGTCACGCGTCTATCGGCCCTAGATTAGTCTTGTTAGTTCTCTTGGAGCAGCCCAATAAATTGAAAAATGTGTCTTCGACTAGCTGAGATGGCGATCGGTGGGTCCACGGGTTGCAGCGTTACACGTGAGATGTTCGATTGGCCTCGAGGTGGGCCCTCGGCACCTCCACTTGAACCATCAACGAACAGCCGCCATGACAGCCATCAAGGAGAACACAGACGTTCAAGCCATTAAAGCGCTTATCCAATCTTTCTTCGACCGTATCAACGATAGCGATGCCGTAGGCCTTGGGAAACTCTTCATTCCCAATGCAAACCTGACCATAATCCGGCAAGATCCGGCGAGGGATCCTACGCCTGATTCGCCTTGGAGCTCCGTCCCTCTGCCTCGCAGTGCCACGACCGCCACCTCACACGATTCCGAAGAGGAAGAGGATCTCACAGTCATGTTGCGTACCTCGATTGAAAACTTTGTGAAGATGATCGAGGACGGAGAGAAGAGGAGGAAAGGTAAGCCCGGACCCAAAGTCCACGAGACGCCAGATCTTGATGCTACGGACGTCAAGGTCGATCGCCTCTTCGGGGCAGCCTGGAGTCCGTTCCGAGTCACCTTCAACGGCGTGTTGCATCACTATGGGACGTTTGCGTTTACGTTCGGGAAGGTTGATGATGGGCAAGGGAAGGTGTGGAAACTGGAGGGGCTAACGCAGAACTATCGACGTACGAAAGGATGGGAGGAGCCGAGCGAGCTTGCGAAGGGCAACTTGTAGGAAGCTGTCATTGACGCGTTAGGGTTTCAAAGTAAATTCGATTGTGACGTCATGTTCCGCTTAATGTACGTTGGACTGATAAGTCTGCCTATATACCGCGGCCTTGGCTTCCACATACAAAACGATCACTGAGCTTCAGATGATATGATTTCTTATCACATCCCAAAAGTCGCTCACGAGCTCTCCACCCTCCTCCAGCAGTTCATTAAACTCCTTACTATTTCCAAGCTTTAGATGCTGGCAAACAGTGTAATCCACAACCAACTTTCTCAGTTCATCGACTGTTCCATTCACCGTCCTGTTAGGAGTATTTTCATACGTATATCGAGCAAGTTCGACGATATCTTGAATCCGTTCCGGGTACAACGTAAAGTTCTGCAACGTAAGGTGTAGCTTTTGCAGCGTAAGCGCCTTGAGCTTGTGGATGAGACGCATTTCCGCGAAGCTGTAGAGGCGTGCATATGCTAAGAAGACGGGCGTGAAGTTTTGTTCTGGTACACTATTCGATTCCGGAACGAAGTTTCCAAGGACAGCTGCCTCAAGACTGCCGTCTTGGATGTAGTGATGCTTATTGAAAACCTTGGTGCGGAATACACTGGTCTTGCTCTTAGCTTTCTTCTTCTTTGTCGAAGAAGCACCCCAGTTGCCCCATCCGGCATCCTCTTCAACAGCAACTGGGGCGTCGCGTGAAGCTTCTTCCACAGGTTCCGGTTCCGGTTCCGGTTCCGCAGCGCTGTCTGGGGAAATTGGCGCTGGTGCCTCGTTTTCAAGTTTCGACTGATTGACATCTCTCACAATAGTCTCATTTTGTGCGCTTGACTCCTCGAGGACCGGCGAGGGAGCTGTATAGTTGCCGCGGTACGCGTACTCTACAAAGCGTACAAAGTCTGCAGTTTCCACGTCTTGGTCAGCAGACCGGTCCTGCGCTTCTTTCATATCTCCCTCTACGAGATTCCTCATGTAGTCGCACGTTGCTGCAATAGCTCTCGAGTGCACTTGGATTGCATCTTTCTTCTCGCCAGTCCCGACATGGAAGGTGAAAAGGTCTGATAAGATGAGGCTGCGCTGATTTAGTTCTAAGCTTCTCAAGGTTCATCGCGTGGCTTACTCGCTGAAGGATTCCACCATTGTATCTTAGTTTATGGTTTTGTAAAACGGATTGCACAAAGGTGTAGGCAGAAGGCTGCGGCCTGGTGGACAGTGAGGCGGGGTCGTCAGCGAAATCTCGTCTCTTACAGCGTCGCAGTTCTACAGCCAATGATACAAGGGAGCGTGTGCCTGACCTGACAATCCTTAGTTTTTCGTAACACAAGCAGGGTTCACGTTGCTTGCGCTTCCATTCGCGAGCAATTATACTACACCTTGACTTCAGTCAAACCGACTTGCCTTCAATGGAGTAGCATAGGTTTGTCCTTCTGATGGCAGAACATTGGGTTTACCACGCTTGTCCTGCCCACGCTTGTAGGCAAAAATGTGCGAGGCCGTCGTCGTGAACTCCGGGATTCGTTGTCTAGATATTACATCCCAGACTAGGCTATCTATTTTTCTAGTGGCCAGACTATACGCAATTTTGAGAGCCTTTCGAAAATTCGTCTGATCGCTAGTATCTCTTCGACGCGCAGCGGCTTCTGCTATGTCCATGCCCAAACGTGAACTTGTCAAAAGCTCCATGAAAACCCTCCCTCTTCACTCTTTCGGCTTGCTTGCGGCAAATTCGAGGATGAACCTCGAAACCCTTAATCCCTTGTTTCGCCTTCATTGCTTCCTCTGTTCCCAAGAAATCCACTACACCCCCTTCGCCACTACTCATGTATTTTCCCTCCAACATTTCCAGGTGCAACTTCGCTTGCGCCAACTCCATTTCCGCCATCTCAGTTAAGCTCCCCCAAAACTCTGCATCGAACGACCTTTTGGGTTTGAGCTTTCGCTTTTTGTCGCGAATATCCGTCTCTTTCGACTTTTTCTCTCCCTCGATCTCCGCTAGGGATCGCTTCGAACCACGGTAAGCCAGTTTTGAAGACATGGGATTTATGTGTCGAATTTGAAGATTTCGAGTATGTGGGTTTGAATCTCGAATTCGAGATTTCGATGTTTAAAAGTAAAAGAAGGCCGGCCGATGTGGAGATATTTCCACAAAATGAATCTTGCAAAATTTGTTGAATGTTCACGATCCAGGGAATCACATATGCTGAACTGTGGTTCAATTTAGGCTTCCGTTCCAGACTTTCAGTTGAGAGACTCCACAGCGCAACTCGAATATATAACATCAATCACGTGAACGAACTAAAATTGACCTATAATCTGTTGGTTCTAGAAGAAGGCACACCATCCAATGTACATAGCCGCCAAGTTCACTGGATCTCTCGCCTGTCTTAAAAGACTATCCACGTAGCCCTCTACACTCAACGGGACGCTTTCGCCCCTCACAAACCCGCCTAACTTTCCTTTCACAACCTCCAGAACCTCTTGCGGGCTCTCTGGAACGCCTGGTATCCTCCTCTTTTTCTTCCCGCCAAGGAAATCTGCCGTTGGATCATGCACAAACGTCTCTAGGATAGTGATCAACGCGTCTTCGTGCTGACGCAATAAAGAGTAAGTGAGTTCAGCCGTCTTTCGGAAGGGTCCTTCAATGCCTGCGGGACCCATCGCATCGACCATATTGTGAGTGAGGCGGAACGGAACAAGCTCCGGCTTTTCGAAGGTGAGGCCTTTGTCAAACAGGCAGTTAAAGTCGACGTGGAAGGTGCCGCCGTTTCCTTCTTCAAGTAGGACGTTCTCACCGTGACGATCGCCGAGGCCGAGCGCATGGCCTACGATACTCATGACGGCGCACGATCTCGTGTACCGCAGTCTGGCGGCAAACCAAGCCTCAGGCTCAGGGAATGTTTCCACGAACCACTCGTGAAGAACTGGCTGGAACTTCGCGAGTATTTTATGCGTAAAGATGTGTGTGTTCTTGGGATCGGCACATGCTTCGTTGAGCAGCATACGGATCTCCTGGTAATCGATGCTGACGCTCTTTTGGCGGTACAAACGAATTATGATATCGCGCATAGGCTTCAAGCCTTCAACCCACTCGATGGTACCACACTCTTCATTGAGTGGTGTCACTGCATATGTCTTAATATAGAGTCGACGCTTACTCGCTTCAATGTTCCTAGTCAGAGCGCGATTGATCATTGCATTGAATTCCATTAGTCGCTGATCTTTACGGAGATCATCCTTAGGTTTGCAGAGGAGGCCATATGATCGCCCATCGGAGCCTCGTACAGTAATCTTACGCGGACGTTGGAGCGAAGACAGGACTAAAACATCGTCTTTGAAGTCGGCTATCGTGACAACGTCCGACGGGAAAGGATTGTGCGCTCGTATCAACCGGCTATCGTTGGTGGAGGGAAGACTGGGGGTCATAGCGGATTCAATCGGCACAACCAGAGCACAAGGTGCAAGCTTGGTATTAAATCGCAGGTCCTTTGACAGGCTTACGTGCGATACTCTCTGTTCGACGGGCGTATCACAAGCTGATAGCAGAGCATCAGCAAGACGTTGACCATGCGCAATGAGGCTTTTTAGTTCCAAGGCGCCATTCTTGCGTTTAGAATGATCCTTTGTTTGTTAGTAAATTTTAGAAATTCATCGCTACGAGTGCAACTTACTTTAAGCTTTTGTAATATTCCACCACCTCGAGCACGTCGATCGTCCTGCTGAGAATTCTGAACGGCCAAAAGACCCCAAAGAGCTTGCTGCGGATATTGGGCGGTTACTTTGATAATGATGAGCTGGAGGACTTCCCAAACGTTCTTGTTTGGATGACTGATACGCGTGATAATCTGAGGAAAAGCAGTATACCATGGGTAGGCGGGCATACGTTCACTCGCATAGCGCTTGACATAGCCATTGATATGGGTAAGGTGATTCATCTTGTGCTGGTGCAGGTCTTTATCCTTGCTCTGCCTGGGTTGCGAATTCATCATTTCCATGCCCATATCCAGCCAGAGGGTGAGAATCTTAGGAATTGTCTGGTAGTAGTACTTGGATCCATATACTGTAGACCGGATGTAGTTCTCGATGACTAGCTTCGTCAATTCTCCAGCCAGGAAATTGCTTGCCTGTTTGTTCACCGGTAAAGCCTTCTCTGTCTCGTAAAGTTTAAGATAGTAACGGCCAAGGTAGTAGTGTCCCTTGTCCCATTTAGGGAATGTCATGATTCCCTTTGCGTATTCTTCTTTGAGCACAAGACTCTGTGTTTGGCCGGCCCTGTCAAGCCACTTAGCAAGCAGCAGCTGGGCATGAGATTTGACTCTGTTCGCAGAATGTGAAAGGTCACCAGTGGCAGTCGTAGATACAGAAACACTGACGTCCATAGCTGGCATGTCCCTCGTTGCGAATGAGTTGGTGGCAAGGGCACCGCGTAGATTCTGGATTGCCTTTCGGTGATGCCCTTCCTTCCATAACATTTTGGAGTATTCGATCTTCGAAGCATCGTCGCCAAGCTGACTAGCATGCATGATGGAGTTAAAAGCTGCTGATGCGAATTCCCCTTTTCGCGCCAGCCGGGCTGTGGTTAGCCAAGCCGATGCAATGTCGAGATTGGCAAATTGAAGACTAAAACAATCAGTGACTACAGAATCAATCAATCCACGCTGGTGCTTACCAAGACAGCCGCATAGCTGCACGACGCACTCCAAGTAGGTACAACTTGTCTGAAGTGTAAGCGCCTAAAAGGTCTAATCGTCTGTCCAAATTTTCAAAGAGTACATCCCGATCCGATGCCGCATGACTTGAGAGACCACTGATAGTCTCAAGCTCGTACAGCGTATGCAACTTGACTAGGTGGTCGTGGGAGTTATGCAACGACGCGGTAACAGACGCAGACAATCCGTTTGACAACGCGACGCGCAAATCATTCACCGTCTGCTTGAATTTGCCTGCTTTATCATTCCGCAACGCAAGCAAAGCTTTGCCTATACCAATGTTGAAGTCCGAAGAAGAGGAAGCAAGTACTCCAGATGGCTCGGTGAGTATCCTATCTAGTTGATCCCATTTACCCGTTGACCACGCCGCTTCTGCCGCAAAAGGTAAGGTACTTGAGACGAAATGAGATGCGTGAAACCCGTCGACGTAGTTGAGGATTGCGTCTACAAATGCACGTCAGGTAAGTTGGACTGCTCACCACAAGGTTTATACTTACCATATTGGCCCGATTCTTTCAAACAGGTCAACAGATTGACCTGCGTTTCCGGATCATTCGGCTTTTCCGCAAGTGCAAGCTCATACCAGGTTTGGGCAGCTGTCCAGCGTCCGGCTTTCCTATGTTCCATGATCTGCTGCTCTGGGTTGAGAACTAGAAGGTGAGCAGATATGCCTTCAATGCTGTCCGGTTCATCGATTTGAGCATACATGTGTTGAAGGTGCTGTAGCATCTCATCTTTGATGAAATCACCACCTGCTGTATCAGCTTTGTGCTGCTCTTCGCGATAATACTGCTCCCAGTGGAAAAGTGCGCGTGCATATGACCCGCATTCAACGGCTCTCTTGGAGATGACCTTCGCTGGAATTAGTTGCAATAGTTGTTCTACTGCACTGAACTGCTTGATCGCTTCGATCTCATCGATTTCAGAGATACCTCGACCCGTCTTTTTTGCCATGGCCCGTAAGTCGGACATGACTTTGCGTTTCTCTTGCAGCCACAAAGCGAGGTAGTCCAGTACTTGGAAGACGTTCTACGTAGTGTTAGACAAGATGATCAGAAACCACAGACATATGCTGACTCACCTCACTGCACTGCTTGATGTTCGTACCCTCTGTGTGATCGACCCCTTGCAGCTCAGTCTTGAGAACAGTCAGAAGTTCAACTCCAACATTGCTGACATCTGCTTCGTCGCCTCCAACAACGACGCTCAAAACCGCATATGGCAGGATAAAGGAAGCGATAGAAAGATCCTCTCGTCGAGCTACCCTGCCTATGGTGGGGAAAAACATCTTCGCATTTTGTACTTTCGCTTTTTGCAGAATATCATACGTAAAGGTCCGTAGCCAAGTAGAATGACTAATTTCGAGGCTGAAGATTGGATACTGCGCTACTGGAACGTCCTCATTGGTCGTGAACCGATACTTGGAGTCCAGGAAAGGTGTCAAGACCTTCTGGACAGGCTCTGGAAATTCGTCCCAATGTTGTGTTGCTGGTGTGGATTGCGAAGCACGACCAGACTCCGCTACGTTGTTGAATCCGCATAGCGCGCATAGCTCTTGCATTAGCCAAGCCAGCCAGCCTTGAGATCTGGCATTTGTAGTCGAGAGAAAAACCTTCACAAGCACTTCTTCTAGCATGAAAGCGACGAACTGTATCACCTCGGCAGCCTGTTCAAAATTATGAAGAACCAGTACTTGTTTTTTCTCACGCACCGTCTCAACGCGGTACGGATCAAGACCTCCAACAAGACCAAGGCATTGAGCGCAAAGTGTTCGTAGCTCAACATGATGTCCTGGAAATCTCACGCAGATGTCGAGCAGCGACCGAGTAAGTTTAAGAAGCGCAGGGAGTGGCTTCTGATTAATAGCGGACTGATGAAGAAGTTTTTGATGTATCTCCAGGAAAGGAACAAGCTCCTTCAACGCGTGTTGCACGACGACCGAATTTTCGTCGTTACATCGCTGGCTGAAATAGCTTAAGAGCGTAATGGGGTCCTTCTTAGCTTTAAGGCGAGCTATTTCTGACTCCAGTTTTGCTAACATGGGAATGGAGGATAAAGATGCCAAATAGCCAACCAGATTCTGCAGTAGTTGGTTGTGCTGTGTCCGCAATAGATCCAGTGTAGCACTGGCCTTCAGCCGTGTCTCATCTGAGAAGGACGACCAATGGTGAACGATCAACGCAAACGTTTGACTGAGGACAAGCTCCAGCTGGGGTTCCTCCAAAACGGTGAGGAGGAGCGACCAGACATCGAAAGCTTGGTCGCAAAGTTGAGGGTCAGCCATCGCAGATTGTAGACAGGCTCGTATCTTTGCATGTTAGCTCCTCTTACCATTCTATTGACAACGCTTCCTAACTTACCTGGGTAAGAGCATGGCACGAATCTTCTCGTGCAAATGTGATCAACTCCTTGATCGCTCCGACACACCTCCTCCGTTCGCTCAAGTGGTGATTTCCGAGCTGGTTCTCTATTGGGTTCGTAAAATCTGCCATCACACCCAGGACATGTTTAAGGATGAAGGTCTCCACTAAATCTTTGGTCTTCTTTCTGGGTGCGGCCTTGCGTTTTCCGTCCTTTTGCTTCTTAAGCTCAAGATCGCTCTTGATATCATCGAGCGCAGATAGCCTCCTAATTCCCTCGAAAAACTACAGTGGTCAGTTGAACTCGCGAAGCATATATTTAAACTTACAAGACTTTTTTCGTTCGCATCACGATCTGCCGCCAACTTGAATACTTCACTGGCCATAGCGGCAGCATCAAGCTGAACCAAATCATGTAACTTTTGCTCAGTCTGTCTTAAACCAGGTGCGACGGCCACCAAGGTATCCATGGCTCTTCGTTCTACGTCTGGGCCGGGTTGACATAGAAGTAATGCAATGATCCGCGCAAGGTGCGCCCGCGGCTGCAAGCAAATTTCCTCAATCGAAGTCTTTTTCGCATTTGCGATGCGCTGCAGGATATCCGTCCTCTTATTCAGAACGAGCACCGGGAGGACATCCTCATGAATGAGAATCAGCAGCTGGCTGACGTAGGATATTTCACCTATGAGTTCAACAACGAATTTCGCCTTCTGTGGATTAGTGTTGAGATCGTTAACGATAGAGAACCCGATGGTCCTCCAGTACGGGCGCAATAACTCTTGTGGTGATGTATGAAGGTCGTCAGCTAAAGAGGAGAGCTCATTGTATGCAGCACCATAGATAACCGTGTTTGTGTGACCCAAGTATTCTACCAGCTGTCCTAGAATGATATGGAGCTCTTCTCCACTGCATGTCCGAGCCGCTTGACCATATGCCATGATCAGAGTTTCTTGTTGCGCTGGGACGTTGCGCCTAGTGAGCTCGGCTAAGAACTGCATCGTCGCTCTACGGTTTTTGTCGCGAACATGTCGAGAAATGTCATCTCGAAGGAACGTCGTTAATGATCGAGACGCTGCGATCCTCAATTCGCGCAACGATCTCTGCATTGACTTTAGAAGCCATTCACCCAAAGGGCTCACTTCCAGACTGAGATATTCGGCATCGGAGATGTGATTGAAGATGCGTCCGATAGCAACGGCCATCAATACTCGTGGCCGAGACGAACTTTGAAACCTTTCTTCTTGTGTTATCGCCAGTAGTCCGGCAATAGCGTCCTTCCACATTTCACTGAGAACCTGTTGGTCCCAATAAACCTGCGCATCGCGTTGCACCGCGTCATTCGAATCGCACAAGACGCATGATGCGTCCTTCCAGCAATCTTGATTGCTTGTCTCTGTTGGTTTCAGGCACTGGGTTGCAGCACAAGCGATTTTGCTCAGCGCTAGAAGCATCTCAGTTTGCTCCTTGTCAGAAGCTTGCAACTCCTCCGGCAACTTGGCATATGTGGATCTGCACCAATCAGCAGGGGAAACAAACGCTCACAGTATACTTACTGGATGGAAACATGGAAACCCTTCAAGTCCAGCACTGGAGATCCGGAAGAGCTACCATTGAGCAACATCACCAAACGATTCAAAATAGCAAAAGGCGCATCTCTATCGGGTTCGGGTACTGTTCTGCGTCGCTTCGCGGGGGGTTCCTCGTCCGCCTTGTTCATTGAGCAAAATGCTTTTACAACCTCTATTGACTGTTCGTTCAATTCTTCGTTCTCAAAAGGTAGGCCTGTATCTGAGCATAGTAGTGTTCGGAGTTCTTGAACCACAACAGGCCAATCGCCAGGCGTTGTCCAGAGGCATATAGACAGCTATTTAAAGTCAGATGGGCACGTAACTTGTACTTTGATGCACGAACCTGTAAGTCTTTCTCCAGTGTCGTCAGCTCTGAGACATTGTGACAGAGGCCAGCCATATCTGGTATCATTATATCTGTGACGAGTTTCTTCAAATTCGATCGCCGACGGGTGACGACCCCCTTTCGCTCGTCTATGAGAACATTCTGAAACACGCCTCGTAGGCGGATTAATACATAACCAAGTCTAGCCTGATTGGCTTGAGAAAACGGCCTCGAGAAACAAGTTCGAAGGCCGTCAAAAAGACCAGAAGCAAATGAGATCAATGCGGCAGAAGAGCATGAGAAGTCTTCCTCGTTGTCTACATCTGGTAGAGCTAGAATTGTCAGCGACTGCATGTACAGCGCTTCAATGTCGTCTTGCAAAGGTCCCCGTACTGCGCCGGCAGTCCATCCAGTGAAACTAGTCCACAGGCTTAGACAACTGTTTAAGGCCCATGGTCGCATGCTTTCAAACGCAGAATAGCTGGTAGTCCTTTGCTTTGAGGTGAAACAGCATTCGATAAGGATTTCAAGCAGGCGAAATCCCAGGTATGTCGCATCAACTCGAGAAGTAATAGTCCTTTGCAGACCTTGGGGCAACGCCACGAGGTGCTGACTTTCAGGCCAGACATCGCCTATGTTGCTCGAAGATGGAAGGATGACCTCAATAGACGAAGATATAGAGTCGAGCGCATCCTCATTTGACTCAGCAGCAACTGTGATACCTGTACCATCGATTAGCAGTAGATGGATACATTGTAACCGCGAGACCTACTTTGAACGCAGGACCGATACAACTGAAAAATCGACCGAGCTTGGCGCAAGCGGCTGGCAGACCGAGTAAACGAGTTAAGACATGTACTCAGCAGTTCCAACACGGCCGCATGAATCCCGAGAAATTTATGCTGCACCAACAAACCTAGCAGCTTCGAGAACACCCAAATGACCACGGGCGGACGCCGAGTTCCATCCTCTTCTTCACTGTGTGTCGGGGAAAACAGAAGATAAGGCTTCTGTTGGAATATGATAGTAAGAGCAGCAATACACTGAGTGCCTTGTTCCTCCAAATGGTTCGAAGCGAATGGATCTTCTCTGAAAAAGGGATCTATTCCACCCTCGGTAATAGCGAGAATGAAGGCGATGCATACTGGGTCTGGATCCTCCAAAACTGGGTTGGACAAGAACTCCTGGACAAGTTCAATGAAAGGTTGTTTGTTGACAGTGTTCTGCTGTGCCTTAACGTTTGCTGCACCTTGCACGATTTGAGCAGGGATCGTGGATGGTGGCGGAAATCCGTTAGAGTCGCCGTATAGAGGGTAACCATTGGGTCCTGGCTGGGGCACTTGCCGCTGCGTCGAACCCCCGCCTCTGCGGGCCATGACGAAAATCACTGAGCGTGCATAATGAATAGTACAAGGTAAACTAAGCGCTCTCAGACACGGGGCTAGTGGGGATCCTAATGGAAAGAGGTTTCGAGTCCGATATGCGCGATATTCGGCCAGGGACACGAACGAGACAAAAAGCCGGCGGTTGCAGAATTCCGGTTGAAGGCGTTTCAGTGGAGAAAGAGCGCTTGCGTCCTTTGCCGGACGGGTGTGATGGCTATGAGACGCGCCTCCCAAAATCGTTGACGAAACGCGACGCCTGGTCTCGTGACCAACGCCAAGACCGCTAAATGCATGCTCCCACTCTCCACATGTCTGTCGATCAGGCCATTGATTGCTCAATTACAACACAACGGACCTCTACGCAACATTGCAATACCATACGTATACCTACTGCCGAATCACCGCGCACGCCTTCGCACGATGGCGCCCTTCGCCTCGAAATCCTTCTCCGCAACCCTCCCCAACTCCATCGCCGCCAGATACCGCAAAGCTCTCACCAAGCACCCCTTCCTCCTCTTCGGCTTTCCCTTCCTCACCACTATCGTTGCAGGCTCGTTTATGCTCACACCCGCGACCGCCCTCCGCTACGAACGCTACGACCGTAAGAACCAGCAGATCACGCATGAGCAGGCGATGGGGTTGGGGCAGGATCGGAGGAAGGTGAATATGAAGGATGAATATTACGTGAGTAAATACCTCTTGTATTTCGATTGGGTTCGTGCAACAAGGGAGGAGTATTTTGGAGGCAATTTGTGAGACTGGAGTGCTGGAGCGGATAATTGATTCTTGGAAGAGTGCTAACTATTACAGCGACTACAAGCAAAAGACCTCGAAAATTGGGAGCAGCGACGCGTCAAACGGTTACCGGGTGAGGTTGACGGTATCTTGGAGTGATTGGAGTAGTTTTATACCATTAAAAGCATTTCCTACGGCGTTCAGGGACTCTGGAGCATGGGGTTCAATATGTTGTACAATACTTGTTATCGAGAAGGACAGTGGGATCTACGTTTCGGGAACAACCTGCTTGGTACAGATTGACAGTATCAACACTACTCTTAATTGGGTAGAGACTGTATTTGGAATGTATTTGGAACTTCATGCCGAAAATGTCAGATAAGAAAGCTCAAGTGCTAGGGTGGTGTCTTGATGAATCCTTCATTGCAAGCCCGTAGGCAGTTATTATATGCAACCTGATGGCAATAGCCATACATTTCCCATATCCCGAAACCAGTCATTATATCCTCCTGTACCAGCTAATACCAAACATGAACTCGTCATACCATCATCATCCCCTGATCCTCGCGGGGGGTCCTGGAAAACCCCCAAAGGGTATAAAGGTCTTGCAGCTGACAGGACTAAGCTGACTGTGAAATAGACTCCTGCAAATGCTCACATGCAGCGAACCAAAGCATTGAAAATGCATATTTACTGCTTGATCTCGTATGTTCGTCGGAACATGTCGTCAATGCCGGTGAGATAGTAGGTTCCAGGGAAGAGGTCATCAACCTTGCCTTCTGGCTTGTAATCCTTCTTCAAGTGCGCACGCTCGCGAAGGTTGCACATCTATAAAATAGTCAGTTAAAAGAGTAGTATAGATTTTCTTCAAGACTTACATCATCATAGACCTGAGGAGCAACGACGCGACGGCTCTCCAGGCGGTTCTTGACGTCAAGCTTCTTCTGGATGTCGGTGATGCTGCCCTTGATCTTGAGGGAGAACATGGAGGAAGCGAGACCGCTACCGTAGCTGAACATGCCAACACGCTTGCCAATAGAGTTCTCGCCATCAATGTTGGAAAGAAGCGAGCACAGACTGCCGTAGACGCTGCCGCAGTACATGTTTCCGCACATAGTGGGGACTTCAATACCTGGCTGAACGCGAGCATTGAACCGCTTCTTAGCTAGACCCATGAACGTCTTCTCGACTGCCTTGTCCGTAACGGATGCGGCGTAGTCAAGGTCCCGGAGCTCGGCGGGAACCTCGGCAAAGATTGGATTCGACGGGTTCGCCAAGAAATCGTTGTACAGGAGGCGCGCGTATGACTTGGACACGAGCTTGCAGGTGGGTGCGTGGAAGCACATATGGTCAAAACGGTCCAGTGGCGCCTCCTGATCCTGGGAGTGACCGTTGACGCCGTTGGAACCGTTGGCCTGGCTCTTCAGCGTTTGCTCACGGGCGTTGTACGCCTTGTAGCACGCGTCAACAGCCTCGATGTAGCAACGGATGGAGAAGTGTCCGTCAACCACAGGGTACTCGCTGGTCAAATCGGGCTTGTAGAAATCGTAGACATGGGTGATGTAGCTGCCACGCAGGCCCGGCTCCACCACAACGGGTGCGTCAGGGCCGATGAGCATAGCCACACAACCCGCTCCGCCCGTGGGACGCGCGTTGCCCTTCTTATACAACGCAATATCGCCAGCCACCACGACAGCGTCACGGCCGTCCCAGCCTGAAGATTCCACCCAGTTGACACTGTTGAAAAGGGCGTTGGTGCCGCCGTAGCACGCGTTCACAGTGTCCACGCCCTCGACGTTGAAGTTGCCTGATTCTTCAAAGAGCTGCATGAGGACGGACTTGACGGATTTGGACTTGTCGAGCAGGGTCTCGGTGCCGACCTCGAGGCGGCCGATTGACTTGGGGTCGACGTTGTATTTCTTGAACAGCGAGGAGACGGTGGTCAAGGCGAGCGAGTATATGTCTGTGGAATGGCCTGGTTAGCTCGCGTGCTTGTGTGTGGGCATGTATAGGAACGTACCCTCGCGGTCGTCACAGAAGGACATCTTGGTCTGGCCGAGACCAATTGTGTATTTTCCTTGAGAGACGCCATCGAACTTCTCGAGCTCGGCCTGGTCGACGCACTGCGGCGTGTTAGCTGATTTTTCTCGCAAGCAGGAGACTGCAGCCAAAAAAAAGTTGCTGCAGCACTCCAGCGGGGGTTGGACGTGCCTGGCTGGGGAAGTAAAGCTCAATGGCCTTGATGCCGATGTTAGAGGGGCGGGAAGCCATGGCTGGGTGTGAATGTGAAGGTGTAAAGGGGTGGGTAGTGGAAAGGTTGGGGCGAGTGCTGGCGGGGTACACCGCTGGTTAAGTAGGACTATGGTCGCGAGAAAGCAAATTGCGGTCTGGTAGCGGCGATCTCGCACGCGCTGTAGGTGGCAATTGCCGAGTCGACCTGCTGCTCTAGGCGTGACAGGAGGCGGTTTAAACTGCTTTTGTGCGCGGATTCTACGCTGCTCAACAAACGGCCGAGTGCCACGCGCTCTTGGAGTGATTTGTGCGGTGCCAGTGCATTGAGCGTTCTTCGCTTGGGCGGGGGAGCACTCGCTACCATGGCGGGGGACCTCCTACGTCGCCGTGCTATTGTTCCTTCGTCCACCGCGTCTACCATGGCCGACCTTCTTTGTTCTCTGGCTCGGCCGCGGCGTCGCTGGCCTGTCACCGAACTTGGGCCGCCGCGCCGCTGTCGCTGTTGAAAAGTTTATCGCTCCCTAGCAAAGCACCGCCTATCACAACGTCACTCGCTCCGCTGCAGGGCGAGTGACGCTTCCGATAACGGTTAGACTCAGGAACAATCTGTCGACCCGGGCAACCAACCGACCCCTCTGGACGACCACCTCGACGACAAAAGCCACGCGAAGCTATCTTGTGTATTCTCGGACAATGCTGCGCCTCATCACGCACGTCTGCTGCAGCTGCGGCCAATTGCGGCCATCCCTGACTTCTCTACCGCCAGCCCCCAAGGGTAGCCAGAAGCCCCCGTAGAAAACACCTTACGACGTTTGTTCCAAGCCTGCCGGTACCAGGAAGGCCGACTGCATCATTTTCATGACCAACTAAAAAAAAGCATACAGGCCCACGCCGAAAATATGGACACTGTCTGCAGTATCCTAGGGTGACCTGGGAGCCCACGCCGGAATCGGCGTCGAGAGCTTCGCTCTGAGTCTGATACTATAACAGCTCGAGGTCCACAGAGACTATTCCAAAGAGAGTCCCGAGGTTCCGTATCTTCCAACCTCCACCTGCCTCGTGGGGTTGCAATCGCACCATCACTGCATACGCAGGATGCACAACGTGCGTCCTCTACGTTCTAACCCAAGAATTGCACCCGCCTATACTCCGGATTTTATTCATACCACGCCCGTCCATTCGAGCAGCGCAACCATGTTTTGCTGTTTGCTATTCAAGTCAGGTGTTAGCCTGTCTGCAACGACATCTCTAACCCCAGAAGTCTACCGTGGCCTCTTCCAGAACGACTCGCATCTTCTTCAGTATAACATTCAAGCTGCTCTATAGACCCCAACTACAAGCGACGTGAGCGTGATCTCACTGAGTTAACCTGAGATACGTGATACAGAGGTAGCACATACAGTTTACAGCGTCTTACACAAACTGTTGTACAACTGAAGGTACCGCACGTGAGGTGCATTCGCAGACGTCACAGCTCTTTTTTCGCGCACTGTGAGCTTCGACCCCTACCTTTTCATGCAGTGTCTTTAGCACATCCGCAAGCCAGTCGAAGTCAGATGACGAGAGCTCTGATCGCAGTCTCAACATGAACTGCGACCCCAAACCAAACATATTTCCAGGCCATTATACTCTATGAAAGCACTTCTCAGATCGTTTGGTCCCAAGGAGAGTCGTCTTCGAATTTGTGTCGAACACCAGCCATCGGAAACCGTAGAGCACGCGCTATCTCGTAAGCGCGCACGTTCGACGACGAGCCTTCAGAGTTTCCTATGCACATCGACGATGCTCTTTTTCGCATCTGAACATCATTTGTGGCCTTTTGACAGACAGGCAGATACATGCGATATACGTAGAGTGTTCAGCAATTCGAGACTGAAATGCTCCCGTAAGCGAACTCGTAGAGGAACAATATATATCCATGCTGCCGCAAGGGAAATTTCCGGCTCCAAGGCAAATTGAATTCCGCCACCGCTCGCGGAGTGACGCACTCGGTGAAAAGATGGCATGGCGGCTCAGATTCGCCGCGTGTGCTACAGCATCTGACGAGCAGAGGCGCAGCAGTGAGCAGTTTGTTCTATCGAAGAGACGACTGTGGACTAGCTTGCACAACAACTGCACAGGCGGAAAAGCTGGAAGGTGGGTGCGCAAACTGGCCAGGGCGAAAGGTGGCCCGATATTGGGCGAGGGGATGGCGATCTGCCGTAGAGCTGGCTAAATGCGCGCCCTTCCGAGAGGCGACGGTACGCAGCGCAGAGCAAGCAGGCGCTGGCCAGCAGCGGCGTGGATGCAGACTTCATGTCGAGGGCATGACTTCATTGGTCTCTGGGGCGGAAGAAGGGCCATTTTGGATCGCAGCGGCGCGAGGCTGTTGAGGGCACGCTGTGCTGAAACGGAGGGGGTGCAACCCCTGACTAGCGCCTGCTGGACCGGCTTCGAGACAGCGGGCCAATGCCTCCCGTCTCAAGCCTGTCTGCCGCCGTGCAGTGCCAGCCTTTTGCACCCCAACACCGACGACGAGCCTACACCCACCCCCCGCGCTCTGAGCGAGAGCGTCGACCGCGAATTGCATCCATTGTCCACACGGAACGACCACGACACCCTCTGGCGGTCTTATCAGGGTGAGCCAGCCCGTTGGGGCTGTCAAGGGACGACGCGATGGACCGACGAAACAGCGACGACGAGGGCAAGCCGCGGCGCCCACCCCAGAACCCTGATGTATTCGACGACGAGTACGCTCTTGATCCGGATGAAGAAGATTTCATGCCCTCGGTCTCGGATGGCTTCCGCCCGGCGAACGCGATCGAGGGTCGCCACGACCGCCCTATCCACGACCAACACGACCCGCCGCAGCCGCAATTTACACCGGCCAAGCCAGCAGAGCCATCCGAGCTCAGGAGGATGGCGACGCGCAACAGCATCGCGAAGGTGCCGTACGGACTAGAAACGGGGTTGCAGAATGGCCCACAGCGTGGTGCGCATCAACGAGGGCCCAGTTCGCAGGCGACTCCCTTGCAGCACCGTGCATCAGTCAGCTCGACCGCGTCTTTTGCTACCATGGCCAATTCAGATGGACCGTTCAGCTCGGGTCCAAGCCATCCATATGGCATGTACCCACAGAACACCATGGCGCGTAACGCGAGCATCGCCACCACTTCGACACAGCAGCAACGTATGTCGTCACAACTCCCAGCAGGCCCAAGCCACCCATACGGCATGTACCCGCAGAACGTTGTTGAGGACGAAACGCCGGTCCCCCCAGTGCAGACGGCCATACCCGTTGGCTTCCCAGGAATCAACACGGGCTTCCACAGGCAAATAGGGCCAGATGGGGAAGAGCAGGACATTGTAGGGCCGTTCGGGCATACAGAGCAGCTTCCACCATATTCGCGTTATCCGGAGGAAGGCCCTACAAAGGCATCTATGGCAGCGGAAGCAAGTGCTACGCCTTTGGAAGCGAGGTCGGATCCCATGGCTGCATCTAATGACGCACTCTTGATAGATGCTGCATCTCACGCACCTCCATCTCCCGTGTCGCCCGTCTCACCGTTGGCTCCCGTTGCACCCGCTCGGCTACCACAACAGCGCCCAGAGACACAAACCGGCAATGTTGCACCACGACCCGCAACCACATCTGAATCTGCTTCTCTGCTGACAACTGAGGAAAATACTGTTGCAGAGAAAGTGGTAACGGAGCCAAGTGTCAAGAAAGGAAATTGGCGTACCAAGCGGCTATGGGGAAGAGTGCCTGTCACTGTCGCCCTTGTCTTGCTCATCCTGTTGCTTATATTTGCTATTGTGCTCGGCGCTGCGATCGGCACCTTCCTAACCAAGAACAAAGACAAATCCAAACAGGACAAGAATCACAGCTCGAACCATGACAAACCGTACGTAGAGTTGCACACAATTGAGATCTCAACTAATAGAAACAGGGAATTGCAAATTACCGGTAACACCCTCTTTGGGGCGACACCTATCGCAACACCAAGCTCGCTCCCTCCGTTGCCTACTGGACAGTTTTCACTTCCTTTGGGCTATGCTCAAGAAAGCAGCCCTGGCTGCCTCCTTTTGGGCAATCAATACGCGGCTTGGTCATGCAAAATGTCATTTGCCCCTCTTCAGGTCATTGTTAACTCCACGGTAGACAGCTACCAGGCTTCTTTACAAACGTGGGTTGCTCCAGATGGCAGCATACAATATGGACTCCAGCCTCCTGTAGTACCTCCATCAGCTTTACAGCTTGTTACAGATCTCGATTACAGAGGATACGGACCTGCGTGGCACTTCTCTTCGCGGTACGACAAGGTGGTCGTCCTTCAGCCCGAAGAGTTCATTGCCGGTAACTCTCTTCGCAAGCGTGAGGACGATCCCAACAAACCATCTTTCCGCCATCGCTTTCAGGTCCAACCTGGCGACAACCCTTGGTACTGCTTCTGGAACTCAACGTATATCGAAGGCTACATATACGTCACAGACAACTCCACTGCTGCCACTATGACTAACTACCCCACTCCCAATCCTTCTGATCCACTTGCTGGTATGATCACCGCGACAGCCACACCGTCAGCGGTCTCCACGTCCGCACCCGCACCCACGTCCGCCACCACACCACCCACGCGAAGAAGTCTCCAACGACGTGACGATGGTCCCAATTTTCGATTTCCGTTCCCTTATCCTCGTATCATCAAGATTGAAGAACGCCGTCTCCTTGGAGCCCCGCAACCCTACTGTCAGAAGATGCAGCTGCTTGACAACGGACAGATTGCTCCGGCATCTGGCAGCAACGGTGGCAATGTCATAGTATGGCTTCAAGAGTCCGATCCGAGGATAGAAGAGTTCTTTGGCGCACCTCCTGGCCCACCTTCACCTTCGCCTTCACCATCTGATAATGGGACAAAGAAACGGAGAGCACAGGAAAAGAGGTCAGATCCGTCAGACGCTTGCCACTGCCAGTGGATGTTCCAGTAAACTATTTCGGGGTCTTCAATTCAATCAACGAGCGGCGCAATTGCATTTAAGCATTTCAGGGCTACGGGTCATTTACGATACCATGGGACGGCGGGACCTGGCTTTCACGAAAGTTACACGCGGTGTTTACGGAGTTTTACATCTTGTTTTCTTGTCCGACATTTTTCCCTTGCATATCGTACCTCTTTCGAGCGCCTTTTTCTCGCACAGCATCGCAGCATACTATCAACGCTTCGGCGTTTGCTCTACCTTTGTATTTTTTTATGTAATGTTTTGGGCGCGTGAAAGAGGGTTGTTTCAAATGTTAGATGGAGTGGTGCATTTGGTGTTGGATATGGTGATGATGGGGGGAAACATGGGGGGAACGGGAATTGGATGGACATCAATCACAAGGATGAGTTAGGATAGCACAATTGGTCACGTACATGGCTCCGCTGAGCTGTTGTCTCGTAGCGTAGTAGCAAAGAATTCGTATATTTAATTAAAGTTACGGGTGAATGCGATTGCGTGTATATTGTATATGTATCACTATGAGGGGTTTTTATAGCTAAAAGGTTTGACAATAAAGGGGAGTGTTTTGCCCATGCACTCAGGAACCATGAGGGCGACAAAGGGTGATATAAGGATGACGGCAAAGAATGAGTAGAGGAAGGACGAAAGGAGATGATGTAGTTGGTCGTTGTGGTGGTTTGTTAGATAGAGAAGCTGTGCGTACTTTATGATGGTACAGTATTTCGTGTAGATTTGATGTAGTGTCTGGTTCGATTACATGGAAACATCCCTCTTTTAATGTCTATCTGGTTTAGTATAGCGACTCAGTGAATATGTGGGTGTGATTACGGAAGAACTTAGTGTTTAGCACTAGCGCCTTGGCGGAGTGCTGTGCCGCATCTCGTTCCTTGGTCACCAACGCTCTGAGATTCGACCCATTATTCCCTTTCCATCACCACGCACTAGTATCCGAACCAACACGTAGAGCCATGGAGTTTGACGGACAGTGTTTTCGATGCAAGAAGGAAGGTCATACCGTGGCCGAATGTCCTAAGAAACGCAAGAAAGGATCCAAGCTTTTAAAACTTCCCGTTGAGCTGCTCGACATGATTTGTGGCCATCTCATCAATCCGAATGGCTGTTACCCTCATGTCTCCCACATGCTCAATCTTCGTCTCACTTGCAAAAGAATCAACGAGAAAACTAATAATTTCTTTGCCAAGACTGCCTTCCGACGCTGTCTCATCAATATCGGGTCATCTGGCTTGCGGAGGTTGAAAGGCATAAGCCAGGCTCCGGACTTGGCCAGCAAGGTGGAGCACCTTTTTTTAACCCAGCGTGACCGGAAGTTCGAAGACTTAGAAGACTATCAGGAAGCCATGAGCTATCTGAGTTCTGAGCATCTTTCACCTGAAACCCGCCTTAAAATAGAAGGCCAAGTCCGCGACGCTTATCTCGAGAACGACGAGAACGACTTTGTCGAGCGGTCCGGCGTAGATAGCATCGCTCTGGCTATGGCTCTGCAACGGCTGCCAAATCTTCGTGGAGTAGCCATAGTTCTTTCACGGGATGACCGCCTGTCGTTTCGAAGGGACGCTTCAAGAAATAACAATAGAAATTCCACAACACATATATTCTCGATACTCACCACTGCACTTGTACATGCAGGAACGAAACTGCATAACCTGAACGTAGCTGAGGTCGCTTACTTGACGAGCCACGAAGGTATCTCCGTACAGGCGCTTTCTATGCCGGTTTATGCCTTAGCTTCCTTCTCCCAACTGCGTAATCTTAGGCTGTATCTTCAAACCAAAGATCAGTCATATCGGAGTAAGTCGGCGCCTTTTCCATATTGTGAAATGAAAGAAGCCGCATTCAACCACTCACCAAGACATTTACCAATGCTAATTATTTTACAGATCCTCAAAAATGGCACACATTTGCAGCAAGTTTCATCTCGAAATGTCCGCAGCTACGCAAGCTTGAACTCGCAATTCGGCACGACTGGGAGGAAAGCGAATCAGTATTTAGAGACATCGCAAAGCGAGTCCATCTTCCATACCTAGAGGACCTCGCCTTGATCTACATCCAGTGCCCTGCCGAAGCTCTTCAAACGCTGCTCAGAAACCACGCCAATCTGCAATCGCTCACACTCGAGTCCCTGCACATTACCGGAGAGGTTCCCTTCGCAGACGTACTGGATACGCTTCAAGAAACACACGCGCGCCTATCGACCTTCAGTTGCAAGCAAATCGCCCAGAAGACGCGCCGCTTGTATTTCAAAACGCTGGGTGACATAGAATGCATAAACTACAATTACTGGGACACGGTAGAAGAAAATGGAAAGCACTTGTTCTCTGACTCGCTCCAAATCCGGGGACCCTTGATATACAGTGGCTCGGCGGAAACATGGGACTTTGGGGGTGTGCAGCATAAGATTGGACTGCTTAAGGAAGATCTTGCGGTGTCTGCCCGATCGTATGAGTCAGATGCGGGTCGTATTCAATATTACTGGTTCTAAATGCCGGCTTAACTGATGGAAAATCTTTGCATGCACGGGTGCTATAGCTAGTCATTCTATCGGATAAGTCAGGGTCACAAAGCTTGGATTTGGGGTGGTATGTGGTGTGTTGCTTTGTGTTAGGTGTTAAGAGTTTGGACTGTAAGGGGCTTGTATATGCAGGTTCACTGTAGTAGGATGGCGGGTTCAGAGAACAGCGTGTTTCTTATGTCTGGTGCGGATACTGAGGATGGAAACGAGGCATTCGAATGGGAGTGAATGGCAGGGATTATGCGATTATATATCTTGTCCCTGTTTCTTTTGTCTTTCCTTTTCCTTTTCCCTTTCCTTTTCCCTTTCCTTCTGAAGAAAAGGGGGAAGAAAGTGTACATGAGCAATTAACTAATGCCATGAATGACCAAGGGACATGGTTGAGCGAAGAGGGCTGCCTTCATGCCGAGGTGAACCATGTGGAAAAAGTGTTTCGAGTCGTTTGTTTGTGAAGAGTCAGTCCTGAACCAATCTGCCGTTACCGACTACAATTCCATCTGCAGCCTCAACGCCACATGGCCAGTCTTATCTTGATCTGTGGCCTCAACTCATTCGGTTCAACTCTCTCCAAGCTACTCTCGATTTCAAACCTAGCTTGTGTAAAATCACACATCCGTCACCTACATCCCACCACTAAACACTCATCTCACCCACTCCTCCTTCAAGGCAGAACAAAACATCACCCACCCCTTACACCTGCCTGCCTATCTAGACCTTCGTTCACCCTTGTGTCTTATGTTTCGGCGCAAATTCACTGGGGATGGTTCCTGAATGGTAGCGGGAGGAAAGGGAGATTCGGTACCGGGTGGAACTATATTCCCAGCGTATGACATTCATTTATAGTTTCATGGGTGCAATGCTGGGTGCTACTTAGATAATATGTGACTGTACTAAGTAGAGCCGCAGGCGGATGTTATTTACTTGCTGGCAGGCGTGTCTTTCCAAACGTGAGGCAATCCGAAGCTCTACTTGCGAGATCCTAGGCCTTTTCCTCGGGCATTAAGTTTGCCGAAGAACAAGTTATCACAAGACGAAGATAGATCTGTGTTCAGAAAACATATAAACCAGACAAACACATAACAACCATAGAATACTCAATACCCAAGAAGCTACATATGTACCTCTCCACCAACCCCACGTATCCTCTTCTCCCGCAGCGAATTCAAACAAAATTTGCCACCATGCACGCTAACATCAAACGTCCTACATTCCTCAATCCCTGGATTACGACTTCGCACTCGCGCTAGCCTCATCCTCCAAAGCTTGAAGTTTCCCCTGCAAAGATTCCTCGTTGCGCTTACCATGCGTCGACTCCTCTGGCGCCAATTCCTTTGCTGCCTCCTTCTTGATGTCCTGCTGCAGGCCCTCCATCTCCTGACGGAACTCATCTTGATCAGGCACCTTGTCCTCGATTTGTGGCTCTGCGTCAACTGGGTCGACGGTGATGCGATCCGTCTTACCCGCGGTCTGGTCCGGGATAGGCTCATCTGAGACTTCATCTTTAGGCTCCGCAGCGGCGGTGCTCGGCTCGGCCTCTTTTATAGGGACGGGCTCAAGGGAAGCTTCGCCAGGCTCGACGTGCTCTTCTTTTTCTAGAATTTCCTCTGTATCTTGGAAATCTTCGGCACCGGGAGGAGCCAAGTGTTCTGAGCTAGTGGAGGTAACCGGCTTGAGTGCGTTGTGAAGCTTTGCGCTTAGCTCTGCCGTCGGGACGTCAACCTCACCACTGTCGCCAATCTGCCAGAGTGTGCTCACGATACCAACAGACAAGGACTGCGGTGGCACGGCAACTTCGGCAGTAACCGTCGCCGCAGGTACGGGTGACTTTGTGGGTTTCCGCCTTTGCGGCCCTTTGGCCCTGCCTTTGCGAGCATCCTCCAGGGGCTTCGGCGGCTCTTCTTCCTTCTCGGGCTCTGGTTCCTTAGCCTTTGGCGGGCCAAGTCCAAGCTTGCTGTTCAAGTCCTTCAAGAAGCCAGCTTGTAGCGCGGCAATCTTTGATCCGCCTGGACGAGCAGGTACAGGGGGTTTAGCTTTTGGCTGAGGCTCTGTGCCAGCGTTTCCATTCTCGTCTGGGAAGGCTCCCACGGTTGGTATCTTGTCTGAAGACTTGGTCAACGGCTTGCTAGGGCGTGCAGGAACTTGGGGTTTGGGCCTGTCGGGAATCACGGGCGCTTTCTTGTCAACTGGTGAGGTCTCCTTTGTGGCCTGGGGACGAGCGGGAACATTAGGCCTAGCTGGAATGGTGGGCTTTTCGACGACAGGAGAATCGTCTGCGTAGTCGTTTGTCTCTGGTTCCTGAGGGGTGCTAACAGTGGTTTCCAAGTGAAAGTGCTCTGGCGTGTCTTCCCAGATATCTTGGCTAGGGAAACGCTGCTGCATACCAGGACGACCAGAGTTGGACACATTCCTCAAATGCTTGTTGGCAAATGTCTTCGTTTGTTCAGGCAAGAATGACTGCTGATCCTTTGATGTGACATGCTCTTTGCGCCTTTGCTCAGTCTCCGGTTTCTCGAAGACCTGAGAGGCATTGGGCTCGGGTCCTGCGGTCTTCGGCTCCTCAGGAGCTTGAGGGGTGTCCACAGTAGTCTCGAGCTGAAGGCTACTAGGAGTATCTTCCCATACATCTTGGCTAGGGAATTGGTGGCGAGCAAGGTCGGGACGCTTCTTGAACTTATCGACAGGGGATTTGGCTTTCTTTGAAGAGTCTTCTTCTTCTGGAAACAGAGGTTCATACTCTTTCATCGAGTCCAGCGGGGTACCATTCCTGTCAAAATGGGGTGGAGAAATGATTCGCCCTTGATTGGCATGGTTGCTGTTTCTGCTAGAACTCCTGCTATGGGGGCGACTATGAGTGCGCTGTTTAGTAATGTAGGCTGGTGTGCCATCCTCGTTGACAGTGTACTCGCCGCTACCACGACGCTCCAGCTCAGGAGGGACCGCGGGCTCTCTCCACCCGGATTTGGGGTCTTTCTTGATCTCGTCTGACGCGAGAATGGGAGTACCATAGCCGCGCTCTGAAACCCAGCCACCCTCTTCATCTGTATTTCCAGCCTTCCGGCCCAGATCGTGTGTAGGCGGGTCGTAGCCACCGCCATGAACCTTGCTCTCACGTCGATTCGGGGGGTCAATGTGAATAACGTCCTCTTCATCCTCGCCCTCGCGAGTTTTTTGCTTGGTAAGAGCATCGGCGGGGAAGTTCGTTTGGCGTAGCGGAGATTCGGCAACCGGGGCACCCTTCTCGCTTATCGAGCCGGGACGACCAGATGACTTCGGTCTCGGGGATGCCATGCGTGACGCATATTCCTCGCTAGCCATGTAACCGATGTGCTCGTCGGGAGTACTAACAGCTTCCCTGGAGGTACCTGTTGATCATGTTAACATTTCGGCCAGAGGCTGTTGCTGGTACTAGCAAGAACATACCCATTCCAATACCCTGAGCACCTGCATTGCGCACGAGCTTGTCGAGCTTATCCGTTCCCCAATGATAATCTTTCCTATTTTCTTGAATATGTGGGCCATACTCGCCGGCCTTTTCGCGCTTCAGATCTTCTGGGTGCTTCGCGTACCACTTCTGCTCAAACTCGTCGTTGCCAATCTTGCCGTGACCGTGCATACCATAGCTGCCAGGAGGACCTTGGAAGATCTCACGACCACTCTTAGTTCTACTGTGATGGCGGGGCTTGTCACCCTTGTTAAAAAAGCCAACGCCCGTCGGCACTCCTTGTTCGTATGGCGAAGGGGTGGGCGCCTGCACATCTCCCGCATTCGGGTACATTGGCACCTGGACACCAATCTCAGGAATGCCATGTTCATCATCGTCTTTGTATACTGAGCTGGGGCGCGAGGAGATTGAGCGGCTGGAATCACCCGACGGCTTCCCTTCCGGGGCCAGCTGCTTGCCAAAACCAGCAGCCGCAGCTTGATCTGAGTCGGTGCGTGTCACTGTCTGAATCCTGCTCTTCGCAGACGAGGCCGGGAGAGATGCCCTGGGCGCATGTAGAGGCAGGTCACCCGCTACCTGCTTCGTCTGCTCAGGCGCTTCGCTGCTCTGGCTCTGGTTCGTGAGCGTCTTGGACAAGTCCTCGAAGCTGGCGTACTCGGAGCCTTCCTCGCCGAGCGAAGGCAGACTGACGCTGGGTGGGCGGGCCGGCACCTCGGTACTGAGGTGGGACTCCTTGTGAGGTTGTCCAGTGTGTAGGAACGACGGGTCGTTTAGTGGGGATCGAGCGAAGGCGTCGCGGTTGGGAGAGATGGAGCGATCGCCGCCGCGCTTCGGACGCGGGGGGATCTTGGGGACGTCCATGTGGGTCGAATTGGGTGTCGAATTCTGAGCTCGCGACGGACGCGGGGGGACTTGCGGCGGAGCACTCATTATTGTGTGTAGAAGTAGAGTGGGTGTGGTGGTGAGGATGATAGAGTGGAGCAGCTGTCGAGGACTCAAGTGTCAGTGACGTCTGCAGCCTCAATGTGTGAAACGCAACTTGTGAGATAAGGAGGTATTGGTGGATGAATCGGCGCCAAAATTCTCTGATCGTACAAGCTCAGGGCGTGCGCTCTGGCTCCGGCGATGAAGATGCGACCAGTCTTTGGGCGGCCAATGAGGGCAGTGCAGTTGAAGCCGCTTGACGTTGCGTATCAGACAAAGCCGGCAGGCTCTGGAACTCACCTCAGATTGCGCAATTGGGCGCTTATCAGATGTTGCACAGCGTAGTGAAGCTTCAAAAGGAAATCAACGCAAAAAAAGACGCAAGCCGGTGGCCCAGGTGAAGCGATCGTGAGCTTTAAGTACAGCGACCCGCAAATGATGCAAAGCTCAAGCCCTGGCGTTTGAACGTGCATGCAGAATCCGATCACCCTGCAAAATCAAGAAAAGGCTCCGCTACCCCAGCCTTTCACCGGGACTTCATTCGCCAACTGCCCGTACAGAATTGCCAGCAGAGGCGATGGGTACACGCGCCAATGCCGCGCCTCGCATTACTGTGTACGCTGGCAACCCTCGAAGCCGTTGCTGCTCCACTGTGGTATCCATCATACCATCGATGCCGCGATAACGCAGATCCGCGCTCCCACTGTCCCACCCAGTGAGGACATCCATCTAGCATGATAAGCCCTGAACACCACAGTGTCCATTGCAGCCCGCAGCTGAGACATTTCCCAGCGTTGACAGCTGACGAGCAGTTTCTTCGCTGCCACGCTCGTTCCCACTACGCCACTCTTCGCTAGCGTTCCCCGCGCTTGATCACCTGGCAAGCAAGCCGTTCCTGGGCCCTTCCAGCCATTCACCGTCATCGGCCCTCGTCTCTGTCTCTGCCTTCTGCAGCTGACTTGCCGGCGGCAGGGGACCGTTTGCCAATGATCCGACAGCATGGCTCTTTCGCAAGATGACGGAAGCCTTCAACAGATTTGAAGTGTGGTGGTTCCGTACTGCCGGAACCACATGTGGATGGACCTTCTCTCATTCGAAGTAGCTTGTAAACGGGGGTCTGGCCGAGAATTGGTGGAGCTGCGCAGTGAGGCTAGAGCCCCAAAGATCATCAAAAGGTTGTCCCCCTTCGTCATGCCATTCATGTGGGACCATATGCAGGCATTACGTAGCTCTCTTCACGCGAGAATGACATGATTTAACATCACCTGGACTACAACGGTAGTAAACAAGCAGATACGCAAATTCACTGGAATTGCTCAAAGGACGTTGATAGACAAATTTGCTCACTGCCTTCTGCCTTCCAAGAGCACGAATATTGCTGAATGAATCAATTGATATGCTCGAGCCCAAGAAATCGACTAACACCGTCTTTTCGAGCAATCCTGCCATGATAACGCCGAGCTGTCGACTGATGATACAACAAAGTTGGAAACAGTAATTCCCAAAAAGGTATTCCGCCAATCTCCAAACACGATTGTTGAGTTGATCCGAAAATACGCCCACCTACTGCTCCATCAGCTTTCCGCCAGCTACTGCGATGCCGTCAAGCATCTTCTCCCTGGAGCTTCCCAGATACTCCTTCGTGCTTCATCTTTCCTCTGCCGTTCGCGTCTTTTATATGATCATCTGGGCGACACCCTGTCCACCTAGGGTCTTGCTACCCTGGAACGCCTGACCCTTGAGACCGGCAAGTGCATAGAATACGGCGGCGAACAGCAGAACTACAGCAGCAGCGATCAGGCTCGTCACCCTCGCGGCAATACTAGCCCATTGTATAGCACTCATGGCGAGGTAAAGCCCGGCACGCAGGTAGTTGGTCTCGAACTTGCGAATGAACGTATCGAACTTGGGTGACGTCGGACAGATGCGGAGGAGCAGGGGGACCTCGAGGAATAGAATGACAGGCGAGTATATCCTGTATACATCTTAGAAAGTGGTCTGCGGGTTGTTGCTCTTGTACCTACAGGCACACGATACTAAACGCAATGACCCAATTGGCATTGAAAAGGTTTGATATTCCGAGTGCAAAACAGAGGAATATGCAGACCACGCCGGTCCTATTCGGGTGTCAGCATTTCTGAGGACCATATTCCCCAAAGCAATGCATATGTATTGCAGCACGGCTTCTCCCAGTTCTTCAGGCAGTTGATTCAACCCGCAACGGGGTTATATGAGGACGAAGGGAGATGGTGCGAGCGGAGAGAGACTGACCATTGGGCGTAAATACCTGTACAACGAGCCATGTCAGCAGGTCCTCAATAGCTCCAACACCGGTGTTCTTACTGAAATTCCTCGATCTGAACTCTTCGGCAAGCGTCATGTTGATGAGTTCGGCTTCTCAAAGCTCTGTCCTTGCGCGCGGCGCGGTGGTGTGTGTGGTGGTCTGGAAGTAGGATGTGGTCGGAGAGCTCTACTGCGGCGCTGGAGCTCAGCCTACCCCAAGCAAGCGATGCGACCTTGGCTAGCGGGAATGCGCTGTTGAATAAATGGCGATGGCGGAAGTGACGCGTAAGGCGGCTGTGGCGCTGCAATATGCGAGAGAGACGTGAATGTCGGTGCCTAGCAGTCCAGCAGCACGGTGATCTGATGGAGTCGGAGGTGTCGGTTTCCAGAAGTTCCACGTAACGGGCGGCAGGCGAGTGAGGGTGCTAGCGCGCTGCGCGGAAAGAACGACAGGGTCTCGCTTGCCCACACACTGTGCACTGCGCCGGCCGCAGCTTACGTTTTGCCATGTTTATTTTTGGTCTCACTCGCAACTTCCTCCAGAGCCGCTGCTAGAGAAGGAAAGAGACATGGGCGGAATGATTAGCTCGCCTTCGGGCGCAGCGCCAGCCTCGGTGCCTGACTCTCACCACCGTTTCGAACAGCCACAGCCTTGCCAAGACACTGCTGCAGATCTCGACGCAGACGACATGAGTGCCGAGGAGAGGGCGTATCATGAGCGCTTCATGCGTGAGGCTATCAACATGGTGAATCATCCTCGCCGCCAGCTTGTTTACCCTGCTAACCTGTGCATCAATCATAGGCCGAGCTTGCCCTCAAGAGCGACGAGACCCCCGTCGGCTGCGTCTTCGTGAAAGACGGCGAGGTCATTGGCCGTGGCATGAATGAGACGAACCGCACTCTTAATGGCACGAGGCATGCCGAGTTCGTTGCTCTCGCCGGCATCTTGTCCAAGCATTCAATCAGCACCCTGAAAGAGACAGACCTCTATGTTACCGTTGAGCCCTGCGTCATGTGCGCCTCGATGCTGCGCCAGTATGGCATCCGAGCTGTCTACTTTGGATGCTGGAATGAACGATTCGGCGGTACTGGAGGCGTGCTCAACATTCATTCTGAGTAGGTCTTGTGGACTATCAATGTTATCCATGTCGCTGACTATCATAGCCCAAGCGTTGACAAGCCCTATCCCGTCACTGGCGGCATATTCAGAGAGGAAGCCATCATGCTGCTTCGCAAGTTCTATGTCCAGGAGAATGAGAAGGCGCCAGAGCCCAAGCAGAAGAAGACACGCGAGTTGAAGACGGAGATTCTCCCCATGGATATACATGCACCAAAGTCTACCCCGACTCCTGTGGCTTCTACGACAGCCACTGCCTGAACGATTTTATGATTCGCACGTATAGATACCCATCAGGATACGACTACCTCTCCCCGTCCGTAGCATGTCTTAGACAGTTTCATTTCTTTCATATGTAGAGATACATAATGTTCTCTGTTTTCTGTTTCTCATTTTAAAGTCAAGCCAGGGTGACGTCGATTTCTTGTACTTGCATTCGAGTCAGAAAAGGCGGGGTCACGTGCTTTGTTGACCTCGCTCCTTCCTTTTTCCTCAGTCATTCGACTGTCTTCATGTTTACCTGCTTCGACCCCACTTCCACTTGTCAAACCACATTTACATCTTTTTCAATCGTAAGGACCCCACGTCCTGGTAGTGAGAAGAAAGTGTCGCTATGGTCGTCCCTGATCGCTCGAGGCCATCCATGAATGTGTCCTCTCCACGCAGGCGAGAGCGTGAGGAGGCCTTTGGACCTAAAATGCATGACTTCAAATCTAGAACAACAATTAGAAGGTAAGATAGCGTTACAATTATGGAGACGCCGTCTAATCAGATGCAGCGTCACTGAGAATGGGTCGTACAATGAAGCCGAGAGGCAACCAGCAGTGTTTACGAAGGATTCGCAAGTCAATGTTGCGCCGAAAGAAGAAAACCGTAAAGACATCTTCACGTTCCTCAAGCTACCAGCTGAGTTGCGTGTTAGGATTTACGAACTCCTGCTAGCTCCAATTCACCGCTCCGACCCTTCGAGATGCGATCCGGTTGACGACTATATCGACACAGTTATACTCGGTAACCTCTTGCTCATGCGAAAACATGGGGTCTTTGGTTCAGGCAAATTCAAATATTCTTCTTGTTGCCTCTCTTTGACCACCAAGAGCAATGGTATTCATCAACGCATCGACCGAGCAATGGAAACACGGAAACCGGCTCGCGAAACGGCTATTCTTCGTGTCTGCAAGCAAATTCATAATGAGGCGAAGGACATTTTGTATTTCAATACCACCTTCGCGGTTATCGTACCCACTAAGGTAGAGATCATAGGTCCTACCACCTCTTTCCAGGCCCATCTTCCAGATGGTATCGATCTGTCCAGAGTCCAGAACTTCCGGTTAGAAGTACAGTTGCTAAGTAGAACCACTCCTACTGACGCAGCACTGCAGTTTATTCAACAAGTACTTTCGTCATTCAAGAAAATGCAGGATTTGATAAGGCTTCAGATCATTGTCACCTATGAGGAGAGGGCGCCACTGACATATCCAACAGGACCCCAGCAAAGTGATTTGATCCGAATTGCACGAGCCATACCAGCACATGTGCGGAAGGTGACTTGGGGTATGACCGAGGAAGAGAGGAAGATTGAGGACTACAGTGGCTTCAGTCCTGTAGATGGAGAGGTACTACGAGAAATTGTTGACACGCAGATTGGCCAGATCAATGGCAGAGAGACAGTGTGGGCTAAGCAAAACTAGGATATGTGATGTACACATAGGGTAGCTTGTTTACTATAATGGTTCTGTGGATTAGTACAAAATTGAATAGGACTGGCGCGAGTGTGTAAAGAGTACTCCAAAGCCGGAAATTTTCCAGCTTGGACGTTACTGTAAGAGAAATCGAGAAGATGGCATGCATAGTCATGATAATAAGAGACTTTGTACCATTGATTAACACGCTCGCACTGAACATAATCCAATTGGAAACATCATCATATGTATCCCTTCACACCTCCTATCCCTTTCCAACGATGTCCGGTCGCGAACACAATTTCCCAAGCTACACACGGTTCTCTACGATTCCGTGCCATAATCGCGGTCCCACACCCAGCCCAACACTCGATATGCTTCTTCTATCACGTATCGACGAAACAAGGATACAGACTTCCCGTCTCGACATCCGAGTTCAAACACAGAACACAAAGACCTTCGTTCAACGAATCTATCAATCAACCAACCAACCCTGTCCACTATTCCCGGCCCTGTGAAACTGGAGAATAACGAAAGAAGACTTTCCATCCATTTTACTTGCAGCAAGTCCAATAAATCGGAATCTGTGATATTCTATGTAAAGCATGATAGCTGAAGGGTGGACTGATACGAGAACGTTTCGCGATTTCATGCCGGAGGAGAATGCGATTTCTACAGGGTCTGCAGCGGGGTGGCCTGGAGAGAGGTCAAGTTTAGAATCTGGTTAGTGTGGAGAATATGAGGTGTTTGAGAGGATATATTTACGCGGACATAGGGGATTGTTGTAGAAGCAGTTATCAAGAGGAAATGATTTACGGGCCTCCATTCATAGTCTCCTTTCATACATTCTAATCCAAGCCCTGGAGTTACAGCGTCTTACGCATCCCGTCACCGTGATCCTCACCAAAGCTAAAGCCCACTGATAAGGATGATCGTGGTGTTGCAGTCACTTGCCTTCAGCTTAGTCCTCGCATGCTCGAACTTGGTTCGAGGTATCTGCTTGTCACTTACATATACACAATACCTCCTTACACACGGTTTTACACAGAAAGACATACTTACACTCAGCCAACAACACATTCCAAAAACCACCACACCTGCAATCAAATCAAATCAAATCAAACATCCTTACTATCACTCCCCCTCTCACACACCCCGCCTTACAAACGCTCTCCTCCCCCACCCCACCACCCCTCCCTCTTTCCCCCTTCCAAACAGTATCCTAGCACACTATAAATACTTCTCCCGCGAACAACTCCCCATCAATCAAGGGCGCGTGGTCCAGCGGTCAAGACGCCCACGCTCAACAGCCGCCCACCCAGAGGACGGGACACGGGACAGAGCGAGTTGCCGGGACCAATAGGTCGGTTCCAGCACAGGACTTGGCGTCGGGTCGAGAAATCTGGGGGCCCCCAGTATGAGGGGTTGGGTTGGTCTGATTGTGGGAGACTCGGTTTCGAATCCTGACGTGCCTATTTCTTTTTGGGTTTTTTTTTTTGTTTTTGTTTTTGGAGGGGTTGGGTATTTGGTTTGTGGTGAGGGGGGCAGTCAGTGGTGTATGGGATGCGAGGCGAGGCGGTGTGGTAGTTTTTGTAGGGAAGAAGGAGTTCGATAGCAAAGAGTGAGTGAGTGGTTGAATAGTTAGTTAGCTCGCTCTGGTCGAGAGCCTTGCGTGAGTAAAGATAGATAGATATAGATATGGTGGGTGCTGTTGGAGAAGATGAGCCTGGGACTAGGATTGTTCGCGGTGGTGGGAGTGGATGATGCAGAGTGGAGATGCATCAAGATGACTTCAAGTCTTTCTCGAGCCAGATCACAGGAAGATAATTACTACGTGCGAGCATCTTAATCATTATACTGTGATTCCTGGTATACAGCTGATAAGGACAAGGGAGTATGGTAAACATATACAGCGAAGGGAAAGGAAGCGTGGAACAAGAGAATCGTAGGGTGGGAGGGACAATTAAATTGTGATGAGAAAGGGAGGCAAAGACGAGAAAGGAAAGAATAGGCGAGTAGCGCGAGTCGTGTTTGGAGTGTACTCCTGAATTATATTGAGAGGAGAAAGAGGATAGTCGCATGTGAGAGGGTATAAATGCGAGAATGAAGGGCTGCATTCAGAAAAGAAAGACCGGTTGCTAAGAAGGAGGCTGGAGCTAGATTGTAGGCGTATAGACGATAGACAAAATATATCGAAATGACTTCTAATTAGGTGAAATTTATTCAGGTGTGCTCACCGTGAACTCTACTCCTACCACCCAAGCCTAAAACAAAGTACTTCGACTGATACCTTTTTATTCTGCAGACTGTTAAGACGTCAAGTCAAACTATTCTCATTGCGGTGCTGTATATTAAAAATTTGTATCATGTGAAATACGTCACTGATGCATCGATGCGGCGTCCACCTGTTTCTAACCCGACGTTGGGTGAGAAACAGAAGGACGCAGGTCGCCTAATGACGGCAATGTTATCGACTTCGAAACGTCGCTCAGCGAACAACATGCACGGCGCTCGCTCACATGTACCTCGCTCGATACCCGATGGTTTACCCCTGAACGGTCTGCTCGGAGTCATAGTCTGCGCTGAGGTGGCAGCGCATGAGCGAACGATGACGATTTTGCAGGCCCAATCGATCGACTATCGCCATGCGCAAGTTGCAATGTGTTCTTTTGAGTCTTGGTTTCGATATCATGATGGTGAGTCGATGAGGAAGTTCGTGATGTGGTTGATGGCGGAGGTTCAGGCACCTGCATTTGCAGCAATTCTATAGGTCCGGATTGCGCTGCCTGGATGAACGCGCGTTTGATTTGGTAGCGCGGAGCTTGGAACCCTCGGTGACTCGTACATGAGAAATGCGCTTACGATGAACCACACGGGATGCTCCGAATGCGAGGGCGACTTCTTGTCTGGGCCTCAGTCGATAGCACAGAGGTGGTCTCGGTCTCGGATGGACTAACCGTTCACAGTACGGCACGCAACTGCCTAATCCAGACACTGGGATGCGTGATTTCAGGGTCTTCCGTGCGGAAATTCAAAAAGCCGCCCGGAAGTTGTGCATGCTCGCATACCGGGTCTAAACTGTATTTCGAAGCTGTTTGTCCAAGGCAAGATTTCCCAAACACCCATGGTGTCTTGATGCGACAGCAACGGTGTGGCGGGACGCCAAAGGGCGAATTTGATTTTGTGCCTGGCCTCGTGCTCCCACGGCAGGGTTGTTACCCCAGGAAAAGCGCAAATCTCCCGGTCGTTGTACCGTAGTACGGCTCGCAATATGCAGAGCCGACGTTGTATATTACGGACATGCGGGGATATTGGGCGTCCCGGGAAAATAGATGAGGAGTATGGGGTAGAGATTGTTCGAGAAGGCTTCCCGCCCAGCTTCCATGCATGAGCACGCAGAACCGCGGCAGGTAGATACAAATGAAGTTTGATGGCGGCGGTTCAGCGTGACTTGCAAAGCCGAGCAGAGCAGGCAGATGGATACGAAGCAAAGGGAGCAGGCTTGCAGGTACGTGTGTTGAGCTGGTACCACGTGGGGGCGCCCTTGGGCTAGTGGCACGGAGCAGTGTTTCGAGCCCTTTGTACGCCACTGGTGGATCCCTCAGCAGCGCCCGCGTCACCGAACGCTGACGGGGTGGATATTGATGATGAGGCGCTGTTCTGGTCCCGAGCAGCAAACCTAACTGCCCCTGAGTGCATCGGCGGCGTGAGAGGGTCGAAACAGAACAGCACAGCTACCCACAGCGACCCACCACGACGAGGCGTAGCTGGGGCAGTCTCGCGGGAATGTACCAGAAGCACCCCTGGGGACGTGCTGGAGTTGCCTGCTTGGGCGAGGGACGACGCGGTCCCCGAGCGTGAAACACGGTTGGCCCGTCC
This sequence comes from Paracamarosporium sp. OC-R06-R3, assembly GCA_019828545.1. NCBI lineage: Eukaryota > Fungi > Ascomycota > Dothideomycetes > Pleosporales > Didymosphaeriaceae > Paracamarosporium > Paracamarosporium sp. OC-R06-R3. Next base: position 189,789 of record JACVRA010000044.1, on the reverse strand, counting down.
AGCCCAGCCCAGCTCAAGGGAGTGTGGGGCGGCCTGTGTCGCCTCCACGGACGCTGCTTGCTTGCGGTCGACGAGGGCTCGAGGGGGGCATGGTACAATCAGGAAGACGGTGCGGACGCAGTTTATCCAGCACTCTGCGTGCAGGCAGTACCGGCGGGCCTGCAATTCCAGCGTCGCTCGTCACTTGTCACTCTAAGCGGAGGCAACGTGCGTTACAGCGCGACGATCAGGCCGTGTGCCCGTGCGCGATCGGGGGAAGGTGCGCCCTCCTAAATTAGATTAACGTCCTTGCCGTAAGGGACAAGGCGCCGCTGCGCCCCTGCCGCTCCACGGCCTGTCGCCTAACATAAAGGCCACCGTGTCAACTCGCACCTACGGCTTATCATCCACAACTTTCCCTCCCCTCTACCTAGATGCACTAGCACTCACCACGCATCGACAACACTACACTAGACGGGGATGGACCACCTATACACTACCTCTTCTCAGCTTTCAGACACCACGACAATGAACCCCGCCATGATGGCATCGCCCACCGTGGACCCCTCCACCACCATCAAGATGGAGGACCTTCACCAGACCCCCTTCACATCGACCCCTGCACGCTCAACAGCGTCGGCGTCGAGCCCGGCACCCGCCGGTCAAGACAGCAAGCCGGCCAAGAAGCGAAAGTCGTGGGGGCAGGTGCTCCCCGAGCCCAAGACCAACCTGCCCCCACGCAAGCGGGCAAAGACCGACGACGAGAAGGAGCAGCGCCGCATCGAGCGTGTCAAGCGAAACCGCCTGGCCGCACACAACTCGCGCGAGCGCAAGCGGCAAGAGTACGAGCTCCTCCAGGCTGAAAAGGACCAAATGGAGGCAGACCTCGTCGCCGCCCGGCGCCAGATCGCCGCCATGACCACCGAACTCAAGGCCTACCGCCAAAAGTATCCCGGCGAGGTCCCTGAAGCCAACCTCGACATTGATCTCGACAACACCTCGAGCTCAGAATACAGCTCGTTTACGAGCCCAGACACGGTCAATCCAGCCAAGACCACCTCCTCGACTGGGTTCCCCAGCCCTGTCTCCATGACCATGGACAGCTTCGACTCCCCGCGCGATTCGTCGTGCGCTCCCGAGACGCCCAACTTCACCGAGGCCGCCGTTGAATTCGACCAGACACGATATCCTGCAGAGATATTGTGCGACCTGCAGTGTCGGTCGACTTCAACGCCCACGGCCTCCCTGTCGGCGATATGGGCTTTCCTCTCGCTTTTCAACCTCACACTTCCATGGACAACAAGCCTATTGAAGACCTTTTCGACTTCGACCAGTTCCAGAATACCGAACTTGGAACTACTACGGGCCTTGTTGACAGTGACCCCTTCTTCACGCCCGTCCTCTTCGACGGCCACCACACTCCCGACTTTGACCTTTCTGACCACCTTGATGCAAAGCACTTCGACTTGCAGACAGCCTCTGGCGCAGCCATTGCTAGCGACGAGGCTCTCGCAGCGTAGTGCTAACATCGAGGACGTCGCTCGGTCATTCAAGGGAGGGCGGCGAGCCAGCCTAGATGGCGGCATGAAAAGGCGTTCACGGTTACTTCGGTCTAGACAATCTCAGGGTCGGCGTAAAGAGTCTTTGGCATTACGGAGGGAGATTTTTCGATTATTGAATAGCGTTGGGTCATGACAAGGGTTCTGGGCTGGACGTGTTTGACTACTGTATAACAGGCAGTTGTCGATGGAGGTGATGGACGAGCTGGAAAGGACCAAGGGCTGGCTCTTTCATATATAGCGAATGAACCACACTTCACATCACTTACATTCTCTCTTGTGTTCTATCGTGACTTTGCTTTACCTCTACTGACTCTTCTACATTGTTCTAACAGCTTCACGATCTCCTCACTGTTACAACCCCCGTGTCTAACTAGGTATGTGGTCTTTTGGCCCCCCCTCCTCTCACCGCGTATTCTCTTCTCGCATCCTGCTTATGCAAGCCTCTCCTCAGCTGATGCGGGGATGCTCGGTGCGTATTCGCTTGTTCCGGTTGGTGTAGTGTACGGCCCTACACATGTCGTTTCTCGCGTCAGCACTGGCTCGCTCAGCAGGCGCTCGGATCCTTCATTCAGCCCAGCAGGATTCGCGATCGGTGGGAGATGCCTACAAAGGGTAATACGACGAGTGGGGGCAGCACGGTGTGTGTGTGGCCTCGCATGCACGTCACGGGCACAGACACGGACACGGATACATCTGCACCAGAAATAGGTCTTCGGTTAAGTTTGACGTTTATTCGTTGATTCATTCGTTGACTGATTCGCTGATGGAAGGGGATGGCACATTGCATGTCCATCGCGGATACATGCATGCAGTCCACCTCGCCTGCTCGCAACTTCCCTTCCTTTCCTTTGTTCTGTTCCTCCATGCATGTAATGTAGTATAGCCTTACTTGCACACAATCATGTGCAAAGACTGATCTCCCCCATCTCTATCACGCCCATACCATATCTAAGACTTCGTGACCTGGTCCACAGCAGCCGGCTTGTTCGAGTCGTTCGCGTGGCCGCCCTGGCTCGTGCCTGCGCTGCCGCCACCAGAGGCGTTCATGCCCTCTAGCGCGGCGCCTTTCTCGCCTTCTGGGAGGGGTGCTACCTTCTGGGCGTGCTTGAGGGTGGTCTGGTTGCAGGGTTAGCGTGCGGTTTTGGATTTATATCGGTGGGAGCAGAGGTGTGTGGATAGAAGGAGGAAGGTAAACTCACGTCTCCAGAAGCACCGTGGATGAGGTTCTCGCCCGCCTCAATGGGGCCGTTGTCTGAGGATCCGTCTCCGGCGCGAGGCATGTTGTTCGAGTGGTAGAAGATTGGAGTTTAAGGTTGTGAAGTCGTCAAGTCGTTGATACGTGTGGTTTCTGTGCTCACAGTTCATGATGTTTTATAGCTGGCGTCGACTTCGCAGCGAGCGTGACGTCATCATGATGGAGTGCGAAATGGGCATCCTCTGCGTCTGGCGGGGTCCACAAAGCACCCGGGAGATTGACCGGAAAGAAGAAAAAACGGGCATCGTGATCCGGAGGACTTGGTTAGGGTGGGGCGCTGTGTGGCTCGCGTGATCGTGATTTTGCTTGGGTCTGTTGGAGCTGCAGTGTCATGACTACGTCGGATTGGAAACAGATGGAAGATTCGGCAGTGCGAATGGAATTGAGAAGCAGTATGCTTTGATGCCCTAGTCTATGTTACATAAAGACTTTTGGAAAGTCGAGAGTCCATCACAGAAAGGAGACTCATGTTGTGCCCGTACCCGTACCCATACCCGAAAACCCAATGCTGAACACCATTTTGTGCAAGCCTTTCAAGAGGGCAGCACCAGCGCAGAAATATTTGCAGAAGTAGAACGCCCTTCGATTAGTTCCGACATCACTAGTCCTGTACCAGGTGCCTGGCATATACCCCAAGCACCGTGGCCGGCTGCAAGAAATACACCGCCGTCGCCACCTTTACGTGTCTTTAGGCCGCTGCCGAGTTTGGCGTCTGGGATGCGGCATATGAGCGGACGCCCGCTTGCTGTTACAGGTCTGAAGCACTAATATCAAAGTTAATTCAAGCTCTTCCAGTATTCCTAGGACAAGGGTGACTTACTAGAGATTCCCTCAAAACCTCCATCGGCTTCCCGTCCACAGCACCAATCATGCCCGCAGCGCACTTCTTCATCTGATCAATTGCGTCTGGGTTGAGCTTTACATCCGAAGCAAGCTCTGGCAGTGGGATCATAGTAGTGTTCAGACCAGCAAGATAAAGTTCTCCGCCTATCCTCGAGAACAATTCTGGCGAAAAGCCGATGTCGTCGGTTGCGAACAAAGCATGGCACGTTTCGGAATCCGCTTGATCTTGAGTGTGAAACGGGTTGCGTACGAGAAGAGCGTGGCCGGCGAGAGATGATATGGGTATTCGAATTGGGGATTTGGGAAAGAGAGTGGAGAAGAGACGAGGTGACCAGGCGCCCGCGGTGATGACGAGGCGTGTGCACGGTACTGTGCCTGTTAGCAGAAGCCGGTTGAAGAGGCAGTGATGCATACACTCTATCTCGGCTCCGTCTTTGCTTAACCGGATACCATTTAACTGGTTGTCCGCATCCCTCGAGACAGATATGGCTCGCGCGGGATGATGCAGGTGCACACCCTTCTCTGTACACCTTGCAAGCAGCCATTGGCAAAATCTCAGCGGGTCCCTGCCACACCAGTTAGCTCAATTTCTTGATGTCAATTCTTGAGCGTCCAACTCACATCTGCGCCACCGTCCCCTCTTGACTTATAACCTCCAAGCCCTCCTTCGCCTTCAACCACACTGGCCCCTTTCCCCTCAGACTCTTATCCGACTTGGTCGCCTGCGCCCGACTTGTGCCATCAGCCAACCAATCCTCTCCGCTTCCCCCAACAGCAGACTCGGAATCCTGACTCAACGAGATACCTGTGCTGAGAGAGTACCCCCACGTCCTTCGGCCATCGTGTGCGTCGGCAAGGTCTTTGTGAAGCTTGAAGGAGAGTGAGCCGAGAGAAGCGCTTGAAGGAGCGAACCCTATTCCCGATTAGCCAATGCCCGTTGCGAGTTGGTGTTGGGAGGTGCTCACAATCAGCAGCCAGAAAGCCTCCGGCGAATCCAGATGAGCAATGGAAGAGTTCGGCACTCGAGTCAATCAAGTGAATGCACCCAGGCTTCGTCTTCCCCGACTGTGAGAGGAAGTATGCCGTCGACAGGCCGATGATACCAGCTCCCAGAATCACAATATCGCCCTCGGTCTCGGTGCTCATCGTGAGTGATAATCGTCGCGCGGGGCAGAGAGGGGTCGACGCGTCTCCCCAACGCTCTTATAGCAACGCGCTGTCGCCGTCATAGACGCGATTTTTATACGCAAGGATGATCTGATCTGCTGCATTCCGCGAACGGGTATCCGTTTGGCAGGCGACATGTGCAGGCTGCATCGTACGAGTTTTACCGTTGGTATGGCGGGCCCGGACCTTTGAGGAGGCGCGATTCGCTTCGGCGGGTGACGCGTGACTGCACAGGGTTGGGCGGTGGCCTGATTTTTTATGGAGAGCAGGCCACTCGAGGCGGGCGTGCAACTCCTTTCATGCAATGCACACATACACCCGTCCTTTATATTGAGCTGTGGAGAGCCAGGCGGCAGATCTGACCCAAGGGTTGTGCGGGAGCCATGCCGGCCAGTGCGAAATCGTGACATCGTGAAGTGCGCCGAGCGTCTGCTGATCGGGACAAACCGCACTACACTAATGAGACAGCTACCGTGGTCACTCCAAGTTACCCCAGGTCAAAACACTACTGAATCTTTGCTGTTCTGGTGCGAGAATACTTCGTGCCCTCTGGAAAAATATCGAGCCTGCCCAAGTACCGTACCAGTCTACCGTACCAGTCTACCTCCACCCGCAACCGACGATTCCCTTATCCAAGCCCACCCCTAGACCCCTGCGCCCTTCAATCTAACCCCCCAGGCTCCTGTTCATGACACGAATCGAAGTCTCGACCTCCTCCTTGATTTCTGGGGTGATCCCCCGTGACCCTGTGGCAAGCGAGACGCCGCCCGTACCATCGTTCGTCTCTTCGCGGAGCCGAGCATAACCACGAATAAGATCTTGTAGAGCCTTCTTATTATCTGTAGGCGACTGTGCTTCCGTGGTCAGCGTGGCAGCGTCAAGTTCCTCCATGGCGGCCATCAGCTTAGCTTCTGCTGCTTTTTCCTCCGGGTTGATGTGCTCGTTCAGCTCCGTCGCGTCCGTGGTCGTGGCTTCAGTAGTGCTAGTCCACTGAGGGGAGATCGAGGTGGACTCTCTACTGCTATAGCTGGTCCCATTGTAGGGGGGGTGTTCTTCCCCAGAAGGGACTCCACAGTGGCCTGACAGGCGGCTGCGGTGTCGCTCTCGCTCCTGCTCTTGGCAAGTGCATGGGCTATCCCACACGACGTACGCAAGATCTTCTCCATAGTCGTTCGAGCCTAAGGGAATCTTGGCCGCCTCAAGGGCTGAAGGCTCATTCTTTGGGGCAGTTGAGAATGGTTCGTCGAAAGAAGCTGGCGTAACCTCAGCGTAACCTGGCAAAGTTGAATCATTAGACTCCGCAATGGCCGCCTCCATGGCACCACCATTTGCTTCGCCAAAAGTAGGGAATCCACTTTCCGTGTCCAAAGACTTAGTGCGCTCGCAGCCGTTCTCATCAGGGAGAACCACACCGTCGAAGTAACCTGATGTATTATCTTCCTGCATAGACGGAGCTGAAGGAGACGTGATCAGGATACCCGGAGCTGACATGTCCTCAAGAGGAAGGTTGGTACCAGGCATAGGTGTGGGGAGCGGGTCTGCCGCAATACCATCATCAGAAGAAGCTCTGCAAGGGCTTCCCTTCGTAGTGTTGCCGATAATAGCTTCCTGTACGTACACCCTTTGTAAAGGAGCGGGAGAATCTGGAACAGTGCCAACAGGAAAGGTTCCCATTCTAGTTGGGGTACCTTGAACCGACGGCGTGGTGTTGCGACTTGCTGCCGGGACAGTGATAGGTGACGAATGGTGAACTCGCAGGCTGGAAGAACAGGAAGTCGTACGTGTTATAAGACCGAACATAGGCTTATCCACAGGAGACGCCTCGAAGTTGAGCGAGACTGACGGCTTTTCTCTGACTGGCGTAGACGGAGAATCTGTCTTAGCAGGCATATCGTCGCTCTTCTTCGAATTGCTGTGGGTTGAGCGTAGTGTCCGCAACGACTTCATGCTTCGCAGCGAGGTCAGAAGACGATGACGCCTAGAAGGACTTTCTTTGCCAGGTGATGCATCGTCCTCACTTCGGACGACACCAAACTCGCTGACAACAGAGTACACAGCTTTGGGAGGGGTGATGGGACCCTTGGTGATGTTTTCGGGACTGGAGCCGCGAAGGTTAGCGCGAAATGGATGCTTCAGATAGAAGTACCGTACCTGCAAGGATCTGGAATATTTTCTTTTTGGGTAGAATAAAGTCCAGAGAGACTCTTCTTGGTCCGGAGAGCGAGGCGGTGAAGCGTCATCCTGCGTCCGCTGTGTCTGTCGAGCCCGCGAAAATAGGCATGTATGAGCGACGAGAGAGCACAAGCGTCGAAAGAGGCTTGCGGGTGTCAGGCTTCCAGACTTGTGTGTTTAGCAACAGACTGACTGCGCCTGCAGCTCCCATATTCATGGCAATAGCAGGAGGCTGTAAACTAGAAAGGCAGCAATGCTGTCAAATTCAGCAGAAGCTGCGACCATCAGCCTCTCACCTGTCATCTTCTACACATGAAAGGCCTTGACAACATTATCGCATAGAATTTGCGTGCCTCTCGAACTCTCTGTGTCTTCTTCGAAATGCATGATCTTTACGGTAGCGACGAATGTAACGCCGACAAGCGATCTGATTATTCTTAATGGTGAGATGGACTAAACATTTAAATATGTTACATTAGTATTTGTTGCTTTTAAAAGGTCCGATGTTGAGGTGAACTTAGAATGCACGTGATGTGTAGAGGATGATGTTGGCCCGTGCTTCAGGTTCGGCGCGTTGCGCTCCTAGCTTGCGCGCATCACGTTCAACCTTCACTGTTATCCATTGCGTTTTCTTTCCCTTTCAACTTCACCGTAGCTGTTTACTCTTACTCTAAGCTGCGCCACACTTGCCAAGAGTTGATTCAACCACGTCATGGCGCGCGGTCGACCGTCTCGCGCGGCCGCTCGTCGCTCCACGCCCGCGACACCAGTCCACTTCGACGACGACGACGACGAAATGGACGAGGTAGTCGATGCCCCCGAATCCCGCGCTGAGACTCCCGCCGAAGAAGAAGAAGCCGGCACGCTTGCGCAAGAATCTGAAGAGGAAGAGAAGGCAGCTTCAGAACGCTCTGCTACGCCTGTTGTACAGTTGCCGCGTAAGAAGCGTCTCGGTCGCCCACCCAAGAACCGCCCACCGGACTGGAACGTGATACCCGATGATGGCTCTCAGTCAGGTACTCCTGTTAAGCGCAAGCGCGGTCGACCGGCTGGCGGAGGCTTCCGAGGTCGTCCCAAGGGTGGTCCTGTGCAGGCAACTCGAGTCGCTATTGATAAGGAGGGCACTATGATGGATGTGGTGAACGATGAGGTGGATCTACCCGAGGACCCTGAAGGCGAGAAGAAGGTAGACAAACTAGGAAACTTGCAGGACGGCCGAGACTACCGTGTGCGCGTCTTCACGATCAGCGGCCGTGGAGACAGACTTTACATGTTGTCCACTGAACCTGCCCGATGCTGTGGTTTCCGAGACAGTTATTTGTTCTTCACCAAACACATGCAGCTCCACAAAATCATCATCGATGATACGGAGAAGAGGGATTTGATTGAGCGAGAAATCATCCCCCACTCGTACAAGGGTCGTGCCATTGGTGTTGTCACAGCTCGCTCTGTATTCCGAGAGTTCGGAGCACGCATCATCATCGGTGGCAAGAAAATCATCGATGATTACTACGAGACCGCAGCGCGTACGAGAGGCGATGTTGAAGGCGAGCTAGCAGAACCACATGATAAACTGCCGCCACCTGGAGAGCCCTACAACAAAAATCAATATGTTGCGTGGCATGGTGCTAGTAGCGTCTATCATACTGGGGCTCCTAGTGTACCCATGGCAAATGGCAAACCTGTACCTGGGAAGCGGAAGGTTAATATCACATCCGCTAATTGGCAATTTGAACACGCAAGCTCCTCCAAGTAAGTAGACAGTCCACAGTCTAGGATGGTGTTCATCGTACTAACTCCTCATAGCCGTTTCAATTCGAACCTTTCTGCCTTGCGCAGAGCGAACATGCAGGGCATCTATGATCCTCATACGAATCTTATGTGCTATCCGAGGACTACGCAGCCTACCCATGCGAAGTGGGAAGAAGTGCCGCAGGACGAGAGCGATGTGCCACCGCTTGTCCGCAAGCACTACTTTGTGGTCGACACATACGTCCAGAAACCACCATATGCCAGCCTAGGATTGCCGGGACCAGATGCAGAATTCCTTGACGTGGGAGCCAATGGACTGCCTGATCTAGAAGAGGATGATATCCAGTCCATGACACCGGAGGCACGGGATACTTACATGCAAGCGAGACAGGATGAGGCATGGTGGAGGGATCAGTTCCATTCGGAGACGGTCGATGGAGCTAGGGCAAAACTTAAGATAGGGTTCACAGGCGTTCCGGTGTAGTGTTTGTTTAGCTTAAAGATACCAAAGGCAGTGTAATGGGACGGCGCATGTAAGATTATCATCGAAAAGACGCTGCATGCTGATGACATTCTCAAAGTCATGGTTTCCTGCTTGATTGTAACGTTGTTGCGATCTTCCATGCGTTGGCCATCTCCGCTTGAGAGCGTTCCTCCATTCGGCATGTTCAATCGCTAGAATCTACTAGGCTAAGAACCTTTCTATCCTCGTTCCCTTAGCCTAGACCTTACGAATTATCTTCGCATTGCTCGCTACACAAACAAGTTAACATGTGACTAAGAATAGCCTAAATGACGGATGATTAGTGTGAATAGAAGAGGTAGTAGTGCTGTTGGGTCTAGTGCTGTTTACGTTTAGCTCGCTATATAGCGGACGAGGATACCCTGAGGAAACGTGCTCACCTGCATCATCATACAGCAGCAAAACATGCTCATCTGCACGCACGAAGGGCCGAGCCTCGTTCCCATGCTCTGCGGGGTAGCATAGTTCCACTCATCGAGCGTCCCATGGAATGCTCATTGTAATGCCGGCACGCTCTGAAGAAGGGAACTTGGTAGCAAGGACTGGAAGACACAGCATGGTACACGAAGAGGTATATTGCTAACTACGATATGCTTGTTGGCAAGCAAAGAAACTAGCGGGCATCGGCCATGAAAATAACGGTCCTCCGTCTCAGTAAAACACAAACGCCCTGACCTCGATGCTCTGTCTTGGAATTCCGGAGCCTCTCATGCCCAGATCAAACGAGCAATGCGGTACAGCAAGTTCTTGCCCCTTCTCTGAATCGTACGCTTGGAAGATTGCGATCTCCGACTCGAGTTGATCAGGCACCCAATACCACTTGTGGTTTGGGTTGTAGTGCACCTGGTACACCTCGTTGGCTACGGTGGGGAAGACTTCATCGACCACATAAAGATCTTTCTCCCGATCGACAGATTTCGGGTCGAGATACGCCATGGGGAAGTCGCGGCAGGGACCCTCAAGTGGCTTCCATATGCTGTTGGTGAGCGTTAGTGGGTTGTTTGTGTAGGTACAAGAGACGGTTTGCGTACTTGATGACTTGATATCGTGACTTGGCTACCTTCTCCTTGTCCTGTCCAAAGTATTGGTCCAGTCTTCCATCCAGCTCCGCTGTCGTGTAGTCTGTTGTCTTGTCAGTCATTAACGCCTTGAGTATAATAGGCCTGGATATCGTGTTACCAATGTGAGCCGAAAGAGACGGCTGTGCTTGATCTTCGTGCTTTTCTCCAACATTCCTCTGCGGAAAAGACACTGCCCTTTTCCTTAACATCCAGTCGAAAATCGTAACATCTTTGGCTCCCAACGCCTTGCATAAGCTGCGATGTAGCTCTGGAAGGTAGACACTCTCTATCCATTCATCGTCGTCGAACAATTCTGGTTTCATGCCATCACTGTTAATACTAGCGATTTTGATCCCATTGTCTGAATAGCTCAGAAACGAATTGCGGAGGTCATGCATTTTGATGTTCTTGTAAGGCTCGATTTTGAAGTTGTTCTGAGGGAACCCTGGTGGCGCGGCATAGTGAAGGATGTAGCCTTTCTCGTTAGAGGGAGTTGCGGGGTCTTTCACAATGTAGCGAACAGAGGCTAATAGATTGTCAGCCATCGCGAAGGACCAGACTTGAAGATTAGTTCCAGAAGACGAAGTTTGAATGAGGTCGTGGGTGAGTGAGTGAGAGAAATGATCACATTGATGTGCATTTGGTGTTCTGGTGCTCCTAACTTGGTATCAAGAGGGGTGTGAAACTCACTGCAGGTTCGCTACAGGACGCAGGCCAAGCACAGGGCTTGCATCGAGATGCATGAGCACATTCGAGTGCTTTGTCGATGCGTGTACGCGTGTGTTTAGACACCTGTGTTGTGCTCGTGATAGACATTGTATATCCAATCTTCGGATAACGCAATCTGCAACGATGTTTCGTAAACCACGTACAGCACAGCTGGGCATGCGATAGGAGTGCCACTGAGCAAATTTGCGACTTTTATGGCAATCGGCAGTTGTTTTACTTGCAAAACTACAATTCCTATCCTCCTTTTTCGTGGTAAGCGATACATGTAGCGTAGTCTGTATATTACTGTGGAGAGCGTATGACATATGCGCATCACACAAACCATCCAGCTTAATCGGCGATAGGTGTATCAAATACAGTGCACTAAATGCATGCGCACATTAGAGCAAGAAGATACAACATGATGACTGGGGTATTGCACTTGCTATTTGCCGTTTTCTCACTAAACTGTTCCAAACGCTGAGCGACACGAAAGTGATCCACTAAGACAGTCACTCATCTACAGTATAAATAGCCCTCTAATACCACGACTTCTACAACATCTGCAATCGTCTAACAATCACTTGAAAAAACTCCACTCTATCATCCATTACGTTAACAATGGCCCCTAACCAGCCCTGGTAGGCTTCCTGCATAATACACACCTACCTTGTTACCTACTGAACGCATATATAGGAAGTCCGTCTGGCCCCCGGCCGAGAAGGTTGCGGACCAAGCTGATGTCATTCCCGAGGGTATCTCTGCTGAGGAGGTCACCAACCAGCGTGCCTACGGCAGCCATGCGAGCAACAGCAAGGGCCGCATCGTTCACCTCAAGAACTGTAAGTCTATTGCGAATTCCATGCAATAAAACATAGCTGATCTTCGTGAAGAAGAGGTGGGGGTTCTAGGGTGTATATGGCTGCAACACTGGAGTAGTCGGGTTGGTTCCAAGGACCCAGAATGCGCAGCAGTAGCTAGCATCATCGTCAATACTCGAGCCTTGCACTCACTTCTACTCTGGTGCCCATTGATCCTGGTAGTGACATGTTCGTTGCAAATTATTTAGCTCTTAGACGTACATGTGTACCAGTTCGTTGATTCTCAAATCCTTTTGCAAGCCCACTGGCACATACTATGGTCTCTTACCTCACAATATTACTTCTTTCAGGACGAAGTGTACCCCTCGACCCTATGGCAAGCAACGTCTCGAGCACGAAATCGTGCACTCAAGATAAAAACATTGTAATAAAGTTTAACTTCCATATGACATATCTGCCCTCTCGCTCATCATTTTCCATATTTCTCCCACGAAACTCTCCATGAATCTCTGATTAGCCTTGTCTCCAGGCGGAAACATTGAACTTCCATACCACCCCGCAACGCCCACTTCCCTGTTCACAAACCACAGACAACTGCACGCACCGCCCCATGTCATCGTACCCCTCGTCTTACCCAACCCAGGATTATCCTCAGTAACAAGGAGCCCACCTAACGAATGGTTAACCACTGTCAGCGGTAACTCGCCCGTAAGCGCGCCTGTCATACTTTTGAAAACAGGAGAAGCTTGTCGCAGGGAGTCCAACGGTTTCGAACCCTCGTCAAACTGCGCGCTGAAGAGTAATTCCAACGTCTGCGGGTTCAGAACTTTTGGAGCTGGGGAGATGAGATCTGCAAGTATGCGGAGGAAGTTTGCAGAGGACATATACAGTCCCCCACTACCTCTTTCGCTCTTCATCTCGGTGGATGGATACTTGAGCGGGAGCTACCAACGTCAGTTCGAGTAATCACATATCATATGAAAACAGCAATGGATGCTAACTCACGAGATCCCCGTTTTCACCCCTCATAACGACCTGCACAATCTCACTTTCAAAGTCCTGCCGATGAAACCCAGCGCGTTCATCGCAGCCCACAACGTCAAACACTTCTTTGCGCAGGAACTCTCCAAGGGAAGAGCCAGTCACGCGCGAAATCAGCAGACCCACCCAGTCAAGCCCTCCACCATACGCCCATCCCTCTCCAGGTTCGAACAGCCCAGGCGTGCAAACTGCCTTCGGCAGCTCAGCGCTCAGCGCAATGCACTCTTCGCCTCTGCTCTTCCGCCAGATTTGAAGCTGCGGACTCAGTATATCGAAACCAGAACCGCTCGAATGCGTGAGCAACGTGCGCAGAGTAATTGCCTTGGTTCGCTTAGAGAATGTGAGTGGTCGTCCGGGAAGTGAGGTCATGATGTCCTGGCTGCAGAGCTCGGGAAGGTGCTTTTCGATCAGGTAGGAGTCGTCAAGGGAGAGGAGGGAAGACTGCACGAGGCGAAGGGCGGCAATCGAGACGATGATTTTGGTGCAAGAAGCTAACGTAATGGCGGATGATTCGCTGATGTCTGGCGCGTCTAGCGATAGCGATGTTTTGCCTGAGGCCTGGGAGATCAAGCGGTGTCCTGTGATCCTATCGTCAAATCTATAGTTATGCTTCGGTGTGTGCTGAACTAGGATGCTGGAGAGTAAATGGTTCTGCACCAAGAAGCTCTAGCAGACATAACGCTACACCAGTGGTAATGAATAACTGTTTCCGTCTTGAGGTCTACGCCGTGAGGTTGGGGATAAATGCGTCTCACATCTTAAGATATTTCGAAGAGAGGGGCAACGCACCATTTCGATCAACAGCTAGACAAACAACACTCAACACTTTCCTTCCATTAGCAGTCGTCGCTTCGTGCAATTTCTCTTCGAATTTCTCCATATCTCTTGTGCTCAAAGATTAAAAACTAGAGTCATCAAACCAGCAACTTGAGACCTCTTCTCATAACTGCTGCAGCCTCTCACATTCTAAATACCTCCACTAAGAGCATGTGCCGTCGTCTTACCTGCTCAGTATCGTCTGCGTTTTCAACATTGAGGTTACATCATATGCACGGTAGCGTCGAACCAAGCCCGAAAACGAGCAGTACGAGAGCGGACAGTCGGCCAGCCCATCGCCGACAGGACGTACCGCTGTGCCGACCTTGGTAGTGCCCAGGACGATATCATGCAAATAAAGTAGATACGGTGTGTTGGACTCTTCTTGGTGATATAGGAGCGGACAGGGCAGAGCAATGGCTTAGTATTGCAGAGTGAACCTCACTCGATCACACATTAATTACGTCGAGGAGCAACGTGAGGATAACAAAACCTCGTTTTAATAGAGCCCACAGCAGACAACCACCCGCAACACCCCATCGGGCACTAGTGTACAAATTTATAAGAAAACAAAACCGATCAATGGAGCCTCTCTTTTTGAGTCTGCGTACGGGTCAACTACCAGCACGCAGGTACGTGCAACACCATCGATCTCGAGAGTGAACGACACAGCCGCGAATTGATTTTCGAGCCATGGTATCCCGAAACCAAGCAAAACCGGAGCAAAAGTCAGAGTGCTATTACCGCAATGGAGGTAATCCAATACCCGAAGTTCCAACCCAGTACGGGATCCAATTAAAACATACTGCTAGCAGCAAGCCAGGAGAGTACCGAACGATCTTCCTATCGCACTAACCCGTTCTTAGTTTCATTTCAGCATATCACGTGATTTGAAACCTTGGAGAGATGTAGGTTCATTAAGACCTGATCGAGGGTATCGGTGTTCCGGTCGTTCGTTGTACACTTCGTATTGCTAGTAGCGACCGCGAGGAGGGTAGTCGCCCTCATATGGAGGACGGCCGCCAGGGGAGCGGGGGCGTCCACCACCGCCACGAGGAGACGGCGCGCGTGGCTCGTAGGGCGGGCGACCGTGACCGTTCATGTACGGGTCGTCATAGCGACGCGGAGGGGGGCCACGAGCTTCATATGGGTCTGCGTCATAACGTGGACGAGGAGCGCTGATATCATTAGCGGGACCACGACGGGGAGGAGAACGCCCATACCTGTCGCGACTATCATAGAAGTCACGTGGTGGAGGAGTACGACGGCGATAGTCATCGCGACGAGGACTGTAGCCTCGCGGCGGACCACGGCGGTCATAGTAATCGTCATAAGGTGCCGGCGGGTAGCCACGGCGGCCCATGGGAGAGCGCGAGCGATACCTGTCACGTCCTCGATCATCTGGTCCACCTGGCCCACCATAGGGTGCACGAGGCTTGAAGGGGGGTGGTGGGGGCGGATCAGAAACGTCCTGAGTGCACTTGACCTCTTGTCCCTTGAACTCACGGCGGTCGAGCTTCTCTACGGCGGTTTGAAGATCGGCGGCTGTCTCGTACTCGACAAATCTGCGTGCGTTAGAAATGAAGTCTGTATTATGTCACGGTACGCTTACCCAGTGCCATCACGTTCGCGGCCAACTTCGGAGTAGACGACGTCCAATCCAGACTGGCGGGCAAAGTCTTTTAGATCCTGTAGCGCGAGGTTAAACGGAGTCCAAATCCAGAGACGCAGGAACGGGGAGCACGCTGAACAAAGCCTTTCCAGATTGCGGGTATACGGCCCTGACCGGAAAGACAAATAATCCAAGAATCAGGGTATCTAACCTGCCAGCTGGTCTCCACGGGAAGATTGGCAATCCTCATCCTGAACGGAGTACGACGGGGACGCGGAGCGGCGCGCTCGTGCGGAGTGAAGTTCTCGTTACGACGGGATCCGCGTGCGAATTGGACGATGAGGCGTTCGCCCATGAAGTCGGATCCATCTATGTCAGTCAGGTGGTGTATGCA
The DNA here is from genome assembly GCA_019828545.1 of Paracamarosporium sp. OC-R06-R3. NCBI lineage: Eukaryota > Fungi > Ascomycota > Dothideomycetes > Pleosporales > Didymosphaeriaceae > Paracamarosporium > Paracamarosporium sp. OC-R06-R3. Next base: position 174,083 of record JACVRA010000044.1, on the reverse strand, counting down.
AACATCAGCAGCTACTGTACATACGAAAGGCTGGCGGAATGTTAGCATGTAAATAATGGCGTGTGATGGGTTAAAGTAGCTTACCTGGAACAACGTCACGCGCGTCCATCGCGTCCTTGTACTCAATGAAGCCGAAGCCATTCATGAGTTTGATCTCGGTGATCTCGCCAGTGCCATGGGTCTGGAAATGGGCCTCGACGTCGGCCTTGGTGGCATTGCGGGGGAGGTTGCCCAAGTAGAGGCGGGTGCTCGAGACCTCAGTCATGATGGCTTTGTATGGTCCTTGTCAGCGGTAACCTAGCCTGGAGCTGGAAGTGAGCGAGCGGTGCAGAATGGAAGAAGCCTGTGCAGAATACAATCGGGACTCAAGGCCAAGCGGAATGGGGCTGCGACAGTGAAAGACGCAAAAGCAAGCGAGCTGGCCAGTCTGCGCGGAGGCAGGTTCCCAGGAAGACGCGCAAGTCGGACATGGTAGAGAGCAGCGACGTGTCGTACCTTGGAGAGCAAGAGGTGGCCTGGATATCCCGAAGAATGCGACCTGTAGTAAGGGCAGGCGATACAGTCGAAGCCTTGCGCGAGAGGACCTAGATATGCCTGCGCACTTTTGTCAGACAGGATGAACACCAAGCAAGGCCAGACTAGCAACGGGTAGATAAAGATGAGGCGGGAGGCGGGGGTGGATGGATCGCTTTGCGCGGCCGGTGAAGAGAAAGGCGAGGCGGCGACGGTAGTGCAGCGATTTCGTAGCTGGGGTAGCGTCTTGGCGAACGGCCAAGGTCACGTGAACGTGCTTTACCCGGCTGGGGCCTCAAGTGAAGAAGGGTAATAGGAGCTGAACGATAGTGAGAGAGATGGAGGATGGCGACAGAGGCACACGGATATATGGGTACATAGAATAGATCGATTGATGGCCGGACAGCACACCAGACGACCACGCCATCGGCTGCGCCCACCGGAATAGCTTTGGGCGCCAGTGTACGATCCATCGCACAGCCCAGTGAGTCGCCAGGCCAATGGCTCTAGCAATTGATGCTGCAGCTCAGCAATGCCATTATACGTAGATCCCGGTAGAAGACATATGCAGTGAAACGTTTTGGGACACACCGGTGGTAGCCGAATACATGTATTGATCGGTGGCGGAGCAAAAGCACCCGGCATCCAGATATAGCCACCGTGAGATTCTCCGAATCATGCCTAGAGTACAGGGTTTTAATTGAACAACAGGTATACCAGCAACTCCGCATGTTTTGAACCCCAAGAATGCAGTGTAAAAGAGGTCTATGAACTTAGGTCAACACATACTTGGGGCCTTCACCACCTTGAGGAGTGACCCAGTTGATATCCTGATCGGGTACTTTGATATCGCATGTCTTGCAATGAACGCAGCTGCGTATTAGTTAGCCTTGCCGTTCTTACAATGCGGGGTCATATAGCTTACTTTTGGGCATTGATTTGAAACCTCACGCCCAGGTCCTTGCTGTCGTCCTCGACATATTCATATACTCCGGCGGGACAGAATCGATTCTCAACACCTTTGTACTTGGGCCACTCTTTCTGAGCATGCGCATCCCAGTCCTTGACCTGCAGGTGGACGGGCTGATCTTCCTCGTGATTGGTTCCACTCCGGCTGACACTTGTCAAAATGTCGAAGCTAATTTTGCCGTCGGGCTTGGGATATTCAATCTTTTCACACTCGTCCGCTGTCTTTGTAGCGGCATAATCCGGCTTCCCGTGCTTTAGTGTCCACGGTGTCTTGCCTCGGAAAACATACGCCTCTAGACCCGAATAAAGGACACCGCCATAGAACCCTAACGGACTATGAAAGGACGGTCGCATATTTCGCACTTGCTTCAACTCTGACCAAATAGTGGAGTTTCGTAATTTATCTTCGTAATCGTAAAGGAACACAGCGCCCTCTGGGTTGCCCTGCAGGGCGTCCCAAGTGGCCTCGGCTGCAAGCATTCCAGATCGCATAGCGGTGTGAGTACCCTTGATCTTTGGTACATTCAGAAATCCAGCGGTGTCGCCAATCAAAGCGCCTCCAGGGAATGCGCATTTTGGTATTGATTGGAAGCCTCCTTCAACAAGCGTCCTGGCGCCATACGATATGCACTTGCCTCCCTCTAGCACATCTCGATAGAAGGGATGGTGCTTCATCTTCTGGAACTCGCCATAGGGTGCTAACCATGGATTGGGATAGTCCAGACCCGTCACCAAGCCAATGCTTACCATGTTGTCTCCGAAGTGGTACATCCAGCCACCGCCATATGTATCCCTGGGAAGGGGGTATCCCATGGAGTGAGAGATCAGTCCTGATTGGAATTTCTCTGGTTGTACTTCCCATATTTCTTTTATGCCGAGGGCGTATGTTTGGTGCTGGCTGTCACGTCTTAAGTCGTACTTCTTGATGACTTGCTTCGAAAGGCTACCGTGGCAACCTTCGCCGAGCAATGTCACACGAGCGTGGAATTCCATGCCACGCTCGAACGAGTCCTTCGGAGTACCGTCTCTTGAGATGCCAAGGTCATTGGTTGCAACACCCTTGACTGCACCTTCATGGTTGTACAATATCTCAGAGGCAGCAAATCCGGGATACACTTCCACGCCGACCTCTTCTGCCCGCTCGCCAAGCCATTTGACCAATTGATTTAGGCTTATTATATAGTTGCCGTGATTGTTCATTTGTGGTGGCTTTGGCATCCATATCGAACTGGTTTTGGTGAGGAAGCGCATGCGATCTTCTTTGGCGGGTGTGATGTGTTCGTAGCGGTTGGGGTTATCCTCCGACTTCCAGTCGGGAAGAAGCTCGTCGAGGGCGGACGGTTCGATGACATTGCCTGAGACAATATGGTCGCCCAGCTCTCCGGCCTTTTCAAGCACAAGCACCCGAAAGTCTTCATTGCCGGCCTCATTTGCCAGCTGCTTCAGCTTGATAGCCGCCGACAGTCCCGCGGGCCCGCCACCAACGATGCAAACATCGACCTCGTCTGCTTCTCGTTCGATCTGTCGGGGGTCGTCATCGCGTATTTGGGCGAACTTGGTCCGAGCGGTGGAGGAGATGGCCCTTCGTTGGCCAGCAATCCGCAATGCAGGCCGATATGACTCCCACAGCGACTGTGTCTGCCGCGCGACGCAAGAAAATGTACGAGGCGCAAACTTCACGGAGCGTGGCGACGAGAGGATGCGCCGAGGCAACGATGCAGGGAGCGACCGGGAGGCCATTGGGACGGATGCGGTGAAGTTGTGGGCGTGGCAGAGGTAAGAATGGATTCTCACAACCCCATTCTTGAATTCACAGCACGCTGCCAATTCATGACGAAGTTTCCCGGCTTCGGCTGCTCTCTCGGAAGACCGAGGTTACGCTAGACGGAAAAAGGATCGCTGGTTATAAACCGACAATACGCGCCTTTTGACTGGTCGATGCAGCCGTCCGCCTTTGGTAGAAAAGACCACATCTCTCCGAATGTCGCCATCACAGGAGGTCTAGTTACCTGAGTTCTCTTGGACTCGTTCAGCCATTGTAGTCACATGGTTGTGCTTGCAGTGTCTGCCCCCATTCTTCGGTGGATTAGTCATGGCGACAGTGCACGTTCTCACTCTAGCTCCTCGATAAGGCTTAGGTGGGAGTAAATCCTAAACTCACAGCTGTCAACACCGGTAAACGGTGAGGAGAATTAGGAGATTTTGCAGCCGACACGCTCTTACAGGCTCTGTCTGGTATAGTGTAGGTCCCTCGAGTGGTTACTGCGTTAGTATACGAGTTGTCTGGTCTCGTTCCTCGCTTCTGTCTTTGACTCTGCTTTTCTCACACCTCGCATCGCCTCTTTCCAGCCGCGACCCTTATTGCTATTATAACTGGGTCGAAGCTTATAGTCGTTTGTTGTCGAGACGTGACAGGACTAGCACACGCCTATCACTCTGCACGGCCCGTCTCCGGGGAAGAAAGACTGATCGAGCGCAGAACGTCGGCGTGAAATGAAACCTAGCCTGGGGCAAACACATCCGCACCGGCGGCAGCGGAAACTGGATCATCGCTGTTTTTTTTTCTGTCTGTTCAAAATGAACGAGTCCCTGCATTTTGCCCAAGGCGATGTCCGCGTCGTTGAGACCATTGTCTGACTTTGTGAAGACGCTGAGCAACACACAGCTATGGATCGTATACGCGCCTCTGCACGAACGGATAACCAACACATCTAGATCGCGTTTGCACGTGTGTGCACCCCGGTGGTGGATTTGAGGCTCCAAGTTGTGACGCTCCTCCTCGCCTCGGCCTACCCTGAAACCGGGCAAGCTTCACTAATCCTAGTCGGCTGCATGCCTCAGTCACACACCAAACTCATGCGTTTGAACAAGCTTTTTGCTCGCTTCCCTGCATCCTGGCCTGTCTGCTACAAGATCTCCGACAGGAGACGTTGGGGCTACAGTTTGACATCCCTCAACCGTATTGGTCCCCCAACCTCCGGGCAACATTATTGGATTTGCTCTGGCCCTGTCTAGCGCTATTCGATGCCCTTTGCACGTCATTCTTTGGGAATCTTGTTCCAATCCACATGTTCGATGCCTAGCCCAAGCTCCCGTTCCTGTGAGAGAAAACCGGGGACATTGGGAGCGACTTCCCCTTGCGAGCCTAGGAACCTCAGGGCTTCTCAGGCATGGAGTGTTAGATGCACACGGGATCTGCCCAAACGAGAATCTGATGGCTTGTCTTGTTGAACATGACATCGACTGGGTGCTAAATATGCATACAGGGTCAAAGCGGCTCGAGAGTATATATCCCATCTTCGAGCGTCCCATTCACAACTCGCTACACCATCTTCACGCCCAGTCCAGTCTTTCGATCTTCTCGGTGCAGGGCACTTTTTATTCCATTCTTTTCTTGAGGAGCTGAGCTCACTATTCGTTACTCTTAAAAATTCAATTACATACTCTGTATCCACTCCCTCGTACGATCCAGCGTCTTTCATCATGAAGACCTCTCTTCCTCTTCTCACTCTCCTTTCCTCAGCCCTTGTCACAGCAGCTCCGGCTCCATTCGTTAAGCCCGGACCAGTCGTCACAACCGGTACCGAGAATGTCGCCATCCCACAGCCCAACATTGGTCGCCGTGAGCTCATTGCAGACTTCGAAAAGCGGGCTCTTCAGCTCCGAGGGGCTCTTCTAGAGGCCCGCGGCGGCAAGGGCAACAACGCTGACGCTGCTGAAGCTGGTCAAGACAACCAAGCAGCCGCAGATGCCGGCCAGGATGCAGCGAACGCTGGCGCCCAAGCTGAGCAAGACGCGGCGAACGCCAATGCAGGAAACGCAGCAGATCAAGCTCAGGCCGGTCAAGCCAATGGAAAGAAGAACAAGCAGCAACAGCAACAGCAAGAAGAGGCTGCCGCTCAGAATGACCAGGCTGCCGCTGAGCAACAACAGCAACAAGAAGAGGCTGCCGCTCAGCAAGATGCTCAGAACAACCAAGCAGCTCAAGATGCAGAGAATGCTAATGAAGGTGCTGCTGCGGATCAAGATGCCGCCCAAGGCAATGGAAAGAAGAACAAACAGAATCAGCAAGCCGAGCAAGCCGCTGCTGAGCAAGCCGCCGCCGACCAACAAGCTGCTCAAGATGCTGCCAATGCTGGTTCTGCTGCAGGAAATGCTACCGATGCTGCTGGAAACGCTGGAAACGCCGCCGCCGGTAAGGGTAAGAAGAACAAACAGAATCAGCAAGCTGAGCAAGCCGACCAAGCTGCTGCTGACCAAGCCGCTGCTGAGCAAGCCGACCAAGCTGCTGCTGACCAAGCCGCTGCTGAGCAAGCCGCCCAAGATCAGGAAGCCGCCCAAGATGCCGCGAACCAGCAAGCTGCTCAAGATGCTGCTGCGGATCAGAATGCCGCCAAAGGCAAGGGAAAGAAGAACAAACAGAATCAGCAAGCCGAGCAGGCCGCCGCCGAGCAGGCCGCTGCTGAGCAAGCCGCCGCAGACCAGCAGGCTGCTCAAGATGCTGCCAACGCAGGCGCTGCTGCCGGAAGTAGGTCATTCTTCAGAATCTATCATCTAACTTTTACTAACCAATTCTCCAGATTCTACCGCTGCTGTTGGAGGTGCCGCCGCAGGAAACGCAACTCTCGACAATGGAAACGGAGCAGCCGCCAACGGCACCGCAAACAACGGCAACGGCAACGGCAAGAAGGGCCGTAAGGGACGTAAGGGCAACGGTGCCGCTGGGAACGGCAATGCTAATGCTAATGCTGGAGGTGCCACCGCTCTCGAGGAAGCTCTCGCCGCACTTCAGCAGGGTGCTGCTGGAGCCGACGCTACTGGTGGAAACGGCCTTCTCAGTTCTCTCACGAGCGCGCTCTCTGGCCTCCTTGGCGGCGGTGCCGGCGCTCAGCAAGGCGCTGCCGCTGGAGGTGCTCAGGGCGAGGGTCTCCAACTTGCTGGCTTGAACATTGCAGGTCTAGGCAAGGGCAGGAACAAAAACTAAGGCTCTACTGTTCCCCATCATGAAGTGGATAGGGTAAGGTCTAAAGTAGACCAAAGTGTATGCAACACCAAAGTTTCGTGTGAACATATCTTCTCTAGGGACTAGGACTGGGGTTTGAAGATGGGAAATTTGGGAATGGGTTGGATGCGGATCCCTGGATGGGCCGCACCAGATTAGTATAACTTATTGTATAGAAAATGTCAGTCGATCTGACGGTAATGAATATTCCAACCCAGCCAATTTGCTTAGAATCTTCAACGCCCATGTGAGGTTTTTTGGGCTGCCGATGGTGTCATCGATCTTTGAGGGTAGAATCAAACACCAAGCACTTCAGGCCAAGCCACATGCCTCAGGTGTCGTAAGCTCCGCGCTTGCAGATCACGCGTGAATGAACGGACCGGGAGATTGTTTAAAAGTGGTGCTTGGATATTCGAGACAAGCATATTCAGCGCATGATGAAACCCGAAGACCACTCCCTAGGTAAAGAAACCAATGCCGTCGAAGTGCATGCATAAGGATACCCCGCAGTGTTCCGTTCCTTTTCATCGCCAAGTCATGCAGTTTTATCTCGACCTTAGGCATAAGGTCTTTGTTATGGATCTAAACATAGTACGCGATTTGAGAGTCTTAGAGACTGGTGACAATTATAGCAAAACTATCAGAAGGTGTGTAGTAAAAGTATTGAAAACGTCCCCATGGTAACTGATTCCTCAAAATTTAAGCTCTCCCACAGAGGTATTCTAAACGACTTCAAGGACTAAAGAACACAGATTCTAGCGTTGTCATTCTGCTGGCTTTGTCAACAGCTCTGATTAGTTGCCCCCCGTACAGAGCTGGATAGTCCTCCATAGCACCAGATCTTGATATCGCAGCCCTAATGGCTGGACCGCGGCCTTTACCAGCGTATCCCTTATGAGTATCGTAGAAAGCTCTCCCGCACCCGATATCAATCGCTGCAGCCGTAATGATTAAATGTATCACTAACTTTCTGAGATCACGATCTGGGTGGTCTACTAGTTTTTCTAGAATTTCCGGTCCCCTTTCGTCGTTGAGTATTGCAGCAGCAATCACCTGCTCAGAGATGACAATCTTCGGTTGCGAGCGAATAATCTCCACGAGTTCTGCCCCGCCAGCAAATTGTCTATACCCTACAGCTGCCACGAGGTCTGCGGTACTGATACCAGCCTGATAAGAACGATCTTTGAGGAGGTTGTTCACCTCAGTTGGAGTGCCTGCTTTTGCAACCGACATGAATTTTCGAGAAGGAAGAAGCGCTATTTTATCTAAGAAAACTTCCATGGTACGAAACGGGCAGGATGGTAGACCAAAAAGATAAGCCGTAACGTCATCAATGACTTGCTCCGTCGACTTCGTATAATCTAATTGTAGATCGTCTAAATCTGCTCCATCGGAGGATATACCAAGCAGAGCGTATATTCGGTCTCTAGGGTCGCTGGCACGGCTGTAGTTGAATTTTTGTAGTAGAGTGTATAGGTCTCGGTTTTTGTTCCACCAGGAATGAGAATTATTGCGCGATAGTCCTGGCATAATATCTAGGACAGCCTGGCAGTGCGAGCCTGGATTTACATCGATGAGGAATGGCGCAAGGGCGAAAACCTCTGAATTTATCACTTTGTTGCCTGCACAGACTACTGCTTTTTTCGCATTGGCCACTTCTTGCAGTATCCATACTCTTGTGAACCAAGATCGTCGCATAAGCTCGATCAGGCCTTCTTGTTCATCGCTTTGATGATGGTTAAGCTGTTTCTGTATTTCGAAGTAGAATCGCCTGCACTGGTATCGGGTTGTCTCTAATGTTGTAGCTTCCACGTCCATATCTTCATCGACAGATTTCGCTTTCTTCTCCGGGATTTGGTCCTGTTGTTCACTAGACGCTTCCTCGCGCAGCAGCTGTTCGAAAAGTTCCAATGCTGTCAATACGAGATCCGTGTCGGGAGTTGCATTGCCTAGCCAAAAAATGACCTGCTCCGCTCGAGAATATATATCGCCCATTTGCTGAACCTGATGGCCCCGTTCTCTTGGATTCTGTTGGTCAATGCAAATTGCATCAACCCATAAAACCCTGTCCCTATCTTCGACACGCAAATAACTTAATGCTATATGGAGATTATCTGTTATTGCAAGAAATTTCCCATTGATCTTGATGGTATGTGGTGTATCTAAACTGCCCCATGCATACGATAGTGCTTCGAACGGTACAGTTTCATCACTATAGAGCTCAGCTTCAAATATTTCGCATTCGATTTGCTCCTCATGGCCTTGAAATAGGCGCAAGAGTCGGAAAGAGCGTGTTCTGAGATCTAGAGGATCGTAATGGAAAATGTCCATTTCGAGAGGTATGTCGAGCTAAAGTTCTTCGGGGACACGCAGAATGGTTAGAATCATGCTAATAGTTAGATACGCACAGTTATAGAAGTATGCAATTGGAGAGGATGCAGCACAGCCCTGCCTGATTACAGAAAAAGGGTTGTTGTGTAAGATTCATGTCTAAGCCTCGAAGCCACGAGGCTGAGCTGTCTCACCACGCGTAACCGATCGCTGCAGTTGCTCTAACCACCAAAACTCATCCAAATCTGCTGAGTACGCCGTCAACCCTCTGCCACTCTGTACCAATAATGGTCTCCTTGGTCTCACTTCTGACCTTGAAATCAACCTCAACTTCCTTCGGCCCCGTCAGGATCGCATCTTTAAATCCCGTTTCCACATTCGTATCCAGTGCGCTACCGTTCTTGGGCCTACAATATAAGCGATCATGTTGGTCAATGTCCGAAAAGCAGTTCCATCAGAGCGGCAAACACGGTGACTTACCGCATGTCAAAAGCCCAAATTAGCTTCGCCATGGATAATAACAAGCTCCTCTCCGCCATGTCTTGGCCTGCACAGACTCTTCTGCCTGCTCCAAACGCATACGTTCGTCTGCGAGATGCATCGTCAGCGGCAGACTTGGAAGCTAGTGCAGAGCCGAAGTCATTTGCAAGAAAACGTGTAGGGTCGAACACGTCGGCATTAGGATAATCATCCTCATTGTGGTGAATCGCCCACGTATTCATTATTACCGTGGCGCCAGCTGGGATGAAGCAACCATCGTAGATATCGTCCTTACTCGTAGCGTGTGGGAGACTTGTGGGGAAACTGGGCCGCCAGCGAAGGACCTGAAAGCGTTATTCGTCGCTTCTGTATGTGTTTTGCAAACTTCCACTCACCTCCCAAAAAACGGCCCTCAGGTACGGCAATTTTACCGCATCGATGCCACTTGGCATTCTATCTCCAAACACACCATCAATTTCTTCCTGCACTCTCTTCTGCACGTCCGGATGCGTCGCCATCGCTAGGATGAAAACGAGCAATGCCACTGCCGTGGTATCCGCTCCCGCCTCGAGCAGGAAGCCCGCAATATAGACCAGCTCAATATCTGTGAAGCCCTCTTTCTCCTGCCTTCCTAATAGCTTAGCGAGAAACGTTTCCTGCGTCTTTCCCTCGACAACTCTCTTTCTTCCCTCCAAAAATAACTCCCCGTAGTATCCTCTTTGCGCCTTGCCCAGCCTAACACTGCGCTTCTTCCATCCAGGCCACGGCGTCAGAATACTTGGAACATATTTCAACCATGGAAACACATCCAAAGGCGGGATGGCACCCATATCTAGTATCCCCGCGAATTCATCCTGTATCTCAAAGAACCTCTCCGTAAGCTGCCTCGTGCCCCTCACACCATACACACTCTCCAGAATCACAGCGCAAAAAGCGCGCATAACGTGCTTCTCGAATTCCTCTGGCGATTTCAATATCTCGAATGTCATCTGCGTAGTCTCCGCTTCCTGCACGGGCAACAACTTCTCCAAATCTTTCTCCGTCAGAAAGGATACAAGCGCGCTTCGACCCCGGCGCCAGTTCCTATCGTGCGGCATGAAAGCTACATGATATGGACCCGGCATTATATAATCTAAGAGCGGGAGGGAGGGGCGCGAAGAGTATATTGCACCGCGCTGGTCAAACAGATCTCGTACTGCGCGCCAGGAGTTGAGCACGACCGCGGGCTGCCGACCAAGATGTAGACCAATGATGGGAGAAGAGTAGGTCTTGGACCATTTTGCGAAGGTGAGGAAAGGCTTTTGGAGGGGGAGTTGGTGGAGGTTTCCGAGGAGTGGGAGGGGTTTTGGGCCTGGAGGAAAAGGGAGAGTATTGGAAGGTTGTCGGGTTAGGCCAACTAGAAAGGCGCATGAAAAGACTACGATGTTTAGGATTACTATGGAGATGAACGGGTAGGATGTGACTGTCGTGATGAGTGGGTTGGCGTGGAAACTTTGAGAAGTCAGACATGGTGAATATGTGGATGTGGAAGGCGGTCTCTTACTCCATGATCCTAGCTACGCTGAGAAGGGGAAGGTTCATTCACTTGTACTGTGATTGTAGGAGGTCAAGGAGAAGAACGTTAACCGAGGCGAGCTGGCGTAGAAGACGCTCAACTGCACCTTGATCTGCAGATAGTTATAAGGAACGCTGTCAAGATTAGCTTCTCAAGATAACATATCAGTATTCGCCAGATCACTTGAAATACGTAAGCTGCCCACCTGCCCTGATATTTAGCCTGCTTCCCCGCTCTTCTAACCTATGGATCAGAGCATATGTATATTGTGCGACACTCCCTAGCACATCAAATAGCAACATTCGCGAGGCTGCACCTCCTGATCGGTGTCCTCTAAGCCAATCGTCTCATCTGCCATGATGCTATAAGCAGGAACCTTGGTCAATACCAGGATACCTACAGGAGTTAATAAGCATGATACACAACTTTATCCCGTTTGAGAAGGACTCCGCACTTGCACCACCGTATCATGTTCCACACTGCCTTCCCTCGTTATCGTGGGTCGGAATCCATGCTTGCAGCGTCTATCTCCTATCATATATTTTTTGGTGCAAGTAAGAAAGTTGAACACATGAAAAACGTTGCGTAGCTATATACAAGCTATATCCTGGAGATGCTAAAAATGCGACCAGTCCACCCAAATGCTCTTTCAGCCGAGTACCTACTCCTAAACGCCACCCATGCAAGTGTAGATGCAAAAGTCGGCTATTAATGTACTAACCTGTCCGCCGCACGGTTTAGAATGTCCGCTGTCTTTTTTATTTGCTTCTCCGCTTCTTTCCAGTCCTTAGTCTTCCCCTCCGCCTTCCGCTCAATAGCGTCGCGTATAAAAGGGAAGACGTAATCCCGTTCGCTGGCGTCGTAGGCCGAGGGGCCAAAGATGATGTGCTTGAACTGCGTACGACCGGGTAACTGTCCTTGCATTAGTCGCTCGCTCCTAAGACGTTCAAATATCGAACTTACACCATGCTCCTGTTCCCCATTGACGTTTCCGCGCTGCACATCAAGCAAGTCTGTTTCAAATCCCGCCATTCTCGCATTGTGCGCTACTCTCTGCACAGTCAAGCCCTGCGTCTCAAGGCCGCCCGTGCCATAAACCTGGTTGTACCACACTGTCTCCCACTCCTCAAACTCCTGAGCTTTATTGCCTATATTCGCCAAGGCATCAACTAGAGGCTGGAACATACCAATGTCGTAATTCCCGCCCTGCTTTTCCGTCCACTCAATAAGCTTCTGGGCTTCTTCTTGGAGTGCGGAAGCGTAGTCATCGATCTTAAGTGGCATAATTGGCTCCTGGGCAAGCTCTAGGATGATGAGGACCCATATTTGCGTGAGAAGGGAGTGGTAAACGAAGCCTGGGTCGATATACTTGGACATCCATTCAAATGTCTCGTAGCAGCTGTGTGCCATGTTGCCGTGAACAGGGCCCGCAAACCCAAAGTCGAGCGAGGAGCACCCGGCCAAGTCTTGAAACGCCACATAATCGCTGTCTGCACCTAGACCTCCTAAATTTCCACCATGCTCCTTTTCCCAGAGCTCAAGGAGGGTGACATTTTGGTGGGGATCGGACAACCGATTCAGCACACGAGTCCACGCATGCTTGAATATAGGAGACCCGTTCGCCCAGAGCTTGTCGCCCGTAATGCCAACATCGACGTTTAGGTATGCGATGGCGTTTGCGCGGAGTTCCTCCATGTTAGCTTCCACATGCTCGGTCGACCCAATCATGTTGTACTCCTCCGCGTCCCAAGATGCGAACTCGATGGTGCGGAGTGGACGCCAGCCCTGCATGCGCAACTCGCCCAGAACACGCGCAACCTCAAGCATAACGGCTGTTCCAGATCCCGGGTCCGCGGCGCCGAAACACCATGAGTCGCGATGGTTCCCGATGATTATTTTCTTGGCTTTATCTTCCGTGCCGATGAACGTGCCGAACACGTTCGTTATACGCTGTTTATCCACTTCTTCCTGGTTGTTCATCAAATTGACCTTTGGCGACTTCTCTGGATGCCCAGACCACCACTTCTCACCCACGTCAGGGACTCCGCCGATCCAGTGCTCGAAGTTGCCCTCTGGGCCTATTTCTTCGCCTATGCCTTGCAGCGACTGGAGCAATTTTTGCGCGTCGTTCCAAGAGATTGGAATACTAGGAATGGAAGGTAAAGCCGGGTTCTTATCCTTCGGCATGCGCTTCTGCTCCATTGTGCTAGGTCGTCCGGGAGTAAGTACATCGCCAACAATCATGTTGGAGAGGGCTACAGAGCCTCGTTGCACACTGTCTGCAGGTCTCCACCTGCCATCTGGCCATGCCTTGCCTTTCTTGAAGCCGTCGTCGGCGGGATCCGAGTACATGATCACACCAGCAACTCCTGCATTCTGCGCCGCCCTGACTTTCATAGCTCTGTCCGATTGAGAACCGTAGTATCTCATCAGAACAACTGCTCCTTGAACGTCGATTCCACTGTCCCATAATGTTTTGAAATCTTTTTTGTCTCCATAATTCACGTAGATCAGGGGTCCCGTAACGTTGCCAGAGGCTGAAAGTCCATGGAACGTCAGTGTCTGCGCCCGCGGCGGATCATATACATTTCCCTCTTCTAGCTTGGCCTCCCATTTCTTTTCCTGCGGCTCAACAATGGCAACTCTTCTCCCCCCCTCTTTTGGATAATTCAAGTAAACAAAGTATCTGCAAATGTCAGCATCTAATGCGAACCCCTGGGCCACGGATACTTACTCATCGTGGGTATAAGTCTCCATATGCGCCTCCTTGAACTTCTCCTCAATCCACTGCCCCAGTATGTAGCTCCCCTCGGTCCCCGCCACATGGTCGTACGACGTAACATATTTGAGGTTGTCCTGTATCCTGTAGCTGTCCACGTTCTGCAGCGCATACTGTCTCACCCACTCTGGGTTGAACGGTGCGCCGAAACCCCCACCACCCATAGGCACAACCTCGCTCACAACCAGCAAATACACCAGCGCCACAATCAAGATTAAGCCGCATAATCTTGCTACGACTGCCCAACCTGGGCGGTACTCCTCAGGAATGGTCGGCAGCTTCGATCTAAGCGAGGCGAGGAGGGCCGCTGGAGAGGACGGCCACGATATCCGGGGGAGGTGGAGACTGGAGAGCGAATTTGTGATGCTGTAGAAGCGCTTCGAGAACCGGCCTCGAGAGCGGTTGCGCCGTGCGCGTCCGTCGTCGGCGCTCTCCGGATCCAGGATCTCCATCTCCTCCATTGTCTGTCTCAGCTCGGCTTCCTCGTCCGCCTCCACCGGACTCCCGAGCCCGCTGTCGTCGTCATCCTCGTCGACCGACTGCACCGAGGGCGGGTGGTAGTATCCATTGCGGCGGCGTGAATTGGAGCCCGAGGGCAGGTCGTGGCCGAGGAGCGTCTGCCGCTCTGCATCGTCGGACGCTTCTTCGGGGCCGCGGCGCGAGTATTGCGCCTGGGACGACGAGGTGGCTTCTTCGTACGTGGGGATTGGGGGTTCTTCGCGAATCTTGTAGAGGTGCTTTTCGTCGGCCATGGCCTCGTGCGCGACGGATCGGACGGATCCCGGAAGCGTGAGTGAAGGAGCGTTCCGAGCGGCGACTGCGGTAGGGGGGTATGTTTGGTGTGATTAGGGATGCGGCGATGTACTACCGGATGCGCATATGCATGATGAACAGAATAAAGAGAGCGACGATGGTCGGGAGTGCGACGAAAGCTGTTGTGTGTGTTGTAGCAGAAGGTGGTGTGTATGGAGATAGCGGCGTTCCAGGTGTACTGGGCGGACCGCCGAGGCTTGGAATCTTGGGACACGACGAAACACTTGCTCTCTCTTACGACACTTGTCCATTCACTACTTGCGGGGAAAGATGGCAAAGTGTATCGAATGCCTCCAGATTCACCAAATATATACAATACCGAAACATATCGTCTCATCGTGCACACTACTGGCCTTTCGGCCTTGTACAATTCACATACGTACCATCCTGTCGGTACCATCCTGTGCCATCTATATATTCCGCCCACCCGTCACACTGATCGTCTGCCCGCTGACATAGCTCATCAGCGGACTCGCCAGCGCGAGAACAGCGCTCGCTGCTTCCGTGGCGGTCCCCGGCCTCCTCAGCGGGATGTCCAAATGCTGGTCCCCTGCACCGGGTCCAGCTGCTTTCTGAGCTCCTGGGATACCAAGTGCAACCTTTGTGCCATCCGGAGTCGTGACAAAAGCACCCGCCTCCTTCGCCGCCGTCAACCGTGTGAGAATATGCCCAAAGGCCACCGTGTTCGCCCGCACGCCGAAAGCTGGACCCCACCTATCCTAGTCAGTGCCGTTTTACGAACCAAAGAAACGTAGGACATACTCCTTAGCGATTGTCTTCGTCAAGCCCGTAACACCCGCCTTCGCAAGCGCATAATTGATCTGTCCCGCATTCCCATGCAGACCTGATGTGCTCGAGATGTTGATGATATTCCTAGGCTCGCCATCCTTCACTCTGAAGTATGGCGCAGCCGCCCGGATGATCTTAAATGGCGCGGTGCCGTGCACATCGACAATAGTATGCCATTGCTTGTCGGTCATCTTGTGAATGACACCGTCCCATGTGTATCCCGCATTGTTGACAATGATGTGGATCTTGCCGCCTCCAAACTCTGCAGCTTTCTTGATGAGTTCCGCAATGTATGCATCGTCGAGGACGTCGCCGGCGACAGCAATGGCAGCGCCGCCGCTTTGATTGATCTCGTCGGCCACGGACTGTGCTTTCTCTAATAGCTGTTAGCTGTGCATATGGCCAAGCCTGAAACCACCATACTCGCATCCACGTCCGCAACAACGACCTTCGCACCCTCATTCGCGAATAGCCTAGCGGCTTCAGCACCAATTCCCTGTCCTGAGCCTGTAATGATGGCTGTTTGGCCCACCAACATACCCTTGGGGTAGTTGAGGTGACCTGCGATCTGATCAATGCGCTTCGAGGAAGACATCTTGATTAGTAGCTAAGGTATGAAAGACGTTTAATCAAAACAATTACAGGCAAAAGGTGAGCTTATAGTGTCCCTCAGATCTGGGGAAGTACAAGGACATCATGAAATGCGGAGGGGTTTAACCGATGGATCAGATATCCCGCTGCTCGCCCGCATGGGCCGAGGTTCATCTGAGATTGCGCTAGACTCTTCCTAGAGTTAGCCGAATGGTGCGAACTACTCGTCTACATAAAGTCACAAGGAATAGCCTGTGGTATGATTTTTCAACAGTGTCACAAAGGTGATGTAGAAAGTACCATTAGATTATCTGTGGATAAGCATTTATCCACTCAACGGAGCTGTCAACCCAAAAGGCAGTAGTGTTTGACGTGACCCATAGATCCGTTGCGTCAATGACGTACGAACACTGAGATGGGTTTGTAATGCTCTACAAATATGTCAATATATCAATTACATTGTGGTCTCTCGATGCTTAAATATTGAAACTTACTTGAGATATCAAAACCTATAAATCCGAAGCCATGGTCAAAATTTTCATGTAAAGCACTCAAGCCTTCCACATAACAACAAGATAGTTAACTATTCCAACAGCACCGGAGCAACCGGCTATATCGGCGGCGACACCCTACACGAACTCTACAACAAGCACCCAGATTACGAGTACACGGCTCTCGTCCGTACTCAGGAAAAGGGCAAGCAAGTGACCTCAAAATTTCCCAATGTGCGAATTGTGCAAGGCGACAATGATTCCACCAACCTACTCAAGGAGGAAAGCTCCAAAGCAGATATCGTGATCCGTAAGTACTAGTTTTTTTTGGAAGGTCAAGGATGAGAGAGGAAGACACATCGTGCACTATGCTCTTTCAAGACACACAGAAACAGAGAGGCGTACTAACAGCTTCCAACTTCCGTCATTGAAGTCGTGCGATTACAGCACATGCCTAACGAGATGCACATACTAACGCCTTCTAGACACAGCAGACGCCTCCGACAACGTCAACGCGGCCAACGCCATCGCAGAAGGCCTCACCAAAGGGCACACCAAATCAAACCCAGGATACTGGCTCCACACAGGCGGCACCGGTATCCTCACCTACTTCGACACGCGCGACGGCAAGCTCGGCGAGACTTCCGACAAAGTCTTCAACGACCTCGAAGGCGTCGACGAGCTTGTAAATCTCCCCAGCGAAGCCTTCCACAGGAACGTCGACGAAATCGTGCTCGACTGCGGAATCAAGCACGGCGATGCTGTCAAGACGGCAATCGTGTGTCCACCAACGATATACGGTGTGTCTTCCCTATCTGAGCCCAAACCCCCTGCCCCTCACAACGAACAGCATGCTAACAGCAACCAGGAGATGGTCGAGGCCCCTCCCTGACCCGTGGCCGCCAAGTCTACGAGCTTGCCAAACTGACTCTCCAACGCGGTAAAGCGCCTATAATCGGCGCCGGCAAAGCGCGCTGGAACAACATCCATGTGTACGACCTATCTCGCGCATTTGTGCTGCTCGTCGAGGCTGCCGTCGCGCGCAAGACCGACGACGGCTTGTGGGGTGACAAGGGTTACTACTTCACGGAGAACGGCGAACATTACTGGTCTGACCTTTCCAGGCGCATCGCTGAATCCGCTGCGAAGCAAGGGTTCATCAAGGATGCCGAGACGGAAGACTTGGATGAGGAGACCGCGAAAAAAGTTGCGGGTTTTGAGAGTATTAGTTGGGGATTGAATTCGAGGGGCGAGGCAAGAAGGTTGAAGGAATTGTTGGGGTGGAACCCACGTGAGCGTAGTATTGAAGAGGAAGTAAATACCATTGTGAAGAACGAAAAAGAGAGGTTGAACGGAGACTAGAGGGTAATGGAGCGGTTCGTTGTTCAGACACTATGTTAGGGTGGCATGAGTCACGATAGAACGTGCAATTATGAGCCTACTTGGGAAGAGTCATGGGAGGTGGTAGTCAGGCGACTTGGATTTGAAGAAAACAAAGTCTTGAGGTGGTGCAGTAAAGCTGTTGCCGTACCTGTGTACACCTACTATAATTAATTTACTTGGTAAGTGGTCTAACACATACAATCATTGGATCTTGAATATAGCGCTTCTCTCCTACTCTGCTATCTGTTAAGGGAGATTATACGATATTCAGGAGTTTTATCGTGCTACTTTTAGGTACAGTTAAAAGAACACTTTTAGTTACATATGACTAGGACGTTTGTTGGAGGCCGGACTAACTGTAGTAATAGATAGTATTAACAGCCATAAAAAACGGGCCCGGCTGAAATTAACTTTATTAGGATACTCAGAGTCGTTTTTTTATAGTATACCGCCCCCGCAGCTCTTCCCGATATGCTTGATTAGCTGCTTCTAACATCAGCTGGGTCAGGCTGGCACCAATACCATCCCACGTATGCAGCTGAGGGGGCTGGAATAAGCAATACGAGGCACTTGCATGTCTTTCCCACCCCGCTTCATGATCCCCTTTTTCTACTTGTTCCTCCTCAACTTTCATTCCTAACGCGACAGAGAGCGAAGAAGATAACATTCGTACTCTAAGCCATCAGGATCCGAGTATGGTACCTTCACAACAGCCATATCCTCAGGATCAAGTTATGTCTAGCTCACCAAGGCTGGCCTCTCATTCCCACGAGGACTTGTCTTCTCAGCCTGTCGACCAGGAAGCTGCACCTGCCCCTCCACTTAGTCCTTCACCCTTTCGACGTCGTTCACATTTGCCAGATCGCATAGTGCCTACCTTCAAACAAAAATACAGCCTCGGAGACTATTTTGAGGAAGGCGAAACGTCGAGGACATCCTATACAGACCAGGACTTGAGCGACATCGCGGCACGTCTGAAGTCATCGGATCGCGACTCTTGGAGTCGAATTCCGCGCATATATACAGTTCTCCGACTTATTGGCCAACTGGAAGCAATTGATTCGTTCTTGGATCTCGGATTGAACGATCTATGGCTACCTTTCAACATCTCACAGTTGCCTCAATCATTGTCCACTTACCACCGACGCCGTTTCGTGGAACAGCAGAACATTGTCCTGTAAGCTGTACAGCCATCTTTGGACTTTTTGGGGACCAAGCTAAGCGATCACTAGCACGAAAGCAATGAGTTTGGAAAGCTCTACCGTCAAGAAACACACGCACTTCAAGAAAGATGAGGAACTACCGTTCGCTATCAAGGGAAGGCTCGGCCGAGGCGGGTTCGGAACCGTATACGAGGCTGTTAGTCTACTCAGCGGACGCACATTTGCGCTGAAAACATTCCCAAGAACGAAGACAAACCACCGCGAAGTACAGAGCTTCATGACCGAGCTGCAAGTGCTACAACGTATCAATCACCATCACTGTGTGGAACTAGTAGCCAGTTACACCGACCACAAGAGCTTTGGTCTTCTTATGTCGCCTGTTGCCGAGTGCGATCTTTCCGCTTATTATGCCATTGTAGCCGACGACAATAAGCACCAGAGTACCCTTCGTTCCTTTTTCGGATGCCTAGCACATGCATTGCATTTCTTGCATGAGAGCAAGATACGGCACCGAGATGTCAAGCCTGATAACATACTAGTGAAAGGTCCTGAGGTCTATTTCACAGACTTCGGCATCTCATTAGACTGGGCGAACTTGTCTAGAAGTACAACCACGGCTGACTCTGCGAAATCATATACATACTGCGCCCCAGAGGTAGCTAACCATCAGAAGCGAAACTCGTCATCCGATGTGTGGGCGCTAGGATGCGTGTTCCTCGAGATGTTGACTGTTCTCAAAGGGTTCACTGTTCAGGACCTTCGCCAGCGGATGAGCTCCAATTCCGGACAACCTAGGTTTCATGAGAACGTCGAAATCGTTTTAGAATGGACCGATATGCTCGATGGCCAGGGATTGCAGTCTGAGAAAGAAGTATCTAAGTGGATTCGGGAGATGGTCGTCTTCGAGCCTGCCTCGCGCAGTACAGCTCAGTCAATATCCACATCAATCGCAAGATATGACCATAAGAACAAGAATGAAAAGAATCGGGTTACGTTTTGTGGCGAGTGTTGCTCATCTGACCAAGACTTGGAGCTGTCGTCGGATGCTGCATCGGATGATGAGGCTTGGGCAGCGTCCTTCGATGCTGACACAGCCACGTCCCTAACAACTCCGGTACCGGCCGCAAACTTTCCTCGACCGCAGGAAGAATCTTTACATGGCTCTACGATTATACGGATTCCGAAATCTGAGAACGACGGAACACTTCCATCTCGAAGCAAAGCAAACAATGTGCACCAGCATGATAAGACAGCACACTCGCAAGAATCTAGCGCAGGCCCAGCGCGAGAAGTGTTCCGGTTCGAGGATGAAAATAAAGCACCACAAAATGACAGAGTTGACAACCCTGATTTCAACGAGAACACCAGGGCTATTTTAGAAATTAAGCACATAGAACACTCCAGGAAGTATACGGGAAGGCCAGATGCGTGGCAAGGTAGATTAAAGTGGCCAGCTAAGTTGAAAACTGGAGATTGTTCTTCGTTTTCTGAGATCTGCCTGAGATCAATTACCCAAGTCATGGAACAGCATCAACCCTGGCCACTATTAGAGCTGGATCGCGATGAACTCCCCACTTTGGTGTCTGATGATTGGAAATCACCGAAGACGTTGTTGGCCAGGATCCAGTCTGATTTGGCGTTTCGAGAACGATTGCGATCGATGGACCTGAAAACGATGGAACGATTCAAAGCGGCAGAATTAGATGATCTGATTCCAATCATACATTTCCTGCTGATAAATGGACTCGAGGTCAATTACGAACTTACTCCTAAAATACTAACGCCATTGTGGCACACTCTGAACAAAAATTGGGCCCAAACCGGACACGAAGACGCAGCTAAGCTGCTCGTTGGATTTGGCTCCAAAATTTGCCCCTGTAGTTACCCGCATTCCAAAACGCACTGTCCTTTTTGGGAAGCATGTCTTAAAAGCAATACAGAAATGGTTGGATTGATGGTGGATCTTGATCCTGACCTCGTAAGGGACAAGAATATAATTCGGCTTGCCGTGACGATGGGTTACCACGAGGTCGTGAAGCTTCTCCTCAAAAGCCGTACGAGATGGGTACTTGATGTTACTGGAAATGAACTGAGTATATGCAGTCTTGCCGCAAAGCGGGGTAGCCTCCCTGTCTTGAAAGCTCTGATTGAAGGAGGGATGGAGGTCGATGAAGAAGAAGCCGAGAACGATCGTTCACTTTCCGTGCGGGGACTTTGGAGACCAATACATTGGGCAGTCAACCGCCACGATACCGAGATGGTAAAATACCTCCTCTCTAAGGGTGCCAACCCCTTACGCAAAGCGGCAGCAAGTCCCATGGCATTAAGGAGAGTAACGCCGTATGATATCGCCAAGAAGAAACGTTATAAAGCCATCATGGAAGTGCTCGAGGACGCTATTGCGGACTCCGAACAAAAGAAGTAATGGTCGTCAACATTTCATCCATATGATATGCGAAGCTCGCTAGTTCGTACCACCAAAGCGTGCGGCAGTCTAAGTCGACAATACCTTGATCGCAAGATAGCTTCCTCCCCCGATCCCTCCTCGCGATAACAGCAACCCACCCTCAAGTAAGCAATCCACCCACTCGCACCTCACACACACGTACTCACGGAAGACTTTACTCACCACCTCAGGCCTCCACGAAACAGGATACAAATGGGCAGAAGAGCCGCAGGTGCAAGTAATAGAGACGAGCAAGAAGAAGCTAGAAGCGGACTATCTCCTTACGCTAATTAGTATAGCTGATATAGCGTTCATTTACTATCTAGGTCTTATTTTATCAAATCAAGACTCAGGCGGTTTTGTGCCCATAAAGGTTGGGATGGTAATAAAGGGTGAGTACGTGCATCCCTCGTACTCGGCGGTCTGGAGAAGGCGGGATTCATTTACTAGAGTTTCGGTGGATTAGTATTTAAGTCGGTAGCGATTAGCGAATACCCGCTGTTATGTTTTTCGTTTAACTGGTCGTCTGAGTAGGTAGCCGCCCCCGCCCCCACCCCCATTCCCTCTCCTTTTTTTCTACTCACATCGTCACCCACATTACCTCTCTACTTCCTCAGCAGCACAGAACAAATTTCGGAAAGATAGTAAGGATCTCAATAAACTATCGACACCACTAACTCACACTACCACCGCCTCTACGCTTTCAAGTACCTTTCACCATGCCAAACCAGATCACGACTAAGCAAGACCATGCATACTCTATGTAGCCCTGGACTATTTAGTCCCCTCAACCCTACCCTGCTCAGCCATCCCTCCCTCCTCCACATCCTGCTCGGTAACAGCAGCCCTCGAAACCACTTTAGTGTCCAAGGCCGATGCCTCCTTTCCCTTCTCCCTCCCGTCACTCGCAGACACGCCTGCACCAGAACCGCGATCGGCACTGTGTCTAGGATTTCGATAGTTACTAGGGTCGTTCAGGAGCAGGAAGCCTTTATTCCTAGGCCGCAGATCACGGGGATGGGAGGCACCAAAGAGGATGCTTATCGCGATGTGAGTCTCCGTCTCCGAGCGCTTTGGAGCGTTGAGTATATTTGCTTGGGTGGTGTCTACTTCGGCGGGAGAGAGTCGAGCTTGTCGGGTTAGTATCAATGCTATGGAACCATGATTTTGTGTAATCGACTGGAAGATGCTGTCAGCATCAATATCATGCACCATGATTTGAATCTACTTGTGGTTGCTTTTCGGGTATACGCAGCACTGGAGACGGCTCTGAAATCGTGCGTAGAACGGCTTCTGCTGCGCTCACTCCAGAAATCAAGGTATTAGACGGGTGGTGGCGAGTACCACCAGGCAGTTCATGGTGGTCTCTGTGGAGATCAAATGGTGATAGGGCTGCCGGATCGATCCTCTCAGATGACGCTCTAGGTAGAGTTGTAGACAAATCGACGCTTGATCGGTGATAGCTGTCTCGGCGCTTGGGCTTACCTGGTTCGGATGGTCCGTCGAATTGAGCAGCTGGATAGTCTGATATATCAGTAAGAAAGAAAGAGCAAAGGAAATAAAGTGTGCGATGTGGTGTGGAGATGGTATCATTATATCGTATCGGGGTCTGAAAGATTATAAAATAGGGTACGATGCGCCTGGTGCTTTACTAGTGATCCTCTATCTCCTCAGCCCAACCTCACCATCATCAACCCTGGGATCAACCCTGTTTCCGACGTTCGTCGAATGAGGTCCTGCATTTGTGCTGCCGGTAACAGGGCCACGGTGATCGATGTCAGAGTCGAACCGCGGATCAAGTTTGTTGCCGACGTTCGTCCCATGCGGACCATAATTTGTCGATCCAACAGTCGCGGATTCGCCTTGTACCGCTCGGTTGACACGCTCGCGATCCGTATCCACAGGTGTCACACCCGCTCCGGTGCCATGGTAATGACCGTGCTCGAACTCGTCCACTCCCCGTGAGGCGATGTTTTGCTGGCGCTGTGCGGACTCATGGTCGCCGGTTGCTGAATCTACTGCTGCATTGAAGTTTCCGCGGATAGCTTCTCCGGTACCCTGTAGAACATAAGTACGTTGGCGAAGTAATTGGCGATTAACAAAGAGTGGACCTAAAAGATCAAGTTTGGAAGGTAATACGTACGTGGACCATACCGACACCTTTTTTGATAGCAGCGCCCAGACCCTCGCCAGTTTGCGATCCAGTTCCCGTCATGTTTAATGCGTTTGGTGAAATTCAAGGTGAGTTAGGTGGGCAATGCTTGAGACGTGATGTTGAAATTTGTAGGGTGTGTAGGATTTAGGGATGGTAAGAGATGGGTTTATATCAAGAAGCAAAGAGCATCAATGTGACGAAAGAAATATGCCTGGAACTTGCTGTACGCGGTAACCATACCTTGACGTGAAGTCGCGACTTACTTGCGGTGACATCATGCTGCCGATCTCGGATAGAGGCGGATGCATGGATGATAAAATCGTATCAGGCAATGACTTGCAAAGCATACGATTTCTCATGTTCAACAGAATGTTACATTCGAAGTGTATTCAATTCCACTAACACTAAATGCCCAGCATATTTGCTGCTATTGATATCCTAAACTTCATCCAGTCATAAGTTCGTGCACCAATCCAGAGCTTTTAACATTGCAAACCACTCTAACATAGCTCTTCCTCAATTACTGAAACATCTACAACTTTCCGGCAGTGTAGAAGTCGTCGAGCGCGACGTTGACACGCTTGGTCATGGTCTTCTCACCTTCGCGTACCCAGACACGGGGGTCGTAGTACTTCTTGTTGGGCTTGTCCTCACCCTCAGGGTTACCGACCTGGGTCTTGAGGTAGCCCTCCTTGCTCTTGAAGTAGTCGCGGAAACCGTTGCTGTACGCCCACTGCAAGTCAGTGTCGAGGTTGACCTTGACGACACCATATGAGATAGCCTCGCGGAAGTCGTCAACAGAGCTACCGCTACCACCGTGGAAGACGAGGAAGACAGGCTTCTCCTCCTTGGCCTTGATCTGTTCCTTGACGAATTCCTGGTGCTTCTTGAGGAGCACAGGCTGGAGCTTGACGTTTCCGGGCTTGTAGACACCGTGAACGTTGCCGAAACCGGCGGCGATGGAGAAGTACGGGGAGATGGGAGAGAGGGTCTTGTAGATCTCGTAGATGTCTTCGGGCTGGGTGTAGAGGGAATTGTTGTCAACGTCTAGGGGCTAAGTCAGCGTTGGTACCGCGCATATTGTTGGTGAAAATTACCCTCGTTGTTCACACCATCTTCCTCACCACCAGTGATACTATAGACGAAAGTTAGCATTTAATTTCTGAGGTATGGCGCTTTCTGGGAACGCACCCGATCTCCATCTCGAGCCACTGCTTCATGGGAGCAGCACGCTGGAGGTACTTGGCAGTAGTCTGGATGTTCCAGTCTACGGGCTCCTCGGACAGATCGATCATGTGGGAAGAGAAAAGAGGCTCGCCGTGCAGCTTGAAGTAGGCCTCGTCGGCATCGAGCATGCCATCGAGCCACGGCAAAAGCTTCTTTGCGCAGTGGTCGGTGTGTCTGGGATTGTGTAAGCTTGAGCAGCTGATAGCGTCGCAAAAAAACACTTACAGCACGACGGGAACGCCGTAGACGGGGGCAACGGAGCGGATGTAGTGAGCGGCCGCGACAGCACCGGCGATGGAGGCCGCCTGGTCCTTGTTGTCTACGCCCTTGCCGGCGAAGAAAGCGGCACCGCCTTGCGAGGTCTGGAGGATGATGGGGCTGTTCTTGTCACGAGCAGCCTCGAGAGAGGCCACTACAGTGGAGCTGGAAGTGACGTTGATGGCGGGGATGGCATAGCCGTTCTCCTTTGCGTGCTGGAACAGCTTGAGGACATCGTCACCAGTGATGACACCGGCCTTGCGGGAGAGAACGCTGGGCAAGTCAGCAGTGTTGCAGATGGAATCCGCGGTGGGCGAGCTCCAGGAGGGTGAAGAAATGGATTGATGGCATCCTCAATCGCCGATGGCGTCCTCACGCCACAGCCGGGCGGGGAGGGGGAGGGGCATTGGCTTACTCTTTGGCACCCATTGTGATTGAGGTTGTGATGTGGTTGTAGCGGAAAGCTGGTTGAAGATTGGTGCGTCAGAAAAGTCGGAGGCAGAGAATATAAAGGTCGAGGACTGATGTAATTGCGATCCACCGGTGTTGAAGAAAGAGCACTCGAGGTGGGGTTCTGCTTCGCGCGTTCCATGCAAACCCCACCGCCGGCGCGCCCAAAAGCAACACGCACCCCGGCAACGAATCATGAGAGAACGCGGGCTTACCTGATAAGAGAGAGTGGGTAGGTAACTGAAAAGTCTGAAGCGGCTGTGACGTTGGGGTGAGCCTGCATTTAGGGCTGCCTCTGACCTTCACGGCCGCGCTGTTAGGTCATCGCCGGAGCCGGACAGAAGCTCGGCTCAACTGCTGCGCGCACCCCTTTGCCCGATATGCTCCGCGTCAGGACACTGTGATTTCATGTGCAGTCCATGGTCATTGGTGGCATTGCCCATTGCCCGAACACTCTAGAATGCCAATTGCTCTGCCAGCACGGCAATCTCTCGTCCCTCGTGAGCATCACCATATCCTGGCCAGCCAATCAGACCACGTCGACGCCGGCTCTTCAGCGCTGTCGTGCTCCGAACGACGCCTCACGCCCAGATCAGAAACGTTGACATCCTTTTTACATTGTATCTTTACAGCCAACGGAGAAGCATTCGCGTTAACGCTCCCCGCGGTATTCCCCGCCTACCTATTGTACATGTGTAGATTTCCCGTAGACACAAAACGTGACACGCCAACATTTGGTTGAGTCCAACACTCTCCAACCAGCTCAACAGTATTTATCATACACCATCTCTTTTCATGCCATATCTGCTGCCTTGTCCGCATTTGGACTTGCACTGAAGCTCGCTATTCCTTCGCCCGAACCCGAACTTGTCTGGTCAAAGGCTCCTCGGCACCTGGCACCCTGATCTCCACCTTGAAAGTACCCAGCTGCTTCACTCGGGATGGATCGTCTTCTTCATGGCCGGTAATAAACTTGACATCGTTCTCGGAGAGGATAACGCGGGCTGCCTCGTCGTTGTGTGCCAGTGCGGACTTGACCGTCGCAACAATATCTGCAGTGGACACTGATCCGTAAATCGCATTTTCCAGGGGCTTGGGCTTGCTTGCCGACATGGCCGCGTTCAAGATGTCTGCCGCAGCGGACGCGCCGTATCGTTTCGTCTCCGTCTTCTCCTGTTCGATGGGCTGCCGTGCGAAGTCGATCGTGGGCGGCACGAAGGTATCAACGAGTTCCATAGATCGTTCGGCCTGCTTTTGTCAGGATACGTCCTCACTGAGGTAAGAGAGAAAGCATACGCTGAGCAGCTCAATCTCGATTGGCCGCACATAGTGCTGCTTCGGCTGTTGCGCGAGATCGTTGTCCTCCTCAGCCTCCTCCAGAGCCACCTTGACTCCAAACGTAGTGTCGCGGGCCATGTCCACATCTTGAGCCTTCAATTGCTTCAGTTGCAGGGCGGGGACGTAGTCGGCGACGCGCGAGGGAAACCATCGGTTTCGCATAAGGGCTGGGTTGATGGGAACATACGAGCCTGTCCATGGTTAGTGACCGCCAGGCACCGCCGTCCGTCGTCGTCGTACCTGCGCGTCCAAACCGCGGCACGTCATGCAGCAGCTTCACGACGATGTTGCGCTCCGCCTCCTTGGCTGCCTTGGATATATTGCGTGTCTGCTGCCCCCATTGATCCAGCCCCGTCCGCGTCACCCTCCGTATGCACGATGAGCACTGCGGCAGCAGTGACGGCCTCGCTATGGATGCCATGGAGCGGTGTGGTGCTGCGCAAGTGTCAATGGCCAGAAAAAGAGCAGCCGAGCATGCAGAATTCGGGATAGCTTGCGAGCCGAACGCTCACCCAAGGCTAGCACGTGCCTAGTCCGGTGCGGGTTAGGCGGGAGACTTTCACGAAACAAACGGCAAAGGCTGCGATGGCTGACGCTGCCCTGCCGCAAGAGAGAATCATGGCATTCCGCGGTGAGTCTGTCTCGTCTGCCGTCTGCGCCTCTCGTCAAGCCCCAACAACGGCGCGGTCAGCGCCTGCTCTCTCCTTCACCTCGCCGTAGATAACGACATCGGGCCTAAGTTCTCGCCGCGGCCCACCGGAGGAGGAGGGTCCCGTCTGTCCCAGAGTCTTCCTCAGATTGCTAGACTTTCGGGTCGCCCTCAGCAGCATCGCGCCGCCATGCCCGAGAAGCCGCTCACAGTCGCGACATACGCCGCCGGAGCCTCTCTCGCCGCCATCACTCTTGTCTACGTTTTTGGACCAACCTTCTTCCTCGACGATGAGGCCTCGAGCACGCGCAAGAAGGGAGTCGTGGGCCTCAGTAACGCAGCGAACGACTGCTTTATCAATTCGATCCTCCAAGCCCTCGCCGGCCTACCGGATCTGCGCATATACCTCATCCGCGAGACACATAGACGGAAGCTGGACGGTCCGGAACTGTACGATGTCGACCTGGACAGGTTGAATCTCGAGAAGAGGCCCACAAAGCCATGGAAGCTCGAAGGCTTACAAAGGGGCTTGGTCACCCATGCTCTGAAGGATGTTCTAGACAAACTCAACGAGCGGCCTATATATAAAAAGACGATATCCCCACAGCCCTTCATTCGAGCGTTGGAAAACGCATTTGGTACGCGCATTAGCAGACAACAGCAGGATGCACAGGAGTTTCTTCAGATCGTGACGGAGCGCCTATGCGACGAGTACCATGCTGGAACAAAGGCGCGGCAGCAGGCACAGACGAATGACACTGTGACCAACGGTGAGATTTTGTCAGAGGAGCAAGAGATTGCCGAAAAGCTCGAAATTGCTGCGTCCGAAGCCTCGAAACTTCCGAAAGATAATGTGGCTACAGAGCCGGATACGGACAACGACGACCTATCGGCCACCGAAGATGGATTCCCCTTCGAAGGTAGGATCGAATCGCAGATCGAATGTCTTACCTGTGGCTTCAAGCCTAAGCCAACAGTGTCCGCGTTCGTCACCTTAACACTAAGCGTACCCCAGACATCCTCAACATCCTTGAACAAGTGTCTTGACGGAGTCTTCAAGGTAGAGCATATTGACGATTTCAAGTGCGAATACTGCCGCTTGGATCACGCAATTAAAAGTAAAACCAAGGAGCTAGCACGGACGTCTGCTCCCGAGCTCCAACGCGCATTACAATCAGACATTGACAAATTGCAAGAAGCGCTGGAAAACGATCCGGAGAAGCCACCGGTGAACGTGGAGCTTCCGGACTCAGACTTGGCTCCTAAGCGTCGCATCGCTCGCCACATGTACATCTCTTCGTTTCCTAAGGTTCTTGCTCTGCATTTGTCACGTTCTGTTTTCGCAGTTGGCACTGTATCCTCCAAAAACCTTGCCAAAGTAAACTTTCCCGAATCTTTGCCTCTAGGAGGTATACTAAATCGGAAGAGTTATCGTCTATTGGGGATGGTCAGCCACAAAGGCACACATAACAGCGGCCATTATGAGTCGTTTCGCCGCCAGGTCCAGCCCATACCTTACTCCACTCCGCATTCATTTGGTACCGAAGGTGTATATAGCATGCAAGGCACTCCCAACCCATCGGCAGTACAGAGCCCACGGATGTCGAGTGTTAACCTTCCCAATGGTTCCAGCCGTGGATCCCCACTGCCTGCAACTCCGACTCTAAATTCTCCTTCTATGAGATCGCTTTCATCTCGTTCTTCAAATCTCTCACCTACGATAGTGCCTACTTCCGCGCCTCGTGAGGATACGCCTCAGATTGCCTCGTCATCTCCGACAACAGCATCGACGTCACGACCAAAAAGTTTAAGATCCATCAAAGGATCGCTCAAAGACAAGGCAATCGATGCGAATCCCCTCAAGAAGAGATCGAAACGAGCCAACAACCGCTGGTGGCGAATCAGCGACGATAAGGTGAAGGAGAGCAAGACGAGCGAAGTTTTGGGGATGCAGAAGGAGGTGTATTTACTTTTTTACGAACTCGACAGAAGAAACGAGGAGGCGTAGATTCCCTTGTGTATACTGAACTATACTTTTCACGACACTGGACATACGGTTTCTTTCCGCATAGGAGCAAAAATTGGTGGCATGTTGAATTTGGATATACCACTAGATGTAGATCTCGTTGATCTTTGATGCATGCCTACTGTCGATATGGGATTGGCTGCTAGCGATTTATCAGCAATATCATGATTGGCCAATATTCCTCGAGGTTGATCAAGCATACGAGCGATCCAACAAACCCCACCTCGACTGTTACCTTCGCATAAGTGATGCAACCTGCAGTGAAAGCTTACGTTACAGCAAACTCACAGTAGCAAGCGCCCTGCATTGTTGATCAGTCGGGTGTTTGTGGTGCAAACTGGGGCGGTAGGCAACCACTGAGTGTAACAAACCGTGCCTCATTGTTGCCTTCATTATATAAACCCTGGATTTTGGCCAAGACATAAGCAGGCACACAGCACACACTTTCCCTCTACCTCAACTTCTCATTGCAACCTCAACAACACTCGCTCAACCCACTTGCCAGGACAAGAGCCTGCGATCCAAACTCGACAACGCAGGAACAACACGAACCAGTTCAGATGTCTCCGGCTGCCACCATGGGATGTTCATCTTCGACAGTCGACGACGAGGCCTTTCTCAAGGCTCCAGGCACACAGCTTTTCCTCAATCCGCCCCGGGTGCTCATCATCGGCGCTGGGGCTCGAGGCTCTGCCTATGCCTGGGCGACGCTCAAGTCCACGAACAGCGTCGTCGCTGCTGTCGCGGAACCAATCGCCTACAAGCGGGCTGTCTTCGGTAAGAAGTATATATGGGGTGACAAACGGCCCAAGCCGCAGCAGGAGTTTGAGGGGTGGGAGCAGTGGGTGAAGTACGAGCGGAGTAGGAGGGAGAGGGAGAAGGCTGGGTAAGTGACTACGTATCTGGCGCGTGCGGCTCATGCGTATGGATTTGCAGGCTGACTTTTTGACAGAGAGAAAGTGGAGGCGGGTATCGACGCGGTGTTCGTCTGTGTGCTGGATGAGATGCATGAGGAGGTTGTTTGTGGGATTGCGGAGCTCGGCGTGCACGTCTGCTGCGAGAAACCGATGGCTACTAGGTTGCAGAGCTGTATCAACATCTACAACGCATTGAACGGTGCAGCTTCACAGAACGGCAATGAAGATGCGGAGGCAAAGAAGCAAGAGGTAGTGTTCGGGATTTGCCACGTCTTGCGGTACAGCTCACACAACATGATGTTGAGGCATCTGGTTCTGGAGAAGAACGTTATTGGAGAGGTGCTCAGCATAGAGCACGTGGAGCCCGTCGGATGGTGGCATTTCTCGCACGTAAGTTCGCGGAATCATTCGATCACAGACAGCCACTAACAAGCGATAGAGCTACGTGAGGGGCAACTGGCGGAAGGAATCAAAGACAGCACCATCACTGTTGACCAAGTCGTGCCATGACATCGACTTCCTCCTATGGATGCTTTGCTCTCCTCCCCTAAACGCTGGGACTGAGCCACATTTGCCTTCGCACTTGACCTCCACCGGCTCCAGGAAGTTCTTCCGAAAAGAGCTTAAGCCCAAGGCTGCTGGCGATGCAACGAACTGTCTCTCTTGCCCTCACGAGAAAAACTGCATCTACAGCGCCCGGAAGATCTATCACGACAAACAGCTAAATCGAGGCAACACCGGATGGCCAATCAAGATCGTGAATCCGGAGATTGAAGACATCTACAAAATCGCCGGGCCAAAAGCAGCTGCAAAGCAATTGCTCGAAGACCTCAGCGAGGATTACACGAAGGACACTCCAGAGAGCGAAATCGAGTCGAGGCCGTGGTTTGGTAGATGTGTATGGGAAGCGGACAACGACGTGTGCGACGACCAGAGCGTGACTATCACATGGGACGATGACCCTCTCGGCTCAGACCAAGATGGGAAGCCCATTCTGAAAGGGCGCGGAGCGAAGACGGCACAGTTCCACATGGTCGCCTTCACGAAGAGGATATGCCAACGACGAGGCAGGATCTACGGCACAAAAGGCGAGATCGAGTACGACAGCGCCATGATCAAGGTCCACAACTTCTCGACGGGCGAGACGACGGTGCATAGACCGCACCTCGCAGGCGGCGGCCATGGAGGAGGTGACGCAGGCCTAGCGCGCCAATTTCTCATGGCCGTGGACGCAGTCGACTCGAAGCGCATGTCGGCGGGAGATGCGTCGCGCGAGTTTCTCGGGTGCGATCTCGAGGAAGCGTTCCGAAGTCATGCCATGGTCTTTGCGGCTGAAGAAGCTCGGACGAAGCGTCAGGTGGTGGACTGGAAGAAGTGGTGGGCAGACCAGGTGGAACCGCAATTACACGGATAGTATTAGGAAGCGCCGGCGTCCTCCGGAGGTCATGGAGGTGGGCGCGTAGGTGAAGGCATGGGTGACATGAGGCTCTGTCGAAACCCACGATGATGCTCGTACCGCTCCTCCACGATGGATGGTTCACCCGAGCAGGTTAACGATGGGCGTTCCATATTTGGGTAATTAGCGGTAATTTGTGCTCCCGGTTCGGGTAGCGGGTATCCGGTTCGAGGTTATTTTGGGGTATATAGAGGGCTTTAAATTGCAGCTAATAGAGCCGTTTCGGGAACATGGGCGCTTAACAAGGTGGTTTGACAGTGACACATGGCAGCATGAGGCTCAACGGAGGATAATGGATGCGGCTGCCAGCCCTACCGCCCACGAGAGCGTCTCCCGATGCAACGTCTGGACGTCGTCGGCGCTTCGTGGTCAGACTGGATTGAGCCAATGGCGGGCGCTGGAGTGCCACGGATGGCGAGAGAACAGGACACGGCGCGCAAACTGACGTTCGCGGAGTCCCAAGGGTCAGGGTGGGCACAGGGCGAGTACCATCAGCGCATAACGGATAGCGCTCGCTCGCTCGCAAAGGTGGGCGACGGGCGAGACCCCGAAAAGCAGACAGCAACGCGGACGCGTCCAAGACGCGCTCTGCGGGGAGGGGTTTACGGGCGTGTTATAGTCGCGACTTGCGAACTCGATCGCCTTCTGTGAGTCACAAAAGTCGGTATGCACGCATGCTTGGAGAAACGAAACTTCGAGATGTCGTGGACCAATCGCTAGGCCGGACGGCGATGACTCTTTGCGAGCGCAGTGGGGATCGGGTAAGCCACGCCGGGGCCACGGCTGCTCTGGAGCAGTGAATTGCAGCGCTGCCATTGGAGAGGCTGCTGCTGTATCGATTGCATGCCCCCTGCCCTCGCCCCACGTCTGCGGGAGGCCACCCGGGCGCTAACTCTCCTCCACAGCATCCAACCACCACACCTCTCGCCGACGTACAGCTGTAACTGCCGCTCGCGCCTACTGTCCTCGCTTGCTATACAGTTTTTCCAGCGGCGCAGCGTCTGTCCGGTTTCATCTTAGCCAGCCGCCCCAGCATGCAGCGCATCGCCGTGCTCTTCCCCTTTGGGGACAGACGCTTCTGCAACCTCACCACCTCGGGCCACTGAGCGCCAACACCACCCGGGGCCTTTCCTGATGCAGGACGCACGAGAGCAAGAATAGCAGTAGTCTTGGAATAGACCCCTTCTGCGCGTGTACTCGCCCACCAGCCGCTTGTTTCACGCTCCACGCAGACGTCCTGATACAGCTGCTCTACTGATGTATGCCCTCAGCCCAGGCTTTGGGATCCGATGAGATCGTGTTTCAGAATGTTTTAGCGCTAGGCCAACATGGGGCTGCGCGTTCGTGGGCCAGTCGTTACGTCGGCTTCGTCCCGGGAAGAATAAGTACCCAGAGCTTCGCCGCACAACTACAGTTCACTCCAGCCTTCATCATCACGACTTACGAGCTCCAACGAGTCTCCTTCTTCCATTTCTCTTGTCTCTTAGACCACACGGAGCTGGCTCTCCACTTTAATTCCTATTCATAATTTGCTTGTCCATTCACGGCGTGAGTCTTCGCATCTCGACTGCTGTTGCCGATTGGTCCTCATTCCATACAGTCCGGTAGCTTAATTCACTTTCACAATGTTCCACCGACAGACGACACCCCCAACCACTGCCTTCAACTTCATGCCAGGCAGTGTTGGGTCCGTGTCTGATGGCACCTACTACTCACAGAACGCCTCACCTGCGGCGTCTGTCATGACCGCAAACACAACTCCACCACGGTCTCCTGTGAGACAACATGGTCCGCTCCTCCTCCCCAAGGTCCGAACCCAGGATCAGGTTGCCGAACCGACTGGTGGCCCTGTTAGACATCGCCGGACGACGTCTACTTCCAGCAGTATGGGTTACGGTCCCGCATACAGCCCTTACTCTCGCCCTAGTTCTATGATCCGCCGCGGATCGAGCCCCTTCAACCACCACGCTACCAGTGCAGTTGGCTCTCCAGTCTCGACGGCTTCATACGATCTTGGCCTCGCTACCTCCACCCTTAATTCTCCCATTACCTTCCCTCAGGAGTCTCGCCGAGCTTCCTACGCTGCTCATGGCCGTTCACGCTCCGCCACTGCAGTGCCTCGTCATGCACGCTCTGGCTCCGCTAGTAGCATTGATGAGTCGGTCATTTCTCGCTTTGGCTTTCCCACCTACCGCAACCTTCCATCCTATGTGACTTCTTCAAGTGCCAGTCAGCCAACCATGATCACTGCCATGCCGACCAGCACTTGCAGTGAGCCTAAGGAGGTTACCTACACCACCACGACAACTCAAGACTACACCTTCACTGAGTACGAATCCGCACCAGCTGTCCAATACCCCTTCAACACTGAAGTTAGCTTCGATAGCTTCCCTACCCTGCCCACTTCTTCCCTCTTGCAGTACCTCACAGCATCCAATCCCTCACCCGCACTGGTCAACCGCATCACCAGCGTGCCCCGTGGCACAAACACACATTTCTGGTGGGATATTCGCAATCTCCGCTCTTGGACTGACTTCAACATCTCGACCGTTACTACTTTGCCATCTGTCTTGCCCCTACTTGAAGTCCCAGTCACCACCTCATTCCTCCCCGAGCCCACGCGCCAGGGTATGCAACCAGAAAACCAGTCTTCCCTTCACGACTTGTACACAAACTACTACGCCACCAAAGTCAACGCCGCGCTCAAGGTCGCGCAGGGGAACACACATATGGTAATGCGGCCGTTGAAGTCCCTCCCTGGAATGCGTCCCCAGCCCGACTTCGTCTCAAGCTACCCGTCCGACTACGAGAAGACCATCTACGGCGATTCTCGCGGGCGCGTAGTCGGACTGGTGAAGTGCTACGACCAGTGGAACACAGGCATGCGCGGAGAGAGCCCACCAAAGCAAGTCCTCTACCTGCAGGGCCTCGCGCACCTCCACCGCGTGATGCGCGAGCACGGCTGCCGCTACGGCTTCATCATGACGGAGATCGAGCTCCTCTGCGTCCGGTGCGGCGGACCCTCTTCAGCCTCGACCCCGGACCCCACGACCGTCAACGCCCAGACCGGCGTCCCCATCTTCGGGTACCTCGAGACCTCGGCCCCCATCCGTCTTTCAACTGCCGGTCTCAACCCCGAAACAAACGAGATCCAAATGACGGCCCCCCTTGCTCTCTGGTACCTCCACATGCTCGCCAAGGAGAACCCCTTCGAGGGCATGGGCACCTGGCGCATGGACGTCGGCGGCCCCGCGGCCCTGACGAGGCAGAACTGTCTTGAAAAGGACGCGTGGGTGCCGAAGCCCCAGCTGGGGGAGAAGCGCGAGGCCAAGAGGGTGAGGGGGTGGGTCTTCCCCGAGGAGCCGCTGAGCAAGAGGGAATGCGGGCGTGGGAAGAGGAAGGGTGTCGCGTAGGCCTTCTGAGCACCTATTGCGGTTCTGCCTCCGTGTGCTGGTTGCATGTGAGGACGCTTCTTGTTGTCTCGTTTTCGTCCGAGATGGTTTTTTTTCTTTCTTTTGCTTTTCATGATGGGGTGAGATGGGGTTATGATGCATTGGGTGGCGTTTTCTTTTTTCCGCGAAGCATTTTATGGAGTAGGGACATAGTTAGTTGTCGTTTGAGACACGTTAATTACATTGCATTGTTTACATTCATTCGCGTCTTTTTGCTTTGGGTGTTCGTTGCTGAAGGTGTGATAGCGGCTGTCTGTGATGCGTTGTGAGTTCCTAGAATAGAATCAATTTCTTCGTGTGAACAGGCTATCCGGCGTTGTTTCGCAGAATATGTATGTTGAAATGGTAGATGTGATTGTCGGTACGTTGGGAGTTGCGAGTTGCTCCACTCTAACGATCGGATGATGATCCGAGTGTGCTGCGCCGGGATGTTCCTCTTTCACTAGGTATGTTTGTGAATTAATAACATTGTAGTTACACAGTAAGGTTTTCTGTTATCAATCAATCAAAGAAGGTTGCCCTAGGGTTTTATGCTCACGAAAGTTGAGATGGTAGCAAAGGGTGAGTATGTGCATCCCTCGTACTTGTAGTCACATAAGATAGCCGAACTATAGTTCGTGCCGGAGTGAATTCGATTCGGAGGCGTGCGAAGATACCCAGTGCACACATATATATCCGAGAAAAGAGATAGCTACCGAGGTTGTATCTTGCCCGTCTATCCCTCCACAGCAAGCAATGAAACATGCCGGCTGGTGACGGGGAGTGATGCCCGAAAATGTCACGGTGGTGTCGTGCTCGGGGGTTGGAGGTCAGTGGGCTAAACCTGACTAGGGCGTTTTTCCCATCCATCGCTCGCTAGGTCCCGCTTCTCCTGGCCGCCCGCCTCTATCCCTTTCTCCTTTCCGTGCACACACGCACACACGGCCATGCCTCGCGGAGGACAGCGCTGCATGCAGGCAGGCTTCGATTACGTGAAAGAGTCGCGGGCGTGCGAATCGGAGCTTTGTGGCGCGGGGATGCTCGCGGGGTGATTGGCCTGGATCACCGTCGGCTGGCGGCTTGGCGCTCGATAAGGTATCGGGACGTCATCCGTCCGAGCTCTCACTAACGGCTACTCGCGGTCTGGCGACTGCGCGTGTAGGATTTTGATTCTGATTTTGATTTGATAGTAGAGCGCGCGCTCACCGCCTGCTTCCTCTGCCTTCGTGCTGTACTGTGCTTTCCTTCCCATTGTCGGCCTTTGTCTGCTTTCCACCGCCCACTGCAACGTCCCGAGCAAGCGAGGAAATCCCCCGGACACGGCCCTGTCAGTCTCACGTCCCATGTTACACGGCGAGCAAAATTGACATTGAAGCTAGACATCACCTGGCCCAGCCTCGAATTGGTGGCATTGAGCCCCCAGAGCGGCCGAGATGCGTACCGCAGCCCTCAGAGCAGCTTCGACGCTTGCTCGAGCCACGCGCTCCCCGCGCGTAGGCCACTGTGCCCAGAACCGCTCGCTGAGGCTCTTCTCGACATCCCCCGTCTTCCGCAATGCCGCCTTGAGCCCTACCGCGGCGCGCGACTTCCAAGCCACCCGCCCGGAAGATGTGCTGGAGTCGAAGCTGGACCCCTCGCAGGCTGTCTTGGCCTTCAACGACGTGGATACGTTTCCCCGCAGACACATTGGGCCGTCTGCATCGTCTGTTCAAGACATGCTCGCGACTCTTGATCCTCCGGTCGCGAGTCTGGATGAGTTCGTCAAGGAAGTTATCCCAGACAGTATCCTCTCCGAGCGGACTTTGGAAATTGGTGGAATCTCGACTGATAACCTTAAACCAACCCAGACTCATTGGACTGAAAACGGCGTGCCGGAAAGTATTTTCCTCAGAGAAGCTCAACGCATAATGGACAGGAACGTCCCCGGTGTGAGCTACATCGGGCAAGGATACTATGGAACCAAGGTCCCTGAAGTAATCAAGAGGAATGTCCTAGAGAATCCAGCGTGGTACACTAGCTATACACCTTACCAGCCGGAGATTAGCCAGGGTCGTCTGGAGTCGCTGCTCAACTTCCAAACAATGTTGACGGATCTTACTGGGCTCGGAATCGCAAATGCTTCCGTGCTCGACGAACCGACCGCCGCTGCCGAAGCAATGACGCTATCGCTGGGCTCTCTTCCGTTGGCGCGCCAAAAACGCCAGAACAAGACGCTTCTCGTTTCGGACCGTTGCCACCCTCAGACTATCGAGGTGCTGCGTTCTCGAGCTGATGGCTTTGGTATCAAGATTGAGACCGGCGACGTTTTGGCAAACAGTTCCAAGAGAGTTGAGGAGCTTGGCGATGACTTGGTTGGCGTCCTTGCGCAATATCCCGACACCGAGGGTGCTGTGGAGGACTTCCGCGGGCTGGCAGATAAGGTGCACAAGAATGGTGCTCTCTTCAGCGTTGCTACGGATCTGCTTGCTCTGACACAACTTACTCCTCCCGGAGAGTTCGGCGCCGACATCGCTTTCGGAAACGCACAGCGCTTTGGTGTGCCCCTCGGTTACGGTGGCCCTCACGCTGCCTTCTTTGCTACGTCCGACAAGATCAAGCGAAAGATGCCTGGTCGTATCATTGGTCTGTCGAAGGACAGGCTTGGGAACCCGGCGGCGAGATTGGCGTTACAAACACGTGAACAACACATTCGACGAGAAAAGGCTACTAGCAACATTTGCACTGCCCAAGCTTTGTTGGCAAACATGAGTGCTATGTACGCAGTGTACCATGGACCGGAGGGACTTAAGAGCATCGCAAGACAAGTCGTTGCTGTGACTCGACGTGCACAACAGGTCTTGATCAACTACGGCTACGAGACTGGACAGCGTGGTAAGCTGGACAATGCTCCTGCGCCGTTTGACACGTTCGTGGTTGCTACGGGAGAGAAGACCGATAAGATCATTGCGGAGACGCTCTCGGACAATGTCCATGTGCGAAAGCTTGACGACAAGCATATTGGCCTTTCTTTCGATGAAGCGTCGACTAGCGAAAGTGTTGGACGTTTAATGGCATTTTTCCGCAACGCTGCCGGCGTCGAGGAAGAACAGAGCGTCATCGAAAAGGTTGTCGTCGAACCCCCGACCGGTTTCAAACGCACAAGCGAGTTCCTTACTCACCCGGTCTTCAACTCGCACCATTCCGAGACAGAGTTGCTACGCTACATCCACCATCTGCAGTCGAAGGATCTTTCGCTGGTGCACTCTATGATCCCGTTGGGATCGTGCACCATGAAGTTGAACGCTACTAGTGAAATGGCCCCGGTGTCATGGTCTACTGTGAACAACTTGCATCCATTCGTGCCTTTGGAAAAGGCAGAAGGATATCAGACTATGATCAAGCAGCTAGAAGGTGATCTCGCTAATATCACAGGCTTCCACTCTGTGTCGCTACAGCCCAACTCCGGAGCTCAAGGAGAGTTCGCAGGACTCCGTGTCATTCGAAAGTACCAGGAACAGCAGCCCGGCAAGAAGCGCGATATCTGCTTGATTCCTAAGTCTGCACACGGTACCAACCCAGCCAGTGCCGCAATGGCAGGCATGAGGGTTGTCACTATCAACTGTGACACCGTCACTGGCAACCTCGACATGGCTGATCTCAAGGCCAAATGCGAGAAGCACAGCGAAGAGCTCGGTGCCATCATGATTACCTACCCCAGCACCTTCGGTGTCTTCGAGCCCCAGATCAAGGAAGTCTGCGATATGATCCACCAGTATGGCGGCCAAGTGTACATGGACGGTGCCAACATGAACGCCCAGATTGGTCTCTGCTCTCCCGGTGAAATCGGCGCCGACGTATGCCATCTCAACCTGCACAAGACCTTCTGCATTCCCCACGGTGGCGGCGGCCCTGGTGTAGGTCCCATCGGTGTCAAGGAGCACCTCGCGCCCTTCTTGCCCGGCCACTTGCGGGGCGAGACCGGCGGAGACAAAGCAATCTACCCCGTCAGCGGTGCTCCCTGGGGCAGCGCAAGTATCCTTCCCATCAGCTGGGCCTACATCAAGATGATGGGCTCCGTCGGCCTCACGCAAGCCACCAAAATAACCCTGCTAAACGCCAACTACATCCTCTCGCGCCTCAAGCCGCACTACCCCATCGTCTACACCAACGACAAGGGCCGCTGCGCCCACGAGTTCATCCTCGACATCCGGAAGTTCAAAGAAACGGCCGGCATCGAAGCCATCGACGTAGCCAAGCGTCTCCAAGACTACGGCTTCCACGCGCCCACCATGTCCTGGCCCGTCCCCAACACGCTCATGATCGAGCCCACCGAGAGCGAGAGCAAGCAGGAACTCGACCGCTTCTGCAACGCGCTGATCTCGATCCGCAAGGAGATCGAGGCCGTCGAGAAGGGCGAGCAGCCCAAGGACGGCAACGTCCTGAAGATGGCGCCCCACTCGCAGCTCGACCTCCTAACGGGCGACTGGGACCGCCCGTACACCAGGGAGCAGGCCGCGTACCCGCTGCCGTACCTGAAGGAGAAGAAGTTCTGGCCTGCGGTCACGAGGGTCGACGACGGTAAGTTGCACTCCTGCTAAACGCTTCTTCTCCCTTTTTCTTTCTTTCTTTCTTTCTTTCCGCCCATCCAGAGCTAACGCAGCACAGTCTGGGGCGACAGCAACCTCTTCTGCACGTGCGCGCCGCCCGACGACACAGAGGACATCAACAAGGCCATCGACGCGCCGCAGCCGACGTAGACGCCCATTACGCCACGCCACCCCATCTAAACCCCATTGTACATATGTCCCGTGTTGCATTTTCTTCCCTTTCAACCAACTTCAACAGCGCTGGCGTTTGGTGTTTTGTTTTTTTTTTCCCGTGTGCCTCTGCAATGGGGCTGCGAGCTTGCTTGGGAGCGAGCATGGATTGGTTGCATTTATGGATGGGTTTGGGCCTTTTCTCGCTATATTCAACATGCGGGGCGACGCGACGCGAGTGCGTGTTCTTGATAGATCAGGTAGTTGTTTGAGTGAGAGATGTGATTTGAATGGTGGCTGTGCCGATGAAGTGCGTGTTTCGATGCTGGTGATGCGGTGAGTTGGTTACTTACTGGCGAGACGGGGCATGGTGTGAACGAAGGAGCTCGTGTTTATTGACCTGAGTGGCCTCAGCGCTGTGACTGAACGAACAGCCGACAAAAACGAGCTCCCTCGAACCACTTGAGCAATGCTACGACGCTGCAAATCCAACAAAGCAGAGAACATATTCTATTCTAAAAGCGTCTACAATAGCAACATAGTCCCCCATCCCAATCTATCTATCTATCTATCCGACACCATCTCACGAACCAAACGCCCCAGAACGCCGCGCTGAATGAACCGCGAAACAACCCACCCATCTACCCACTCCCTTATTATTCTACGCGCGCCATCTCCGCCAAAGCCCCTGCAACCAAGCACCCTGCACCCACAAGTTCAACTCTGCACCCTCAGCACGCCCTCCGTCGCCCTCCGTATCTCCTCCTCCACGCACACCGCCCTCCTCCTCCCCATCTTCTAAAATAACGCTCCACTCCGCAACCGTGCCCCCCGCCCACGCACTCGCATTCCCCAGATTGCCCCTGATCCCCAGATGCACGAACCGCCCGCTCCACACCCTGTCCTCCCCGCTTAGCGAAATATTCGTCTGATTGCCCTTAACAGGCTCGATGAGCGTCGCGCGCTCGGGATCCCACGGCTCGCTAACAGTGACCAGCCCCGCCGTGACGTTCCTCACGTCGTTGCCGATACCGTCTTCGAAGGGCGGGACCGTCGAGTTGGAAACGAGGACCTCGAAGTACGTCGGTGGTTGCGCGCCCCAGTCGAAGAGGATGCGAGATATGCGTGCGAAGGACGTGGCGCGCGTGTCGACCGTGAGGTAGTTTGTGCGGGATGCGTTTTCGGGCTGCCATTTTGTGGACGAGGCGCCGTCGATGGCGGCGAGGGGGAATTGCCCGGGCATGTTGCTTTGGTACGTGTTGCGTACTATGGGCTTGCACTGGAGGATGTTGCCTGCTAAGGTGGGGGTTTGGCCGAGCATGCGGTTGGGGAGGACGAGTTGCTTGTTGGGGACGAGGGTGAAGGTTCCCGGGCGTGTGCCGAGGGTTACGGGGATGCTGGTGGCGTATGTGGGGTTTGCTGTGTCGAGGATTTTGTTGGGTATGCGGGTGAGTGTGGTGTGTGTGGTGTTTGAGGTGGCGTTTATGCCGTAGCCTTGCCAGTAGAAGGTCCGGTAGTTTAAATGGGGGATCTGAGGTGGAATGGAAGGGTCGATGTCGAGTCTGTCAACGAACATGCGTATACCGAGATAACCAAATATGCCAATGCGATTTGCGCCTCCCATGCCGGTAAGGAAAGGGAAGGCTGGGTGCGTGCCGCCATTTAAGTGAAAACTGTCGATCATCTGCTCTGAATATTGGAACCACGGAGCTCGAGCGTACGGCTGAGAAGAATAAATGTCGTAGGTATAACTGGAACATCCCGAAGGCGATATCTCATTGGCAACAATGCTGAAAGCAGCGTACGTCATTCCAGGTCCGTCGGGAGATTGTTTGTTCGCATAATAATCAAGGTCCACAAGGCTGTATGGGTTCTCGTAGTTCAGGATATCGTCGATCAAGACGACATCTGCCTGTTTGACGACCGATGATCCGTTCATGGAAGCGTACTCCATCACAATACCAGCTTCTTCATGAACGGGCAGACGCATCTGCGCGGATATTTTGTTCCATGTCTCGTTCTGAGGTAGGCCAAACATGCTGTTAAATTCGTTCGTCTCGTTCAGGTGCCTTTGAATGAGTGCAGTAGTGAACCCGACATTATTGACATTGTTCGCGTACTCGTCCGGGTCGGTGGCGTTCATCAGCTCGTAGTATCCAGAAGTCTCATTGTAATCAACTACTTCGCCATAAAAATAAGCGATGTCGTTTGCGATTGGAAGGAAGGTCTCGTTGAACCGCTTGGAATCCCCGGTTATAATAAAGTGATTGCGGAACGCTATCGCGATATCACCATTGATGTGGTATTCGTAGTCGAAACAGGGACCACTGGCTGTGCAGTTACCATAGCGCCCGCTAGTCCATGGGAATACAGCGCCTCCAGTAAACCTGCCTGTCTGATTTTTGGAAGAGGCAAAGGCCGTCTTGACGTTTTCCTTCGCTTGGGGATGCATTGCGACGCGGTAATTGACAATGTTCTCAATGTGCCATGGATGGGACAGCTGCAAACCAAGCGCCATCCACGTTTCGGCATCCCAGAAGACAAGCCCACCGTAGCAATCTGATCCAAGACCGCACACGGGTATGCTGTGCACATTCAAGCGAGGATTGTATTCCGCAGCGGCGATTGCATTCGGACCAACTGTGTTTTGCAGAATCATGAAAGGGTTGGTGACAGACGTGACATGAAGCTCTCGAATGTGGGGATCCGCAGGTATCGTACCGTTTGGATAGTTGTATCTGTCAACGGAATCTTGGGTCATGATAGATTCCCACTCCTCGACGTGTGAATGCCTAAGTGCAAAGAAGCCTGCGTTTGCTCCTGCAACCGATGCCGCTACAGCAGTCTTTTTGGGGTCTTCAAACGCATCCGAAGAAGCCACTCCAACGTACTTGCTGACTTCGATCCTTCTACCGCCGACAAGATTGATGTCGACTGATTGGCCAACGGACGATATATGGGTACTACCGTAAATTTCATCGTTGATTTCCGATCTTGTGTGGATCTCGTCAAACTGGTCGCATTGAAGGGTTGAAGCAACATACGCGGTGATATCGGTCGCGTTCTTCGGTCTGACTGCAGACCAAATGGTAGGCGATCCCTCTTCATAACTCTTTTCCACAAAGTCCGCACGAACGGCGCTAGTACCATCGATGACATCGTACACGGTCAGATTCAGATCGCGGTTCGACTTGAGTCTTAGTTGAACAGCGGCTTGGTTGACGTAGAGCTTGTGTACGAACATTTCGTACTCGACATTGACAACGGTACCAGTGTTGTTCCCAGGCATCCAATCGAACGACCATTGCAGTAAACCACCCTTCATATCGAGTCTTGTTGTAAACCGGGATATATCTTTCGCGCTAGTAGAAGCGTTCAATATTGCATCGTTTGCTTTGACGATTAACCCTGCCCAGTGGGGAATACCACTCAAGAAGCTGTCTCCCCCATACTGATCCAACCAGGGGTAGTTCGTGCCGCCATCCCTATCGTCGGCATCGTAGAACCCAGCTATGGTCGCAAAAGTTTGCCGTGTGTTGAAAAGCGGCCAACCATTGAAATTGTCTCCCATGACTGGTTCATCAATTTCAAAAAAAGGACCAAGAGCCGCTAGGTTGATGCCTAGGTAACCGTTGGCAAGTGACATGCGAGACTGATAATGCGCTTGGTCGAGTTGGGTTGCCACGATTTCCCAGCGCTCATCATTCCATTCGACACCGTCGACATCGGCCACCTTCTGCATAGAGAAGCTCACGGCGACCAATGGCACTGCTGCGGATATGAAAACATTTCGTACCCGCATTGCTATGAATAGATAGTGTATTGGTTACAGGGGGGGGGAAAAGAGTGTGAGAAACCAATCGATAAAGGCTCCAGGGTACAGCCTCGCAGTAAATTCAACCCCAGGCGTGGCTTAAAAATACAGAAAGCGGGGCAGTGAAAGGGGCCGGCATCAATCCAGAAACGCGGTTGCGCTGAACGTTGAATGTCCGCGCAGTGAAAGATCAAAGATGTGAGGATGACGGCAGCCCAAAAGCGAAGGGCGGTGAGGGATCGGAAGACTTGCTAGTCGTTTCTTTCTATTCACGCGGTGTTTTAGCAGGTGTGACGGGAGCTGTGCTGACTCGAAAGGCGAAGCACAAAGCTACACAGTTGCGAAGAGCATCAGGCTAGTTAAAGCAGGGTCCGACTAGACGTGTGACGCTTGTGCCCTGGGCTCGTGATGGAATGCCGCTGCGATCTGCACCACGTCCGAGGAGACGCTAGCGTAGCAGATGCCAAGCCTGCAACATGCGGAAAGATTGACGCAGGAACGAGCCAACGCGCATCCCGTGCAAGACGAGAGCGATACGTTGACGTCATGCCGAGCAATGAATGTCAAACCGTGGAAAGCAAATTCAGTCATGACAAGTTCAAAGCTAGGTTCAACCGTGGGCCGGTCCTTCACATAT
The DNA here is from genome assembly GCA_019828545.1 of Paracamarosporium sp. OC-R06-R3. NCBI lineage: Eukaryota > Fungi > Ascomycota > Dothideomycetes > Pleosporales > Didymosphaeriaceae > Paracamarosporium > Paracamarosporium sp. OC-R06-R3. The sequence continues at coordinate 129,684 of JACVRA010000044.1, read as the reverse complement.
GTAGAACGTCCCAGTGAACGCACGGCCGTGTTCACGACCGTCCTTGCAGCGATTTCACAGTGTCACAATAACACACTTCACAGCAAAGCATTCTCTTCACGCACAAGACGTGGCTAAATACTAGCCCTTCTAGGCGCCATGGTCCGCCTCAGATTCTTCTCCTTCTCTGTCTCCTCATTGACAGGCAGCACCCCCTTCTCCCTCAACCCCGCCAGATACTCCTTCCCATACTGATATCCAACCTGGTAAATCTCATCAAACTTTGCGAAGTCCAGCGTGCCATATGGATCGATCGGCGGCCGCATATATCTGCAGCCAGGCGTGTTTTTGGCCCTCTCCAACGCGTCGTATGAGGATACGTATGCGAGACGGGACTGGATCTCGGATAACGTGGGTGGATTTGGGTAGGAGCTGAAGGGGTTCCAGCGGTTCACTAGAGCCCAGAAGCCTGAGAGCGAGTCGCCAAAGGATTGTGGCGTGTCGTCGTCGAGGGAACCAACATCCACCGCAAAGATGACATCTGCACCCAGAGACTTCATGTGCGAGACGGTGAGATTGTCGACGTAGCCACCGTCGAGAAGCATGTTGTCGTTGTCACATAGGGGCGGTAGAAGACCTGCGAGGGACATCGACGCCCGCACGTAGCGCCAAACGTAGCCGCTGGTATGCACTTCCGACCGACTTTTGCTGATGTTGGTTGTGTTGCAGTAGAATTCCAGCCAAAAGTCTTCAATCTGCGAGTTGCCGAAGGTCTTAAAGATGCCACGGTTGAACTCGTGACCGGTTGTGTACGATGCACTGTATCTGTCAGGTATATGCTGTCATGTGGGACGTGTGCTAACTTACGATGGATATGTAAGGTCGAGAGCAAACCTCCACATGCTACCCATGCGACCAGCGAACTTCTTAGCCCTCCCGTACATCGGAACAACATCAGCATCCCAAGCGTACAATGCACCGATGAAAGCACCGATGGACGTCCCGCCCACGATATCGATGGGTATGCCAGCTTCCTCTAATGCACGGATGATGCCAATCTGCGAAATGCCTCGAGCGCCACCTCCACCTAAAACCAAGCCAACAGACTTGCCACACAGCCTTCTTGCCAGGCGATGAAAGTCACCCTTGAATGGTGTATCCGCAGAGTACAGCGGCGTCTGGCGAACTCTACGCGATGTATACTTCTGGATTTCGGCCTGCAACACTTGCACACGCTGTTTCAAAGCAGTACCGAAACGACGTCCTATCGGATGTACTGGCTCGACATTGGTACGGAACGGCATCTGTACGTGATGATGGCTCCCGTTCACCCACGGACGGTTACGTAGCCATTTTCGTGTAAGCCCTGAAGGGCAATATTTTTCGGCATGCAGCAAAACAAGCTCTTTCCGGGCAGTGGTCTTCGTCGTAAGAAGAAAGCGCTCATATTCCCCTATGTTGGGTGAGCCCTCTGTGAGTCCGACCAGCAGGATGCAGTCGGCTTGACTTATGCAAGTTTGAGTCCACGGAGATTTGACCGGTGTATCCGCAACGTACAGGACTAGACCGTATTTCTCTTCCAGATCAGCAAGGTATTGAGATACCTTCAGCTTACCCATACGGTTGAAAGCATGACGGCCCAGATGGTTCAAAATAGCCGCCTGGTTAAGAGACACCACACCGTTTGGAGTGCCAATCTGGTTCAGGGCGGTCATCAACCGGCTAGCAAATTCCACTACTGGAACTCCGGCTGTCACGGGGAGTATTGTGACCGTGCGAAGATTGACTGTAGATGAGACTTTGCTGCGGGTAGCCGTTGAGCGAAGCTCTTTGCTTTGCTCGTGCAATGGGTCTTCCATCAACGCTCGCATGCGGGAAGCGATGATTTTAGATATCTTGATGGTGATTCCAGGATGCTCCAGAGCGAGACTATTGAACAGCGTCTTGGGAAATTTCGCAACTTCGGTATCACGTATGGCGTGTAATGATCCGGGGCGTGTTGACTCAGTAAGAACCTCAAGTTCTCCAACACTGTCACCCTGGCCGTATTCACCAATAACTTTCATGTTATTATTTTCGCCGTCCTTGATTGCTCTAAGACGTCCATTGAGAACGATGTAAATGGCATCACTTTCGTCTCCTTGGTTGTATATCATTTGACCGGCATTGACTTGGACCCACTCCAGAGCGAAGTCAATGTGTAGAATTAGCCTAGGCAAAAGAGTCGTCAAACGTTTAGCCATAGTCAACAAGACTACCGGATATCGATCGACAATTCGTTCAATCGATGCTCGGGGCAAGAAACCAACATAGACATCTGTCTTCGCAGTGACATCCACAAAGGACCTGTAAGATGAGACGGTTCCAAGATATCCCGCAAGGCCACCTGGTTTCGTGAGGAACAGACTCTTCCTTGACTTTTTGCGTTTTGCCTGCTCAGGCAGGTTCAGGAACGAGGATGAGGTGGCATTGGTTGACCGTTTAAGAGATGGCCCTCCAAAGAGTTCGGCATCAGTAGTTCCAGGGGTCGATGGCAGAGTACCGAGCACGTTATGTTCTTGGTGATCTTCCTCGACAGGTACGCCAACATCAAGAAATCCATCGATGACATAATAGAGACCTGGATTTCTCTCACCCTGTTCTACAAGCACGGCACCTTTGGGAAAATATACGATTTCAACATCATTGACAATCTCCTCTACGAGATTGTGGCCAGTGACGCTCATGGTAGACTGCCCGGAAGCAGAAATCATTGACTCAGTATCACCGTCACGAGATGCTTCGTACGGGTCGATGAAACCAAAAGCGTTACTGAAAATAGCTTTTTGTCGCTTTGCGTCAAAGGATACAAGGCGTGGAGACTGTTCGACCGACATGGATTTGGGTATAGGGTTTTCAAGGTCGGTCAATCCGATGGCTTTGAACATACAATCAAGCACAGACTCTCTGAACACGGTAGCTTCGTCAATGGATTCTTGGCGACGTAGTGCAGCTGGTCTGGCTAGCGGCGACGCGAAAGGGTTGAAAGCACCTACGTCAAGCGGGGTTTTCGCATCACGCCGATCTTGATGTACCGGTTGGGAGAAGCTGTAACGTCCTGTTCTCCCAGCACCTCGCGGAAGGTGCGTGTTCGTTAAGAGGTCACCTGCGCTGACTCTGTCTGTACCACCAGCAGGCTCCGGGGTCATTGGTCTATTATGGCTTTCAGCACTGATGTCTACAGACGATCCACGGATCGCAGCAAGTCGAGCATGACCAGCGGTCCCCTTCCTGAAGGCTGAATTTGATCTCTTTCTTCGACCCGCACCAGGGTTGTGGAGTGCTATGCCTTTCATGCCTTCTTCTGGTCCGGTGCGTTCTGTCTCTTTAGCGAACCTATCCTTCAATCTCTGTAGGGCAGAGTCGCGTAGAAAACCAGGTAGATCGTATGTAGTGTATGAATTCATAAGTTTCTCAGTGCGCAGAACCTCGCTTGTGAGTCCTAGATATGCGTGGCCAGTTGCAAGCGTGACTCGCTGCAAACGAGTTAGAATCACCTGGACAATATGCGCTGTTGCTTTGGGATAGACACGAGTCAAACGACGGAAGGCTGTAGCGGGAATGATTGCAATAGTCGTATCCTCTTTCGCTCTTGCGACGATATCGGGATGAGCCGATTTTGTCTTCGACTTGGAACGAGATTGAGAAGAGGGATTTTCTCTCTTTGATTTATGAGCTGGTCCATCGGGAGCGGTCGCATCTAACGAAAATGGTGGAACGCTTTGAAGACGGCCACCGGCAGTAGGGCTCGCAATGCTCGATGCCCTGCGGTGGAGTAGCCCGGCTGGAGGCGTTCCTGGTGTGTCTGCTGGAGTTTGTGGCCGAGAATCGTCGAATGCGAAACTGCTATTCCTCGAAATGGAAGGGCGCACTGGTCTCTCTAGTGGCGTAGCTGGTACACTGGAATCTGCGCCTCCGTCTTCGGAATCCTCGTGGCGCAGCTTCACGTCCTCGGTGAAGAGAGACAATATCGAGAATAGGGAGGACATGGGGGCGCCGTTCTTAACTTCTGTGAGAAGCTGGTAACCTTGACGATGACTGGAGTTTTCTGCGCCGTCTCTGGTTGCTCCACTTGGCACACCGTCATCTTCATCGGAATCTGCGCTATCACGGTTCGACTTGACGAAGATCTGAACCAACCCATCCACCACCAAACAGAAGCCCTTCTCTTCTTCCAGCAGAATGGTTTCTCCGGCGATCAGCTTCCTCGTCTGCATCGTCCGCGTGAGCTCGTGGAACACTGGTCGCTCCAGATAGCCAAACACTTTGATGGCGCTGAGAAACTCATCCAGATAATTGGACAGGCCCCTCTTAGAATCGCCTTCTTGGGTATCTGGGAATATTTCGATTTGAGGTTCGTCGCGTTGGGGTTCAGGCGGGAGCCTTGTGTACATGGTCATGAAGCGGTATCTCACCAAGTAGCTCACTGTAGACACGAGGAAGACAGCTATTAACAATCTATTCCTATTAGCTATGCTCGACACATCAGGACGAAGAAGCGTACAAGGTCGTGAAGTTCATAGTGAACGTCAAGCTCATAGAGAATAACGTAAATAGCCATGTTGGCAAAGTGATGGACGTAAAGGTAATAATCCAATACAAGGCGCCGGGTAGCACGCTCAAGACAGTGAGGATAACCCGCGCGAGGAGACCAAAAGTTGAAGATGACGTGGGTTTCTCGACAGCCTTGGCCGTAGCTGATGCCGTCTGCAAAGCGTCTGCCACATTAGAGAGCGAGGAGGGCAAGCTGGCCGTGACGGAGCTCGCGGCAGATCTCACAGCTTCGGCGGCGGCACCGGGCATGATGAACTACAGGGAACGGGGACGCCAGAATGAGCTGAGCTTTCTCACGGCGGGCCGTCAGCGAGTGGAAGAGTCGACGAAAACCGCGAAGAGGTGTAGAGCGACATCCGAGGCATGGTGGGCGGTGAATGTGCGGCGGGCAGGAATCTGGCAGTGGGGGAAGAGCAAGGTCATTTTCTTGGCACCTACTCCAAACGCCCGCGGCGCATCTTCACGCGCATCCACGAAAACGCGCTTCACATCGCGCCGCCCATTGGCCCACCATGCCACCCTTCAAAGATGAGCAGATTATTGTGTGTTCCGCGTCACCTCTCTTCGCAATTCTAATAGTACTAATCCCCCTCCTACAGATCATCGCGCCCGGCTCGGAGACGACGCTCGCACAGCTAGGCCTGCCTGAGAGCTTCACCCCCGCCCGGCTTCGCATGCGCTCGCGCATGTTCCCTGCTGAAAAGGCTGGAGAATGGGAGCCATACAAGGTGCGCCGACGGAACGACAAACCTGCACAGCCGGCCGATGGGCCGCAAGATGGTGCACAAGAAGGCGACGAGAGTAAAGCAATCGCAAACGAGGCCGAAGACGAGATCATCTACGAAGAGGATCGTGTATCTGAAGAAGGAGCGGTGTGGCCCATAAAGGAAGGCAAGGTCGTCGACTGGTCGTGCTTCTTCGCTCTCATTACTCATGTATACAACGCGCTCAACCCGCCGTTTCATACCCCGATACTCCTGATTGCGCAGCCCGTATGGACGCCCAAGGAGCACGAAAAGCTTACACAGTTCTTCTTCGAAAAGTTCAAGACTCCAGCTTTTGGCCTTATGGATGCGGCGCTCGCAACTAGCTGGGCTTATGGTGTACACACTTCAACGGTTGTAGATGTAGGCAAGGAAAAGGTGGACGTCACTGCTATAAGCGAGTTTATACCACACATCCAAGGACGTGTCATGTCGTTGGCCGGCTGCGGAGGAGAGGCGCTTACCCAGGGTCTCCTTGCGAAGCTCATACCAAGAAGCTGGAGCCGAGACATGTGCGAGCAGCTTAAAAAGAGCCCTATATGCGAGATTCTCCCGGCTGGTACTCCCCTGCCAGGCACTAAGGAGGCAACCGAAGAGGAAAAAATCACAAATCCTGCTGCGGCTGCATCAACAGGCGCCCCTGGCTCTGGGCCCGCGGCTGCTTCCGCCATTGGTAATGCTCCGCGAGGCCCTGGAGCAGACACTGAGGTTGGTGAAGACACTAACAACGATGACGAGGGCGTCTTGGACGTTGCCAGCATTGTCACCGGAGGCAAGATGGAGGAGTATCTGGCCAAGAAGGAGAAGGAAAAGCAAGAGAAGGCGAATGCGAAAAAGAAGGGTGGCGCGGAAGCTGCTGCTGCTGCGACTGCAAACAAGCCCATAAGACTCCCCAACTCAAAGCGCGAGAGGTCGACGTTCCTTTACGAAGACCACCGCTTGCTCGACAACCTCAAGAACATGAATCTGGGAAGTGAAAAGCTGGCAGAAATGCAAAGCCAACTTGACGAGGGTCCGCAGAAGCATAACGAAGGCGCGAATGGGGAGCTAAATTCAGCGCCGGAAACCAACGGTAACGTCGACGCAGGGAACGCCAACAGCCGATCAGGGCCGATAAGAAGGGAACTTGAAGTGGGGACGGAGCGTTTCATGGCAGCCAGCAACGGTGTGCTTGAGAGGATAGCAGATGCTGTGCACCGAACCATCTCTTCGGTGGATGAAGTGAACAAGCGTAGCGAGCTCTGGGATTCCTTGATCATTTGCGGTAACGGATCAAGAGTTCGAGGTGTGTATCGGGCACTATCATGACCAAACAAGAAAGACTAACCCTGAGCAGGTTTCAAAGAGGCGCTCCTCTCCACCATCCAGTCCAAGTATTTGATATCTCCTTCCTCTGCCACAATATTCACTTCTGAAATTCCCTCCAACATCTCCACACCTGCTGGAACGGGCGCCAATACGCCCCAACCACAGCTCGGACCCCATGGCGGTGCTCCGTCGCATGTTAACCCCCTCCTTTACGCCGCTACTACCGCCCAAACACAGCACCTTATGCCTCATAACCCCATTTCCCATCTACCGGGTTTGTCGCACAACGCGCACTCCTCGCATGGCCAGACACCTACCTCCATTAAATTAGTAAAGCCGCCGGAATACTTCCCGGAATGGAAAGACGTCGGCTTTGATGAGTCGGCATTCCTGGGCGCCCAGGTTGCTGCCAAAGTCATCTTTGTGGTGGACCAGGGACAGAGCAAAGGCTATATGACAAGGCCGGACTACAATGATCAGGGGCCTACTGGTATTCACGACTATGCGTTGTGATCTCCTCTTACTGTCGTACTGAGGTTGGAGTTTGGTGGCACTGGATATCCTTGACTTGGGTCTTAAGCAATAACGAGAGACTAGCTTCTCCGCGGTAGGCGTTTACTATATTTCTGTAGAGAAAAAGTATTGAGACTCTTAGTTTCCAGCCAACCCTCAGCCCCAAATACGAGGAGTCGTGCATGCTCCACGTAAGAATGTAGTACCGAGGCCGTTCTAGCAGTTGATGTTGTGTTTCGTTGCGTCAGTTGTACCGCGGTGACCTCCGATAGCCGATACAGCCACGTGCCATGGCAATCCGTTTTTGGAAGTACGCTAACCAGATAGTCGTTCAGCTCCAAAAGCAAACCCACCGATTCCACAGGCAAGCCGCGGCGCGCGGTATCATAGATAAAGGCTTCACGCCCATCCCTTGTTTCCTTTTTCTCGGTTTGGCCTTTATAAAATTATCTGTGCAGTCATGATCCGTTAAAGTTGCTGTATTTTCGCCCACGATTCTCATCGGAAGTACCATTGTCGGGATCTTGTGTTTCACTTGTACATCAACACCAACCGTCTTTGTTAGAAACTCCATAATGGCGGCTTCCGTTCCCATTACTAAGACCATATATTGCGGTGCTTTTGCACATTGTGTTGCGCTCGCGGATTTAGAGGTCTGTTCCAAAGGAGCCATTGGTGTGGATGAGCGGGGTGTGATTCGGTTCGTTGAGAAAGAGATAGCACTAGACGACGTGAGGAAAAAACATGAGGGATGGACAGATGCGCGTGTGGTGAGAGTAGAAGATGGTTTCTTCTTCCCAGGTTTTATTGGTGAGTAGCTTCCTTAACGAGGGGATTCGAGGTGGATGAAACGTGTATACGAACAAGACGGGACCAGTATACGGAATCATCCAAACAGGGAGAATTGGACAACATACTGATGCCGTTCAATTGTGGCACATGTGACATCGTAGATTACGTTGCGAGAAGGTGTACTAATGTCTAGGTCAAGACGTTCGTACTAAACCTGATCTACATGTGCTTCATGGAACCCCTGTCACGGTTGCGCTCGTGTTCCAGCCCTACAAGGAGATACATGCTAACAACTCCAGATACTCATACTCACGCCCCTCAACACCCCAACACCGGTCTCTTTGGCAAAACAACCCTCCTCGACTGGCTTTCCACGTATACGTTCCCACTGGAATCATCATTTTCCTCCCTCGACAAAGCTTCTCGCATTTACACCAACTTCGTCTCGCGTACCCTGTCCCACGGCACTACTACCTGCGCTTATTTCGCGACACGCCACGTTGAGGCGACCAATCTTCTCGCTGATATTTGTCTCGCGCGCGGGCAGCGTGCCCTCGTTGGTCGTGTGTGCATGGATCGCCTTAGTCCGGAATACTACCGCGATGAAAACGTTGAGAGCGCGGTGCGAGACTCCAGAGCATGTGTCGACTATGTAAGGAGTATTGATGCGGAGGGCGAGATCGTAAGACCAATCGTTACACCCCGATTTGCACCAAGCTGTACTGCTCCATGTCTAGCTGGTCTGGGCAAGGTGGCGAAAGAAACAGACGCTTTCATTCAAACACATGTATCCGAAAATACATCGGAGTGCGAGCTTGTGAAGGAACTGTTCCCAGATTCGGAATCCTATACGCATGTGTATGATGAAGCATCGCTTCTAACACCTAAGACCATCCTTGCGCACGCTATTCATCTCTCACCTCAGGAACGAAAATTGATAAAGGAAAGGGGGGCCAAGATAAGCCACTGTCCAGCTTCCAACACCGCGCTAACCAGCGGCTGCTGTCCCGTCCGTGAACTTCTAAACGAGGGCCATACAATCGGCCTCGGCACAGATGTAAGCGGTGGATTCTCCCCTTCGATCCTCGAAGAGGCACGCCACGCCATCTGGACATCTCGATTTGTGGCCATGTCCTCGCCCTCTGCTCCCGCCTCGACCCTTAACAACGCCGCAAAGTTGTCCACAGCAGAAGCATTATATCTCGCTACCCGCGGTGGTGCTGCAGTTGTTGGACTCGAGGATAAAGTTGGAGGGTTTGAAGTGGGCAAGGATTTCGATGCGCAAATGATACGCTTAGGCAGTGTCCCGGAAGCGGGAGATGGAAATGGAGCGTTTGACAAGAATGGGGCTGGTGGGCCGGTCGATGTGTTCGGGTGGGAAAGCGCGGAGGAGAAAGTAGAGAAGTGGGTGTATAGTGGTGATGATAGAAACTGTGTTGCTGTATGGGTTAGGGGTAGGTTGGTGCATGAAACTGCGAGGTTCAAGGCTTAGAAGGTGGTGATTCACATAGACTAGAAATTCGCCGTCCGCGCGGTATATTGGCTCGAGACAAATGCGACATGGGTAAGTTTGTGTGTACAGCTTATAGAATTGTTGGTACTTGAAGCGATTTTGTTGTCTAACACCAAGCATTGCTTTCCGTCAACCACAGAAAATCTAGGCATGGAAAAATTCGGACGAAATATGCAATACGGCCAACTGCGAATTTTCCGGTACTATAAATCCTGTATACAGGTGGCATCCACAGTCCTACAGTAATGATGTCTTCAAGTCACGCTATCAAGTTCATGAACATATATTAGGTCCGGACATATATGATACTGCAAGAATTCTCTACGGACGGTTCAAGCTGGACGCTATGCTATCTTAGTCTTCTGTTCCCGAATCGTCCATCATTTTGGGAACATGGTGTGTACCAAGTTAGTAGTGGATCAACACATCAATAAAGACCGCAGGTGGGCCATCCTGCATACACGCCTGGCGCACAATACATGTCCATTGACTAGCGTTAACATGAAACGCCAAGTATATGTCAAAACAATGCCTAGAAATCCTTCAAGCGGCGGAGACTGAATTTCACCGAGGTGTGGCTGGTAAATTTCACTCGGTTTTCCGCAATCGCCAAAATCGATCATGTGTACGGGACGAACTACAACAAAACACGTCAATGCAGTGATCGACACCAAATATCGAACAAATTGGTCAATTGACAGTTTATCCTCCAGTTACAATCATCAAACGGATGCTTCTGACTTGGTGTGTCGTCTGGTGTTGGAGTACTGTACCAATCATCAGATGTTTCTAGCCACAACTAAGTCCCAACAGCCACCGCACGTCTCCTGTTCTTTGCGATAGCGCTGCAAAGCGAGCTCTACAAGCGCCTTGGCCTGTCACCCAAAAACCCTTCCTCATCTAATAACAATCCGATGCTTATCGGCTTTTAGGAAGCCTCGGAGGATGTGGCCTGACTTAGTATTGTCGTGCCGCGCTGGGCAGGAGCGAATGTCATCTTCCAAAATGTACAAATGCAGTGTGCGGGACATAAATTCAGCACTCTTCATTCTGTCCTTCATTCCCTACTTCTTGCTTCACCTTTGCTAGATCCAGGTGATCTTTGTCAATATTTCTAACCGTTACTTTCGTTTTTGACATTGTCAACCAAAGACTTTCTTGTTCAAGATGAAGTTCACTCAAGTTCAGCTCGCGGCTCTTGTCGCTAGCATTGCGTCCTCGCAGACTCTCAACATTCCTACACCGGCTGGTAGCGTTGTTGCGCTCTCCGAGCCTTCTGTCATCACTGGCAGTGAAGACTTCGGCAACAAGGAGTTCGATCGCGGCCAACCCTGTGATTCAGATGAAGACACGGGGTCTGACAACGCTGTCTTCATTCTCGAGGACGGTGCAAGTATCTCGAACGTCATCATCGGCGCTGATTCGCTCGAGGGTGTGCACTGCAAGGGTATGTTGACCCTCCACGAGTGTGGACCGATACTGATTTACTCCAGGCTCTTGCACACTCACCAATGTCTGGTTCCGTGATGTTTGCGAGGATGCCATCTCCATCCTCGGTAGTGGTGAAGCTACTATCGTTGGAGGAGGTGCTCAGGAAGCCAAGGACAAGGTCGTACAACATAACGGTGCTGGAACAGTGACTATCAAGGACTTCACCGTTGTCAACGCAGGCAAGCTGTACCGCAGCTGCGGTGACTGCACCGACAACGAAGCTAAGTCTCCCCGCCACGTCATCGTCGAGAACGTTCGCGCGTACGGTATGACCTCCGACCTTATCGGCATCAACTCAAACTTCGGCGACACCGCTTCTATCACTGGTTCCTGCGGTACCACCAAAGCCGTATGCCGAGAATACAAGGGCGTGAACAAGGGTGATGGCGATAGTGAGAAGCTCGACACGAACGACAGCTGCGAAGGCGACCAGGGTAAGCTGAGCAAGCTCCCTGAATGCGGTGCCGATGATGCTCTGCCTGAGACTGAAGCTCCTACTGAAAGCGCTGCTCCCGTTGAAGATGAGCCAGAAGAGACTGCCGCTCCCAGCCCCACTGATGTTGAGGAAGTCCCAGAGGAGACTGAAGCACCCGCAGAGGGTGACGAGGATGAAGAGCCTGTAGCCACTGCTGTCCCCGAAGTGACCGCCGCACCGACAACTCTTGTCACCAAGACCAAGACTGCCGAGGCCGCAGCGACTGGTGGATCTTCCAGCGGCAGCGTTGCCAGGTGGGGACAGTGCGGCGGCACTGGTTACACTGGTTCGTCCTCTTGCGCAGACGGTGCAACTTGCACCGAGATGAACCCTTACTACTCGCAGTGCTTGTAGTTGCTAAGGGAGAGGTGTGTAGAAGGCGATTGCTGTGTCGTTTCGATTAGGTATCGCAGCCTTTGGGCAAACTTTCTCTGTATATGATTTGCAACTTATCATTAGTGAATAAACCTATTGAATAGTCTTTGCCAGATGGTGTGCGTGATGTTCATGTCTGTTGACGCTGGAGTGCATATATGGAGAAAGGGTATCGGAAAAGGTTCTGACTGACGCATGTGCGAGGTGAAGACGAACTCATAGTTTAAGTTATCCCTCAACAAGAACATGATTAAGAATGTTTCAAGTGTACTACATGATCCTCCGCTACGACTTTCCCGATGTGACTTGGAATCCGCAGTGATACCCTCAAGCGTTCCAATCCACCCACGCAGTATTTCCCGCTTTGCCGCTTTTGAAGAACTGGAATACCTTTTTGGGGCTTGAGTACGGCTGCCACTGCTTTTCGATCAAGACACGCGTTACATTGCCCTCGATCCTGCCGGTCTTGTTCCACCCCGGACCGTAGGTCTTATACTCTGCCATAAACGTCCAGTTGCTGACCCTCGGGTCGGACGTGCTCCAATCAATATACCCGCTCGGCTTTATCGATGCATCGAGATACGTATTCGCAAAGATCGACCGGTGTTGTGCATTCCACGGACGCCCAAGAGCACACTTGCCTACCATAGCCGGAGCGATCGACGAGTTAGCGGCGACAACATTCGAATCGTGGATGTAGACGCCAAATTTGTTCTCGTATGTGGTATTGGTGCCCTTCCAAGCTGTGATACCACCACCGCAGCTGCGCATGAGGAGATCGGAGTCTTCGATCCAGAGGGTGCCGAAACCGTAGAGGAAGTCTGTCTGACCAGCTATCTCAGACCTGTAAATGTAGCTGTTGGCCAGCTTGCCCACGTAAATAGTATCTTGATAGGATTTGAAAGCACAGTGGTAGAAGCCAGTGTTTGCATATGAGGTCGACAGTGCAAGCGAAGGTCCAGCAGAGTAAGGAAGATAATCGTTGGTGAAGTTGAGGTTATACGCACGGAAGTCAAAGTTACCAAAGGGAGTATCTTCCGGTACAGGATTGCCAGTCGGCCCCGAGCCAGTGGCTGAGGAGTTGAATGTCGGTGCGATCGTCAGGGTCGAGGTGTATGCGTTATCGTAGGAACCAGTAGTGGCGGTACCGGTGGCATTGTGCCAAACAACTTCGACGGTGTTTTTTGCTAGACTCTCCGCATCGCTTGTTTGTCCTAAAAGATACAATGGTCCAGGACGTGTGACATTGACCTGCTCCGTATACTGGCCGGGAAGGACAAGGATATACTGCGTCGAGTTGTCATGGGGTAAAGAGAGGATAGCCGATTGAATGCTCGAAAAAACATTCTTGCTTGTGGATGAATTGGTGGAGCCTGCATCGACAAGTAGCGTATGCTTGGGACAGCCTTTGAGCGGGTCTTGCGTGGGTTTTTGACAAGCTAATCGATCTTTCTTGCCTAGAGCCAGGCAACTTGGACTGAACAACAAGCCCAAGATAGAGGCCCATGTCACGGAACTCGATATTGAGGGCATCTTGAGATCGCTGACTCTGGGCAACTAAATGCAAAAACCCCTGGCTTAATATACCCTCTCAACCCAAGGCCGCGGATATTTAAATGACCATGCATGGTTCCTGGCATCGGGTTCATGTTGCGCGGAGAAGCTAGAGCAGGCTTCATAGGATCGGCAGTATAGTGAACAAGCTTTGGCTCGGTGCTAGGCACAATTACGCATAGATATCTAGCTATGTGGAGTCTGGAGCGTGGATGCGATCTGGGGAAGGACAAGTGTATGCGGGGGAGATGTTGCGGGATGGGAAATTTCGAAATCCGCCAATCATAGAGCAACCACCATCACACTAATCCTGGCATCTCGCTCACAGCAATTTCGTGTTTCTTCCTCGTAAAAGCCACTCCGGAATAATCATGTGGGAAATTGCAGAGAACCGATATTGATTCACAAGCCTAAGAACATGCATTCGAGACTGGTAGGAGTATCGTTTTCGATTAGATCTAGCTCGCCACGTCATTCATTATAAGAGCAATGAAGTGGCCCAGTCACGGTACTGTAGAGATAGGAAACATGATTATGGTACTGTTATGCCTGCTCTGTACAATCAACATCCTTCTCGAGGGGGAACTCTACATGATCTCCCCAATAGCCACAGCTCTCAATTTCTCTCTGACCACAAACTGTTCTTCATCCTCTGCCAGATTCTCCGCAATCACTGGCTACATATACAGCCTGTTAAACGTGAAATATCTTCTCGTTCTTCCATGATATCTCCGCGAGGCAGTCATAATCGAAGTCTTCTGGTGTGCCACTCAGTACTTGTGGCGGACAGCCGGTGTTATCCAAAACATCTAACTCTATGCTATCTATGCGAGCGAGGCATCAGCACCTATGCTTAGCGGTGCAAAAGAGCTGGAGATGGATTCGATAAAGGGAGGTGAGTATTTTCGTGGTAGTTCTTGAACTGCTTGGGGGTGAGTGTTGGCTTGCGCGAAACGAAAAGGATAGTAACGTATGTCACGCTGATTACACATCAAGGCCAATGAGCAGATAAACGACCGATGTAGTAACTACAATAGTTATAAGTACTTGAAAGCCATCAGCAAAGCATGGTCGAGATGAGAAGGCCGAAAGCTAACCATAGGTTTGTCAATTGCCATGATTAATTTGACGTTGACATTACAATGCTAGCTCTCTCCTATTGACGAGAGCCGCTGCAAAAGCCTCTGGCTATATCAAACTTGTGATCAAACTTGTGATCAGTAAGAGTGAACGAAAGGTGGAAAGCCGCGTTAGTATGACTGCCCCTCCTGTGGCGCGGCTGTGGCTAGTGCCACCCACAAGCGAATTCAGATTTGGCCCGCTTTCGAAATTCACGACAACGCCGCAGACAGTTACCGCCCCTCTCTCGCCTTACCCCACGCGCGGATCGCCGGTCGAATAGCGAAGATGAGTCTGCGAGAGCGTCTTCCCCCGCAATACCAGAACGGCGACGCTGCGCGCGCACCCGACGACATGTCTGACGCAGAGGAGGAAGCCATGGCAAACGACTACCGTGAGGCGGTTCAGTACGATGGAATGGATGACCTCGACCGGGTACCATCCATGGGCAGCGGTGGAGACATACAAGCACAGCTAGCAGCCGCAGCGACACCTCTGGAATTTCAAGCGACGCTGGAGACCAAGTTTGCGAGCTATGACAACTACTGCAACTTGTTCCACTTCATCTTGAACTCAGACGGGCCTGTTGATATCGATGTTCCAAACGTAAGAATTGTTTTGTAAAACCTCGATTAAATCTAACTCATAGAATAGTCTTCGTGGGCCTGGGACGTTATCGACGAATTCATCTACCAGTTCAACAGTTTCTGCGGCTACCGCCAAAAGGTTGCATTCAAGCACGAGAACGAGGAAGAGATACAACTTCTCCGGGAGAACCCGAACACATGGGGTTGCTACAGTGTCCTGAACGTCTTATACTCTCTCATCCAGCGGTCACAGATAAGCGAGCAGCTGAATGCGGTCAAGCGAGGAGAGGACGCAAAACAATATGCAGGAGAGTACGGCTCGAGGCCACTTTACCAGATGCTGGGATATTTCTCCGTCATTGGGCTTCTGCGTGTGCACTGCTTGCTAGGAGACTTTAGCTTGGCCCTCAAGACGCTGGACGACATCGAGCTCAACAAGAAGTCCATGTTCCCTCGCGTCATGGCCGCTCAGTTCACGACCTACTACTATGTCGGTTTCTCCTACATGATGATGCGTCGCTATGCCGACGCCATCCGCATGTTCAGCCACATTCTCGTCTATGTTTCGCGGACGAAGAACTTCCAGAAGAACGCCCAGTATGACTCCATCACCAAGAAGAACGATCAGATGTACGCACTCATCATGATTTGCGTGGCTTTCCACCCCACCCGGCTAGACGACACCATCCACACGGCGCTTCGCGAGAAGTACGGAGAGCAATTCAACAGGCTACAGCGCGGTGGACCTGAGAACCTACCCCTCTTCGAAGAGCTTTTCCGATCCGCATGCCCCAAGTTCATTAACCCTACCCCGCCTGACTTTGACAACCCGGAGGTCAACATCGACCCAGTTGAGCACTACCTCCGCATCTTCATGGATGAGGTCAAGAACACCATGATGTCGCCTACGGTAAAGAGCTACCTTAAGCTTTACTCCACGATGGATTTGAAGAAACTTGCTGGATTCCTGGAGGTTGACCCGGAGAAGTTGAGGTGTTGGTTACTTGTCAACAAGCAGAGGAACCGACAGTTAAGGTGGAGCGAAGGTGGACTTCTTGAGGGTGACATTGTGCACAGCAGCGACCTTGATTACGCGATGGAAGGAGTATGTGCCCTTTACAACCTACCCGACATTGCAATGCTAACAGGATGCAGGACCTCATCCATGTTTCCGAGGCAAAGGTGGGTCGGAAGCTTGTCGACTGGTATCTGCGCAACCTGGCCAGGACATATTAGGAGTATTGACCGGCGACGGACGCATCCATCAATTACTACTAGAGCATTGCGGCTTGGAGTTTGGGTGGGATTCTAGGGATGTGTTAAAAGCATGACTTGAAACATGAAGTAAGCAATCCACGGCTGGGATGAGAACGTATAGTTCAGGGGTTATATGGACCCTAGTTGGTGCGATAAGAAGGACTAGGACCAGTGATGGTCCGAGCGTAGTATGAGCGGAAGGCCATGTAGCTCCCTAGCATTGCTGGGAGGGTGGAAGTTGGCTTCCAGAATTGAGAAAGTTTCAAAAGTTCAGAATACGTGGTAGCGTACCCTATAGTATCCAAGCCGAGGAATCACTGCTGCTATATGAAGATCAACCTCGCTTGAAATAATCGACATAATTGTTGACGTGAATCACAAATCACAGGACAACATGAACCATTCACACTTGCAGAGGGCCTTGTATACGTGCTATGATGTTGGAAAGATGAAAGCCGCAGATTGATGAGATCTTGGCTAACGAGTGGACCAACAAGCGGCGGGCCCCGGCAATAGCCCTGCACGTCGACAACAACACAGCGCGCACCGTCCAAACAAGCTGTTTCGCTGAACAGAGGCCATACGCCAGGCCCGATTATCCGAGCCCTTGGGCGAGCAGAATCCCTCCTCGTCGTCGTCGTCCCCATCCCCAAAACAGTCAACAGCAGCTATGTAAACGACTCATCGCGGCTTCTTCCCTCAACCCTGGCGTCGCAGCTGCCTTGCAACGCAATCTGGCAATACTCTTGCCCAGTGCTCGACTTTCAACACAACACGAAATCACTAGCCGGCAACAATACACATAAAGAGAAGCAAACGCGATGCCTGATCTCAATTCGGTGCCCGTGTCGCCGAGGAACCCTACGTCAACGGGTGCACAAGCTGCGAGCTCGGCCGCTTCGGCGCAGGCTTCGAGACAATCCTCGGCGTCAGTTTCGCGGCGTACTTCGCAGATATGTGAGTATACATGCCCTCTGCTCTCAGGATCGTGCGAGCGGCGCGGCCAGTTGAATTTGTCGTCAGCTGGGGCTCTGGCCAAGCTACAATCATTGTCAACTTGAAGTCAGTCGCAGGACCAAACAAACACATGCACCGCACGGTCGTTGGCTTTGTGCAGTGTAGCACTACAGAAGAAGTGTTACAAGCGCAGACTGTACTAAAACTAACGGCCTACGGCCATCTCCACTCATTCTCTACTTGGACTTCCACTGACCACAACCTACGTCCAGACCCCATGAGTCCTCCACCGTTACCCCTCGCCTCGCCTGGCAGCACCATTCCCGCGTCCACGACTCAACATGCACATGCTGCACCTCTAAGCCCAAGCCTTGCGGGCAACGTTCCCAGCTTCGACGCAGCAGGCGTACCGATGCGCCATCCACGTCCCCTCACAGCAGCAGAGCTCCACCTCGAGCTGGAGAAAGAACAAGAGGCTGTGGTGAACCGCCTTACACGCGAGCTATCTGCCCTGCGCGCTCACTCGGCCTCTGTAGCCTCCACAGCCTCAAGCGTTACCTCAGCCATGCACGTCGACCAGGATATGATGGGTCCTACCCATCCCACCTCTGCGCGCCGCCACCGCAGCTCCTCGAGCGTGTCCCGCACCAGCACCAGCGCCCCTTACGGCATTCCGCTGAATCCTGCTACAGTTTCCATTCCGCATCACCGATACTCTGTGTCGTCACAAAACACGACAAGTGATCCATCGGCCGCACAGCAGGCCAGGAGTGCAAGTGTGGTTAGCACACCACGGTACGAGGAAGTTGCACACTACAGGCAAGAGCTTGAGGAGGCAAAGCGGGAGAACGAAGTGCTGAAGAGGAGGATTCGGGAGCTCGAGCGCGCGCTCCGGGGAGATGCAGCAGACTCCCAAAGGGGCAGGACAGGTGCACCGACTTCCGCGGCTACTGGCCATGAGCCAACGGTGACAAGCGCGACACCCAATGCGCCGGTTATCACGACTTCATAACAGGTCGCGGTATCGGTATAATGCTTTCTATTACGATCAGGGCATGGCAGTTTAGTACGGGGATGGGCATGCTCCTTTTGAGCTCGGGTCACTTGAATGTGCACTCGTAGACGGAGGAAATTGAAGAACACGAGTCCATCAGGATATCACGGCCGAGGAAACGTTTCATGATGGCCAGGCAGCGGCTAGGTAACTGCACAATTTCTATGACCGAATGAGTAGACGAATCTTCCCATTTTGTACGCTTCTCTCTATATTTTCTTTTTCCTCGTATCAGCTCGTGATCCACATTTTGATATCCCCTTATCGAGCTACTAGTGCTTTTCCCGTTCCCGTGCGCTGCCTTGTGCGTCACTATCAAGCCTCATACCAATAACCTACCTTCGTGCGAATTGGCAATGGCCCGATTCCGCACTAAGTATGCAGAATCGTGCACGATGAGTGGGCTGTTGATATCAATGGATGTTGACACACGCGACTAGGGAGGGACTAACGCAACAGATAACGCATCGGACCCTGTGCGCCCTGGGGGATTCCTTAGTCTACAGTACGTCATGGGTATTAGCGCAATAAGCAAGGGCGTACGACGGTTCGACCGAGGATATGGTAACGGTTACACTGGGCTTTGGGTCGGAGGTATATGTATGATTATGTTGAGATCTCCCTAACATCTAAGAATATCCAGAAACAATACGTGCGACGAGCATTCACATCCTAACGGCTTTCTTTCTCACACGATTACGTATTTATGAACGAAGGCCGACGGCTGGAGTTACTGGTCGGAATACATCCTGTCCTCATAGAAGCTTTGGATTCCCTTCTTGCGCGACTTTCAAGCCCGCCCAACGCTATGGACACGGAGAAAAACGAAACGTCCTCTGTGCAGGAATCTTGTACTTCATCCGTATATTGACTTTCCGTTCCGGGCTGACATAGGCTAGCACCTACGACAAGCACATCACTAGCGATCATCAACGCGACGGAAAAGGGTATGATGGGTGAGAACGCATGCTCTGGGAACTGGTCGATAGACAATGGGACGGACAAGGGAAGCAGAGACAAAGAGGCAAGGGAAAGACGGGATGGGATTGAGGAAGATGGGTGTAGGCATGTGAGGTGGAAGGGTACGGATGCGTGAGGTGGTCGAGGGCGGCAAATGGGTGATTTAGTGTGAAGTAGTGGAATAACTGGATGTTGAGGGCATTACAGTAAGGAGAGAAGTGTGGATAAAGATATCGATACTAATCAAGGCATAGCTTGAGACACGCGAGCAGGAAATTGAAGCGTTTTGAAAGATTATTGCAGGCTTAATTCAACGAGCTGCACAGGGTATAGCGCTATGACCGACATCATCACTGACGTTCCCACCCTTTTCTCGAGAAGGCCTCGTATCGAGATGTCCTAACACGACACAACCTCATCAGCTGAAAATGCACACGTGAAGTGAACAAGAACTTACTGGAATACCCGTGGAGCCGGCAATCTTGGATGGTGATACAGATAGTCTCGGAAGCTTAATACCACTAGTGTACGTTTCCGTTGTCCGTTTTACGATTCTTGGACTTTTGACAGGCTTCGTACAACTGGTAAACAGCGTAGATGCTGGGCGGTAGATTGAAGAGAAGAGCGACGAGCCCGACGATCGCTGCAGGCGTCCAGTCACTCATATTTAACTGAATGACTTGTCGTGTGAGGCGGCACGAGAATGCGGGAGATATTGCGAGTCTGTATGAAAGAAGACCTTGCTATCAAAGCGTCGTGCACGATTAGAACTGCACTCAAATGCTGTATATCGTAGGGGCGACGTGTGAATCATGGCTCTTCAAGATAGCTAGCATTTGTAGCCGCTTCGAATATGTTCTGGAAAAGGTTATGGACAGGTTGTGGGGTTCAGGTTATGGCTCAGGTTGTGACTAGGTTGTGGGGTTCAGGTTGTGGCTAATGTACCAAAAACTATCGGCACCGAGGACATATTTGAGGTTTGTATTAGATCTTAACACTTAAAGTCCTGCTACTAAAACCCGATAATATTGTCTTTATTTGCTCCATCTGTAACGCGAGCGCACACCTCCTCGCCATAACAGTTTTTTTCGGGTTATTATAGGCGTAGTCATCCACGTCAACAGGCATTGGCAGACACTGGGCCAAAGCCTTGTATGCTGTACATGCCAACGGTGGTGATGCCGGCATGCTGTTTAGGACAAAGCTTGCTATGATTGGCTAAGTGTAAGATCAGGTTCTGGCAACAGGTTTGGGCAACAGCCTGATAGAACTCTTGACCGGAACCTGCAAGCCACATTTTACAGCCTTCTTGGCAGCTATTTGAGGACACTTAAAGGCAGGATGGATGCCAGCCTTCTCCAGTGTAAGCCGCGTACGCTCAACTACTGTTTCGATGGCACCGACACGCCGCTCGAGGATACCCGATGAGCACTGGGAAGAGGAAAAGCCCACTATCGAACGACTATTCTTAAAGGAGAAATGTACCCTCGAAGAATTGAAAGCGCGCATGATACGCGATCATGATTTTGATGCAAGGTATGTAGCCTTATCGAGTTACCAGTAGGTGACCAAAACTTTTTGGAGATGCTTGCGATAACGGCCAAGGATATGTTATCTCGAGTTAAATCTTACAAAAATGTGTTTTATACTGCTATGACCAGGCTATGTTGTATACTGAGTGCAGTTTGCACACTTACTGGGTGTTCTGGCAGAACATCCCGTGAATGCATACTTGCGAGCCTCCAAGAAAATCGTCACCCACTGGAACCTAGAGTGATTACCATTGCTAAAACCTGTCAGCATATCTCAATACGAAGTCCGCTTCCGGAAATGGGGCTTTGCGAAAAAGATGAAAGGTGTCGATTGGCTCGTTGTAGCCAACATCATTCGGGAAAGAGCATCCAAGAACAAGAAGAGCGAAGTGTACCGCGATGGCGTACGCCTTCATGAATCTCAAGTCCGTAAAGAGATTCTACGCAAAAGAGATGTCCTGAGGCTAAGCGAGGATGATCGACGTCAATTACAGGATGAGCGACTGCCTCCATATCTTGAAGTTCGGAGCCCGAGGATGCTTCCACAAACCGAACAACTATCCCAGAATATGACACTGTCTCATGATGATAAGAGAGCATCAGCAATGCCGCCGGAGCCTTTTACTCTCGATCTGGCAGTGAGCCATACCGATCTCATGCCGCTAATGTACGCTCAAAGTCACATCTTCGACAACAATAAGAGACAAAGCTTCCACAGCGTTATGGAACCTTATGAGTCCACGAATATGTCCATAGATTCGCAGTACACTTCACATAGTCTTGGATTACAGGATTTTCTCATAATGCAATTTCTGGCATGGACGAATCATACAAATGTAATGGACTTACAGTCTCAACCTCAAATGGTACTCGAAAAACTGTGTTTATCAGCTCCTTCTGATTCACTTTCACTTATCACCTTGCCCAAACACATCTCGAGCGAAGAAGAAGAGGAACACCAAAACTCGATCGCAACAATGCTCATTGTCAATCGAGTCTACGATCAGGCCCTCAAAACTATCATCCCTGGACGCTATACCTCCAATCTAGCTGATATGACTCAAGGTGCTCAGCTATTGCACATTGCCATTGTAGAACTGGTCAATAATCATTTACCGCCCTTTTTTGGCTTCCGGTCTAGGCTCAGCATGGATCCTGGCCCACCGAAATGTTCCAAGCCTGTTGAGTGGGTGCTGTCGTATCTTCAACATGGGTCACACCATCTGTTCGAAAGACTTCAAACATGTCTGCCATCACCGTACTCAGAAGCCTTATACCGCAGCCTGTTCGCAGAAGCGCTACGAGTAGAGGCCTACCAGGTCATGAAAGGTTTACTTCAAACTAGTCCGACTCCACCGGCGTCATGGCTGTCGTACATTATAAATAATCGGTGCTACCTCGAAGCATTGAGTCTCGTACTCTGCCGCGGTCCATTGGAGCTATCCGGTTTGGTTATAGAGCATTGTGATGAGGCAAGGCGGACGGACAAGAACATGAAAATAGATACTTATCATGAGGAGCGACACTGTCAGGTGTCTCTTAACTACCCGAAGTTCTTTTGCTCCGATCATCTGCATTGGTACGATTTAACCAACAAGGTCATGCGTTCAGGCGACTTGAATCAGGTGAAAAAATTACTAGATCTGCTACCGTATCAAGCATATCAAGATCGGCTGGAATCTTACCTACGCTCTGGAGATCTTTTCGTCCATGTTATTCAGAGCTTTTCGGAAGAGGATGCGCTTTGGACCATTCGCGCATTCTCACAAAAACCGCCTTTTAAGCCCCGGTCAGACTATTCAAGTGTTCACCTGGGCATGTGCATCGATGCGCATGAGTACGAAGCTATCAATAGCAACGTGTATAATGCCTTGGAAGTGGCCATAGCTCGCGAGTTCGACACCGTGATCGATTTTCTGATGTCCGCTGGTGTTCAGGCAACGCCGAAGTGTCTCCAAGAGGCAGTTTCTGTGGAGCGTTTGGACATATTAAAGAAACTGATAGATGCTGCTGTTTCCCCTATAGGGTTAGTTCCTTATATATTAGATCCAGAAGATGACGATCGAGGGAATGATCATTACCGATACACGACTCCTTACGCCGAAGCTATACGCATGCGGAACCGGGCAGCTATTCGCTTGTTTGATAAAATATCGAAACCTTACTCATCAAATATTACTCTATTACCTTTAATGGTCGCTGCCTCGCAAGTTGGGGATAAGGAGTTGCTAGAACGATGCTTGCAAAGCCTTCCGATAAGAGATGGAAAACTACTTACCTACGAGAGCAAGCCAAACGAGCCCCCCTGGAGCGGGAACAACCTCAATGCGGCCTTTGCAGATGCTGTGAGCGAAGCAGTCAAATACGGGCACAAAGACGTTCTCCCTTCACTTTTTAGAGCTGGAGCCAAACCGGGTGTTCCACTGTTCAAGGATGCGATACAATCACGCGATGATGACACAATCACTGTACTCTTCGAAAGTACATGCGGTACCTGTGATATTGATGTTGTTCTAGCAGCCATAGACTGCGGAGACCGAGGTACCTTCTTGTCCGTATTGGACTGCATTGACTTCGATCATGTTAAAAACACTGGAGAGCTTCTCAAAGAAGCAGTCAGTCGAGGCGATGCGGTAATTGTGCAAGACCTTTTGAAAAGCGGCCTTAGTCCAAATCCTAGGATCGTCGATATAGAGTATTACCGTAAAGATACACAAGCTCACAGGACTCCACCGTTGGAAACTGCTATCGTCGTAGCTATCCGGCAACGCAACAGGCAAATGATTGAAACGCTTTTAAGAAGTAAAATTGATTTAAATCCCTGTATGGGTTATTATCATCCTCACAATACCCTCCCACCATGGATGGCTGGGGGGCCAGAGTTCATTAGCGCTGTCGAAGCAGCTGTAGCCGTCCAGGACACTGAGCTGATTCAGCAGCTCTTGATTCACGGCGCCGAACCCTACGATTCTAGAGCAATTTTAGAAGCGGAAGAGCGTAAAGATCTATTCATCTTGGAAATGCTGTTGGAGTCCGGGAAAAGGCGTGCTGGAGGGTCGAAAACGAAGCACCTGCGACTTGCCCTGCTGGAAGCCCTGAAATCTGACAAGATTGGGCTTGTTCGTTGTCTGTCTATTCATGCTGATTTGGATGAGCTTCTTGACGTAGAACTCGGAATTTCACTGGAAAGAGGATTCCGTGCAATGGGACTCAGTCTTTACAAACCATTAAAAAGAAGTTACCTGAGTGTTGCGATAGTGACAGGTAACCCTCGGTCATTTGAAGCAGTTCAAGTTCTTTTAGAATCCGGAAGTAGTCCCGAAGAGATATGCTTCAAGGGGTGGGCCCTTGGTCACGTTCATTCTAGCGATTCTGATTCAATTTCGCTCACTCCGCTCGACCATGCAGTATTGATAAATTCAATACCTTGCATCGATTTGTTAGTCAGATATCACGCCGACCTTAATAAACCAGCAAATGGATCAAGAAGGATGACCACACTGCAGTTGGCGGCAGGACTTGGATATGGCGAGATGGTATCTCATCTACTCAACAAAGGAGCCGACGTCAATGGACCCCCTGCATCTATTAAAGGCTTCACAGCGCTACAGTCCGCTGCCATGCGAGGACTTTTGCCAATTGCTGAACTACTCATCAACAATGACGCCAACATTAATGCGCCTGCGGCTAGGATCCGCGGCAGAACTGCCTTTGAAGCGGCAACTGAGTTCGGGCGGCTCGATATTATGTTGCTTTTGGTGCGAAACGGCGCTGATTTGGTAACGAGTGCGGGACAGAAACAGTTCGACAGGGCGGTAAAGTTTGCAGAGGCTCGTAATGAAACACCGGCAGTCAAATTGGCACATGAGTTGAGAGCCAAGGTACTGCAAGCAAGGGCAGAAGTTGAGCAGAGTTTGCTGTTTGATCCACTGGTCAATTTGGATATGTGATGGATGAAAGGATCATTGTTTGATACACGCGTTTCCATTTGTTACAGTTAGGTTGGTAGTCACTCGTTCTTGATTGGGTATCGGAATATCACATCATCTCCATACTTCCCTAATCCTTAGCAAATATGATCTCGGTTCTCCACCTAGTGTAAAGAAAGGTATCGCAATGCATTGCATAGTCGATCAGGTACAACACGTTGTTCTGAAACCATGAAACGATTGCTCTGCAATTTTCGCCTAACAGTACCCCCGCCGAAGACTACAGTGAGCAATATTAACTGTCTCTTGCCTAGCTTTGTCAAGGGGACCTGAACCTACAATCCTTCATGTATACCACATATCTGCCAGTGAAGTTGGTGAAGAAAATAATTCACAACAACTGCCTCGTGATGTGAGTCATATCTCTGGCATATATCTTCCTTCCGTCTAGAGCATCCATTCCGCCATATTTAACCCCTCACTTCTCGGCCTCTTCTTGCTTCAATCTGTCCATTCGCTCATCCTCATCAATCTTTACGATATTCCATATCAAGTACAACAAGTGTTCATCGTCCTATATCCTCCATCTAGATCGATACACACATCTCGAGTTACCGCTGTATCACATTGACTGAACTCGAACTTACATCTGTGAACAACCAGAAGACAAAGCGTGACATCAGACAAAACCCTGCCCAGGAAAGCAAGGAGAGAGATGAAATATAGTCCTGGTTCGAGTTTAAAAAACATATCTTCGCCTCTTCCCCCACCCTCCTGGAGAACATCACCTGAAAGCAAGCTTTCCAGCTCTAGCGCAATCAAAGCGAGAATTTTCTCTACCAAAAATCTACCACCGCAACTACCTCATGTGGATAAATACAACTCGTATTCTTAACAAACTCTCGGTTACACTTGGAGTGCGAGACGTCTACGCTCAGAAGTCGTAGTCGAAAGCAAAACTCTGCTTGATATAAATTCCATGGATGGAGTGGGGTTCCTTGAGCGTCGATAGGTGACGAGTGATGACAATGAATTGGAAAAACTGCTGGGGACACAGAGGACTAGAGGCCTTGGGGAACGGGCATGTCTGCGCCCGTTAGACGCGATCAATCAAATTCGCAACAGAGAATTGAACCGCTTTTATAGCTTTAGGGCTCTCAGGCTCTACATGACATCCCCCCTCACCCTCTCACATACTTCAAATACATAAATCGGACAAGCCATACTTCAATACCAACAAATACAGTGCAAACACTATGGCGTAACTCATGCAGCTCTCCTAGCGCCCCCAACCGCCCTCCTATTCTCCACGGACCTCTTGCTCTTCACTGCATCCCTCCTCCTTCTCTTCCACGCCCGATTCAGATTCCCCTGATTCTCCCAAAACCACTTCCGAAACTCGCTTTCCTCTTTCTCGCCCTCCTCCTCATCAGCGTTTTCTGCTCCATCTATGACATCCTCCTCCTCCTCGTTCTCCTCCGCGACATCCGCCAATTGCGACGCAGAAGCATTCGCCTTGGTGTTACTAGTGAGCTGTAGATTTGCTTCGGAATTTGCTTCTTCTTCGTCGTCTTCGTCAGCCTCTTGGCTCCCATTGCGCCACGGGAAGCTGAACCGGCGTCCGATTGCAGCGGTGTCGGGTGTCGGTGCTGCACTGCGGAGACCACGCCACTCGATGTCGCGCTGTGTTTGGGGAGTAAACGGCACGGCAGCATTGTCTCCTTCTTGGTCGGCGTCCATGTCGACGTCGCCGTCGCCGTCGGCAAAGAATGAAAACGATGTGTTGATGGGAGCGAGAGTTTTGGCAGGGGTGGAAGTTGGGTTTGAGGAGGGTGTGAGTAGTGGAGAGGGCTTGGGCTTTTTAAAGAGCGCTTCTAAGGGATGTACTTCCTTCTTTTCGGGCGAGGA
Source organism: Paracamarosporium sp. OC-R06-R3 (assembly GCA_019828545.1). Lineage (NCBI taxonomy): Eukaryota > Fungi > Ascomycota > Dothideomycetes > Pleosporales > Didymosphaeriaceae > Paracamarosporium > Paracamarosporium sp. OC-R06-R3. The sequence goes on along the minus strand of JACVRA010000044.1, from coordinate 103,024 downwards.
GGGCGTTATGGCTATTTCGGGGGTGTTGGATTTAGCTTTTGCTCTGGTGTCTGGTGCTGGGGCTAAGGTCGTGGGAGAGGGCGAATTGGAGGCGCCTGCTGAGGCGTCGGAGTCGGAGTCATCGTCGGAAGATGAGGAGACTACTGATGATTCATCCAATTCTGATTCGGAATCTGACGATTCTGGTGGAGGGGTTGCTTTCTTGGCCTTCTTCTTTTCTTTCTTTGCAGGTTTAGGCGCTGGTGATGCCTTTGGTGATGGGGTAGCAGAAGCTTTTTTCTTCGAAGATGAATCTTCCAACCCCGGTTCCACAAGCTCCAGTACCCTTCTATTCCTCACCTTACCCGTCTCAACCTCAACCACATTGCCATCCTCATCCACCCATCCCTTGCCATCCACGTAATCAATAGCAGGTTTCTTGTCCGTGGATACTTTGGTAGCTTTAAGGAAACTCGGCGTCTTGGTATTCTTCTCGAATTCATGCACAACAACTTCCTGCTTAGACCTGGACTTCTTTTTATCCTTCTTTTTGTCCTTCTTCTCAGTCCGTGCAAGCTCAGTGGCCGCAACGGGCGTCAATTTCGCCTTGAACAGGACTTCCGGTTCCTTAGTGTATTTTGACTCCTTCCGCTTCGCCTTTTTATCCTTGTCCTTAGCCTTGTCCTTGTCTTTCTTCTCCTTCCTCTCCTTCTTGCCCTTTACAGGTACCTCGGTCCACCCACGCTTGACCTTCCGCTCGTCAGGCAGCTCCACACCTTCAAGCACACCATCTTCCTTCTTGTTCTTCTTCTTTTTATCCTTCTTCACACGTTTAGCCGACCTCTCTGCGTCCTCTGCGTCTACAACCGCATCGTCCCCAGCTTTGCGCTTCTCCGGCTTCGCATCCTCGATCCTGACCTTGGATCCCTTCAGCGTGGAGCCGTTCAGCTTCTTTTTGAGCTTCTGTGCTTCCATGGCGGGGAGTTCGACGTAGCCGAAGCCTTTCTCGGGGAATGTCTCGACGGAGTGGTACGAGATGTTCTTCGCGACTGGAAGCACCGATGGCGCTAGATAGACCTTGAGCAGGGCGGGATTGAAGGGCGTAATATGCAGCCTGACGATTTTGTCTTTGTCGTCTGACGTTGGCTGGGAGGGTTGGCGGGGTGTGCTCGGCGCGGTGGTGGGAGCTCCAGCCTTCTGCTTGGGTGCAGGCGCTGGTGTTGCGGGCATCGAGGCGCGTCGATTGTCGTGCTCGCCCACTGTCCCTCGGGGAAAATGCGCGCCAGTGATTTGGACGTGTCAAGCGCAGATATGCACACGCAGCAATTCAGTGTCTGGGCCTCCAGTCGCGCGTTCCGTGGTGTTTGAGCGCAGAGGGTGGAAGGATTCGAGCAAAAGCTCTAGCGCCGGCTGGCCGGGTCCACGAACCCTGGGCGGTACGTGCGCTTGCGGCGGCTGCGGCAGGCATCGTGTGAAGGCAGGCCGGACGACAGACGCCGACGAGCTCTGGACAACCGTTCAACCATGCGGAAGCGCGCATCATGGCTCCTCTTGTTCGCTTTCCTTTCACTCCTGTCTCTTGCTCTAGCTAAATGTGAGTCTGCCCGTTGTACATGGCGCTGCATACGCATACTGATCTCCACAGCGCCAACATCCTTCTGCAAGTGCACATGCGCCGGCAACAGCACCATCGTCGCCCTCGACGCACCGGCAACCTCTCAAAAGACAGCGCCTAACCTACTCGAACGCGCCTCTAAGAAGACGTGCAATGATTGCAATCGCCAGTTCTGCCTAGGATATTCGGTCTGCCAGGGCGTGAAGGAGGAGAACGTCTTTACGACGTGCTTCCGTGCGTATACTTGTACGAGAGAAGATGGGAGCTGATGGTGCACAGAAAGGGACTCTGCAAAGGACCAGGCGGTTGTATGGATATTCATTCTGGCAACGGTGGGATTGCTGAGCTATGCCGGCGTGAGACCGTGGATCGATCAGTGGGCAGAGGTATGTCAAACTTGGGACGAGAGTGTTGACCTCAATCGTTCTTGGTTGCAGGTTTGCAGCAACTGAAACTGTCACAGAGAGCCCGTCAACGTCGGAATTATATTCCGGTCTCCGCTCAGTCGGAGCAGTAAAAGGAAACCAACGCTTCGGACTCGCTTGCTTTGTATTGGAGTTTTTGGATATTTCTGAACAGGTGTGAATTATAGGCACGAACGTCGAGATACCCAACCAAAGCATCTACACCCAAATACAGCTTCCCAACGCCATGATGCAATACAGTAGTGACACAGCGTTGTACAAGCTGGGAGATCAATATGATACACGGACCGCAGTCCTTTTGTTTCCCCTGCTCTTGCCTTACTCCTTCTTTGATCCGCCCAAAATCCATCCGAACCAGCCTCTGCTTACACCCTTGGCCGTGTTCTCCGCAAAAGCCGTCGCCTTCGCAGCCTGCTCATCGAGCGGGCCGCCAACCGTGGGTTGTGACGCACTGGATCGTGCTTGCTGCGCTGCCTGTACTGCCTGCGTGACGCTGCCAGCCTGACTCGCGCTCTCTGTTTCTTTCTTCTGGAAATCTTCAACGGCGAGTCTCCTCTGTTCCTTCAGCGTCTTGTCTTCGTTCCAGTCGCCGTGCAACCACCAAAGCATTCGTGACGGTAGCTTCCTCTCAGCCTTCTTGATTTCCATTAACCGTTCCTCCTCTGCAATACCTTCTACAAGGGCAGCCTGAGCGGCGGAAGCGGACCCCTCTGCGACGGCATTTCGGGCAAGAGCGAGAATCTTGGCTTGCTCACGTTCTTGGTCTTCGAAGAAGATTGCGCGTTTCCGGCGATTGTAAACGACCATGTCTCCTATCGAGAAGACAGCAAGGACACCAATGCACCCTGTCTAGATATTAGCCTTCCCTTTCATCTACAACCACTCCTGACTGAATCAGTCGTTCAAAGTAACAGGAGATGCCGTACCCGTAGCAAAAATAATGCCATAAACCGTAAACCTATGCGCTGCATCCGCAGCCATCCTGCCATACAGATACATGTAATCCCACTTCGTCACCTGCGCCATCTTCGCCCGGTTCGCCGCTTCTCTCAATCGCTTGACTTTCTGCTGCGGCGTCTCATTCTTGGGCGCTGGGTCGGCGAATTGAAGCGTCGTGGAACGACCGCCGGGCTTGGTGTGCGCCCATACTCCCGTCGCTGTGAAACGCGTCGAGTCCCGAGGCGTCTTCGACATGCTGTAGGGAAGGGAAAGGGAGGAATTGCAGAAGGGCGAATGAGGAGAGGGGAGATTGGAGATGTCGAACGACGCGGCAAAAGTTAGTCGCTGGCCCGAGTGTCGGCGGCACTTTGCGCCGCGATTGGACAACTTCAACAACTTCATGCTGAGCAGGTGATGATTTACTTCACAAATGTCCCGAACACGCCGCGATTGATGATTTCGGTGCATGGAGTTTTGAATATTGATCGAGAAAGCGGATAAGGAGTCTTTTCCGCATCGAATCAAGTTTGATTTCAACGATTAACGCGCCATGTCTGTTGCTGCGGACACCAAACGCTCATTACACCAGCACTATAAACGCCTGATAAATTCAACTTGAGAATCCAACTACAACAACCCATTACACCAAATTATCCATCAACATGGCAAGCAATGACCCTCCGGAGCTCAACCTAGAGCAAATTCTTGCGACACTGGCTAGCCTACCCCAAACCGCAACCCCTCCTGTGCCGCCCCAGCAGCAATTTCATGCCCCAGCCCAGTTCGCACCTCAAGTAGGGAGCCTTTCTGATTCGCATTTTCTGGCGCAAACGAGTAATCCGTATGGCCACGAGCAGTCTCTGGACCCTCGACAGAGCACCCGACCTCAGGCTGCTCTCCCCAACCGACCAACAGTCCCCAAAAGCCGGACGACGACGCCCGTCGTAGACCCAGCTACTATAACAGAATGGAAGCATGGCCTCCGTTGCGTGAGCAAGATCGCCGCGCAAAACCCGGGCTTCGTCCCGGCCATCCAGAAGTTGATGCAAGACCAAGCGCGCAATGTGAAAGACTGGGAATCCGGCCGTCAACGTCTCATCGAGGAACAAGCTGTCAAGCGCGAGAACGAGAAGGCGCACCTCGCTGTGCTGTCTTTGCCTGGCATGGGTGAGAAAATCACACCGCTGCGGACGGACGAGTGTGAGAAGGAAGAGCTGGAGCAATATGATCAGAAGGTGTATAGGGCTTGTCAACGGATGGTAGAGTCACAGTCTACCGCGTTGAAAAGTTTGGGTGTGCCGTTCTTTGGGATCAGGCCTGATCTTATGAGGCCGGAGGGTGGTGAGGGCGTGGGAGACGGTAGTCAAGAGGAACAGAAGAAGGTTACGAAGAAGGAGTTGCTTGGGTTGCAGCGGAAGATGTTGAACCATTTGATGGAGCTATATGGCGATTAGGTTAGCTTAGGTACGTCTTCCTTGCTTTGGAGCATCCTACGTGCCTTCTAAGCATATCCATGTATCACCTCCAGACTACTTGCAATCAGGTAGTGATATGTATGAAATCTTTCTTTTTTTTTTTCCATGATAGCTTTCTCTATAAATCTTGCTTGAAGGCTCATCCTACACTCAAGACCACAAGCTACGTCGAATGTCGCTGACCGCTCCTCAGCATCCGCCAAACGATCCGATCCCTAGCTATGCCTGTAGCCATAGACCTTGTTAACATCTTATTCATGAATTATTTTTCCACGATCGTCTCTTTCGAGTCAATCGCCCAATGTGCTCTCCTTGGACCGGCTCTAACAGCGATGTCATTCATTCACCACGCCATAAGGGCTCATGCCCGCTCGCACTGGCCAAACGACCGTCGACGTTGAACCATTTGTGGCCGCGCCAAGAACGTACTAGTGTGGTCGCTGGCGACGCTGTTTGATATAAACACCGCCTGCGCTCGTTCTTAACTCTGCCCTTGACCCCACTCTAACACTCGCTTTCGTCAAGTTCCGGAACGGACTTCTTACCACAGTCACTCTTTCAAGTGTAGGTATAGTATTATCTTAGTGCACGTCGGTGCATCTGCTGGATACTGGTCCTGGGATGGACTTGTGTTTGGTCCTTGACTGTTTGTCATTGGCCTTGCGGCGTATACCGACGGACGGCAATGCCGAGGATCAAAGTAATAAGTCTGACATAACCGCAGTTATTCGGATCAACAAGCATGATGTATACTCGTAGTTTCGTGTTCGGGGTTGTCGCAGGTAAGTGGCTTGTCAGTTAATTGTATTGAAGCTGAATTGATCAATACAGCGGCTATCTCTATCGCAAACGCCGCGGTCTCCGACCTTGTGCGTTTCCCGGAGACGACTGCTGCTCCCGCAGGATTCGCTTGCTCGGACAGCTGCGGCTGCCTCCCAAAGCTATGCACGGACGACGCGGTCATCAAGGGCACGACTACTCATCTGACGTACCTTTGTCCCGAGACTCAGACCGTACGGGTGACTGAGACCATATTCGTTACCGTTCACGATGGCGAGAGCAAGCCACCGACAACTTCTACCACTACGTAAGTGCATCCTTTGGTGACAGCGAAGGCGAGAGGCGAGGGAGTGCTAATAGCAATAGTGGTGACGATGAAAAGACGACAACTTCAACGATTACTAGCAAGTCTATCGTAGTCATCACCAAGACTATCCACAGCAAGCACTTGACTACTTCCTTGCCCGGCGAGACTTCCCCAACTGAGGTGTAAGTACCCTCCTCCTTGTCTCCTGATACCAAAGTCAGACACAGGTTTATTTTGCGCAATGTCCATGAATGTACACAAGAGTTGACCGAAACAGCATCATCAGTATGCCAAAGTACACTCAATCCGTTGTACCTACGCACGACCACCCGGAGCCGACTACGACGATGTATGTAACCTCAAAGTCGACGGCTACGGTCATCACGACGATAAGCGGGCGTTCTAGCAGTTCAATTTCACGGCCTTGGTTCAGCTGGAATCCGTTCAACTCCTCTACGATTGTCGCTAATCCCCTCCGCTCCTCCGTGAGCCCTTCCGGCATTGTTTTGACCAACCCTCTTCGTCCGTCTCCTACCCCCTCTGGGATCTGGTTCAACATAACTACCTCGAATGTTATCACCACGTTATCGCCCTCAGGCACAACGGTCTCCCGGTCACCCTTCAGCACCTTGGTCTCAACGGAGGGTACTTCCATATCTTCAGTGTCAACTCTTGGCTACGATGACCCCTCGGTGTCTGGATTACCGCCTCAAACCACTGAAACCATTGAAGATGATCCCTTCAACAGCAATCCCACCCATTACCCAGTGCTGCCTCCTGTCGAAAACTCTCTCTCATCCGCTCAGTCAGCCGCGGAAGCCTCCACGATTGGCTTCATATCTCTGCCTTCCGACACCGAGATCTTCACTTCCATCGCCAATGATGCCACCCCAACTGACATGGAGGTCTTCCCTTGGATTACACCTGATGCCTCTACGTCTCCGGTCCTAATTTTGACCGACGGTACCTCCTTCTCCTCCGATGTATCTTCACATTCAACTGTGGCTCTCTTCAAGCGGTATGATGACAAGAACGAGACCAGTGTCGACGGCACGATCAGCAAAGTGTACGAAACTTCTACTGTTACAGTTCAAGGCGGTAACTCGACAATTACTTCCACCAAAACACAGGATGCGGCATCAAGTGGTAACGGGAGCAGTGGTATGGCGACGGAAGCTTACCCAGGTGCGACGACACAGCCTCTTGGCAAGAGCGGTGCTGTAAATGCTCAACCTAGACCGACTATCATTGTCTTAGTCATACTCTTCCTTCTGTTGATGACGCTCTCTTAATGAACAAGTGCCACTTGAATTAGGTACCAAGAAAGGAGTGGATCAGTGGTGGAGAGTGTGTGGCATGATATTTTCATGACCGAATGATGGAACGACTGAACACTTTTGTACAATAGTTTTCCCGCAATGTGCGGCGTCCGGATAGTGCATGCTAGCAAAGCCTGAATGATACGACTTTTCGAGTGGAAATGTGTGTAGTAAGCGCTTCAGAATGAGTCTTACCAGTTGTTCACCCACCCGTTGCGATTGACTTTGTGTGTGACTTCACGCTAGAGTGATTCGGCCATTCTAAGTGTGTGGGTAAGGCCTTGAATACTAATCTTACGGCGTCGCCCCTTGTTCTGTGCGATGTCGATGCTAGCCACTAATGCTAACCTTGTGGGACGGTTGGCAACTTTACACAAATGGTTCCACCATATGTAAGCTTACGAACACTTTTGCGAGCAACGAAGTGAAGTCATTCGCTCGGATTAGCACCTCAAAGCGCCACAAAGATGCCTTACAGTGGTCATAGGAGCTTGCTAGAGTGGGATAAGCTAGTCTTACTCGAAACATCCAAAGCGTCGAACAACATGTAAGCAAGTAGATGCCTTCTTAGCAGAATTAGGTATAGCAACAGTGGAGTGACATCAACCGCCGATAGTTTACCTCTTTTCAAATGGGTGTGACATTGGACCTGTATGGCAAAGCTGCACACGGGGGCCTGAAGTTTCCCGAACAAGGGCTCGTACGTGAGTATCGACCTATCAGTGTATCAACTGTGTAGCCCAGCGTTTGTCTCGATACTCGATCGAACGTCACAAAAATGATATGAATGCAAACATCATCCCTACAAGTGTCCTCATTCGTTGGGGAGTAGGAGGCCTAAAGTTCTCTAAGGAGTCTTGTACGCGAGCATAGATGAACCGACAGGTCAACAGTGTAACTCCACCAAAGAGCAAAAGTATTGCTATGGACGCCTAACGCTCGATCTTCGAACATAAAAGGCATCTGAATTCACCCACCTCTTAGCACAAGTCATCACTACTTCAAACACATTCCACTCGTCCCAACTTCAACCCATCTAAAAAAATGTACGCCCCCACCTTCCTCACCATGTTCTTCGCCGCTTTGGCCACCAGCGCTGCACTCGCAGGCCCAGACTCTTCTACTACCGACATCGAGGCCTACTTCCCAAGTGACCTGGTCCAAAGCGCCAACCTCATCGACCGGTCCAACGAGCTCGTGGAGCGTGCGTGCGACTGCAGTAATGAATTTCATTGCAGCGCGAGTGTCACTGAATGCTGCAGGGGAACTGGTGGATATGGGATGTGCAAGAAAAATATTCATAAGTGCAAGTGTGGCAGACATTGCAATCCGATTGAGTGTAGATGGTGAACTAGGTTGAGTTGTTAGCTCACTTCAATGGTCTTGGTGGATCTGAGTGAAGAGAAGGTACACAGTCGTTACTAAGATTTGGGGTTTCGGTGTAGTTTGTGGAGGAAGAAGTTACAGACGTTCATTGATAGACACTTAAACGTTGATTTCAACGCTGTGTCGGTACATTCGCTTTGAGACTCATCACGATCTGAATTGAATCTTAACGTTCTGATGAGGCCCACTCTGGCAAGAACACCTCAATTTATAGTGAAACGCATGATGTGTCCATGCTCGAAGATACTCCATCTTGTTGCATCCTCTATGGGAAAACCATCAATTGAAGAAAGAAACATAGTTAACCTCTGATCAGTCCTTCGGCAAGACCATCAACGCCAATTACCAGTCTTTTTAATCATCCTAGCGATTCTTGGTAATGAGTTCTTTCCGAAAATCCTTTTGATCATGTACATGAGATAGTTTGGTGCCTTTTAAAGTGAGACTACGAACAAACTCACAGCCAAAAGTACAATATTTATATTGCGCTGAACATCGGATTTTGTAATCGAGATAGCTTTCGAACCAAGCATTGGACGATAATAACATAATATGAACAAAACGTTAGAAGATTCATGATTGAACATAGCCCAAGGCCAATATTTTCTCCGTCATAAGTCGGATCGTCACCATTGTTGCCGCCGCAGTAGTTGTCAAGGTCATTGAGCACTGCTTCATTGAGATCAAGCCCCAGAGGACTTATCTCACCAGAGCGTCCGGTCTGGACGCAGAACACCAACCGCGGGTACTGCAGAATAAGGCCTGTAAGCCACCCATGGCCTTGGAAACATCCAAATCTCGGCTTCTCGTTAGCGTTTTGATATTCAGCGGCTTATTCTTCGAGTCTGGCGTCGAAAACGATACCCAAGATTTTCGCCACGTCACGTGATGACGCATTCGTGGTGGCGCCATGCATGCGCTCTTCCACCACAACTGCAATTTGTAACACTGTGCATCCGTAAAATTCCGGCAGCGAACATGCCTCGCAAACGCTGTATAGTGGCCTACGCTAGGCGTCTTGCGGGCCTCTGCTGCCTGCGCTTAGAGTACGATTTTCAGGCAGCAACGCTCCGCCAAGAGCTACCCTGAGCAGCAACAACCTATAAGATGCACATGACAGCGCGTCAACAACGCGTTCTTCAATCATTCGAAAACCAAACATGTTTTCATCCATCAACTTCGTGAAGAGCGTCGTTCCATCTTCAGTCGCTGAACCTGAGAATACTGCATCGGCCCCTATGGAACCTACTGAACCACGGTATCCGAAAAGAAAACGTGCAGTTGTGCAATACAATTATGGAGATGACGAAGAATTGGAAAGCGATTCGGAGGAGTATGTGCCGGTAAAGGTACCTACTCCCAGATTACCATCACACACTACTTGGTGCTTACGGAACCTTGCAATAGCGCGCGCGTATCACCAGACCGCTTCCTAAACACAAGATCTTCCCCTTCATGTCTCTACCCGCAGAACTGAGAAACAAGGTTTACCAAGAGTGCCTTCCTTCGCCAACTAAGATGCCAGAGCATTACAATGGAGATAAAAATGCAATGTGGTTGGGCTTCAGGCAAAGATTCTACAGGCGAACCATTGAATACATTCCTTCGCTTGAAGAGAATGAGTTAGAATCCATTCAGTATGGTAACGGATACAGTTCATCAGCACGTAGGGGTACGAACCGTGGTCGTGTGGTAAACCATGCCGGGAACGACGACGACAAGTCGGATTCAGACGATGAAGAACCTGAAGCTGGACCTGAGAAACTTGGTTTCAGCATTCTGTCTGTATGCAAGCAGATTCACGACGAAGCAGCGCCCATGATGTACGCACAAACCCTCGTCTTTACAGACGTTGACGCGCTCTTCGCCTTCGCCGCGTCGCTCTCTCCACGCACTGCTAAGCTGCTACGCTCGATTGAGATTCGCAGCTGGACTCTTACGCGCTCGCGCAAATCTCGGGGATACAATGCGATAGCCATGCTTGCTGCGAAGGGTGTGACAAACCTCACTAGCCTATTCATCAACTGCAAGCTTGGGTGGTTCGACTCATGGAGCTGGCGGCGTCAGAGGAAAGAGAGTCCTGTACCGAAGAGGATTGCGAGAAAGGTGTATCGCGATTGCCACGTGTGGCTTGAGGCCATGGGATCTGCGAGTGGGGATGCTTATAAGGGGGTAGAGGTGTTGAAGCTCACTGGAGACATGTTTGAATCGGGTCTGTTATGGGAGGAGGTTGAAGAGGAAGAGAAGAACATGTACAAGAAAGAGCTGCGAAGGTTGTTGAGGCAGGGCGCTTGGTGATACAGGATCTCGAATTGCAATTGTATGATCTGGGTGGTACTTGCGGCAGATATGGGATGATATCTGGAGCCAGCGTGCTCTTGCAAACACTCTAGAATCGTCTACAAGCCACCAGCATCATCAGTTATATCTCTAATAATAGCGTTAATGTTGACGTTTCCCCGTATCGTGTGAGACCTTCTTCATCTAATCGCGGGTACTAATCGTTTTGTAGGTGCCCGATTGGAAGACCATTGTTTGTTGAACACTCGCGGCCCGAGGGGCATCTATCGGGTGACCGCAATGGGGAAGCAGAGTGTCCAGCATTGCAACGTCTTCAGTGTTTCACTCAGCTTCAGGAACTTGGACAGGAGATGAGATGACGTCGAAGGATGTCTCGCGTCGCTGGACGTTGCGAAATTGCGAGGCGATGGCGGCTGGGGCCTCGAGGGTCATGCCTTGCTTCCCCACATACGCTAGCCGAGGCTAGCGGCTAGCGTTTCGCTTGGCTGCCTGTCTCAGGTCATCTGGCAGGGATCCCCCACCCCTCGCGAAGACCGTCTCCATCAACGGCAGCACGCAATTGAGTCCTATTTCAACGTCGACTGAACACTCAATGTGCGGTTTCTCTGTGTGTCATGGAGGTGTGTATGATCAAGCGTGGCGAGATGGCTGCAAACAGCGCGAAAATTGATAAGGAATTCGCCGATGGCCCGATCGATAACGCACGGTCTCGCCCGAGCCCAAGTCGTCTGAAAGATCCCATTGGATGGCCACCCCATAAACTTGCTCTTGCCTCCGCCTTTTCTCTCAATCTTCTCGCTTCATTCCTCAACACCTTTTGCAGGACTGTTTCCACTCCAATTCACTCCCTACTTCATTCTTTAGCCTGCTTTCGGCCTCCAGCCATCACGACCGTTTCTTTGACGCCTCACGCAAGCAAGAAGATACTCACACAGCAGCCCCCCACGACCGCCACCTGCTTGCGTCTTGGCGTAATCGTAAGAATCAAGTCAGGTTATAGGATATGTTTGGACTCACCAAAGCAAGAACAAGCCCCCGAAACCCGGACGACTTTCCGATCACCCAGCTCTTCCTCCTTGGTCAGTTTACCCATTTGTACGCACTTGGGTATACGTAATCGTGACTGACTTCTATTGCAGCACTCGTGCGCGTCGCCGAGCCAATTGCCCTCACCTCCATCTTTCCCTATGCTATCAAGCTCGTTGCCCATTATGGAGCATCTGAGTCTCAAGCGCCCTTCTTTGCGGGCATCCTTATCTCTGCTTTCTCTCTCGCCGAGGCATGCACAGGCATGTACTGGGGAGGCCTGTCCGACCGGATAGGTCGCAAACCCGTACGTTAACCTTTCCCTTGAAGCGACCTGTTTTGTATTTGGGTGAACTTCTACTAATCCAATACCAGGTCCTCTTGATGGGTTGCTTCGGTACCATCTCCTCCCTCTTAGTCGTTGGTTTTTCCTCGCGCTTCTGGATTGCACTTGCAGGCAGAATTCTCGGTGGTATACTAAACGGAAACATTGGTGTGATTCAGACCATGGTTGGCGAGCTGGTCAAAAATCCAAAACATGAACGTGAGTAATGTACGCTGATGGTAACTTCCATACATGCTGACTGGAATCAGCGAAAGCATACGCTGTAATGCCTTTCGTTTGGAGCATTGGTACCATTATCGGACGTAAGCAATCTTTGTTCCTTTATTTCACTCATTCTTTGCTGATTTCGCAGCTTCAATTGGCGGCTACTTTGCCGAACCCGCAGATAACTTCCCTTCTTTCTTCTCTTCTACTGGTATCTTCGCGAAGTTTCCTTACTTGCTTCCGAACATCCTTTGCACTGGCTTGCTTATTATTGCTATTGTTGCGGGTTATTTTCTGCTTGATGAGACTCACCCGGATATGCAACCCTGGAGCAGCCAAGCTGATCTCGATGCGACTACGGCAGAGACCCCGCTCTTGCCAGCTCAAGGCGCCATTGCAAATGCGCCTGCAAACCTGACTGCCGAGAGTTACGGTACTTTTGATGATGTAGATGCTCACCACGATGAGCTTTGGCGTGTCAGGTCAAACGGTGATTGGGTTGAGGAAGAATCTTCACTGCATGAGAAGGTCATTACAAAGACTGTCCTGACTTTCGTTATCGCACTGGGCATCTTTACATATCATTCGGTAAGTTGTTTGCGACTTGACTACCCGACCGAGCTAATCACATTAGATGACATACGATCACTTGTTACCCATCTTCCTTCAAGACAAACGTGCCGATGATGTCTCTTCCATGGCGCTTTCACCGAACGCCCTTGGAGGAGGGCTGGGTATCCCTCTTCAAAATGTCGGTATCATCATGTCGGTCAACGGGCTTATCCAGCTCTTCATTCAGGCTGCCGTCTTCCCAGTACTCGCCTCACTCTTCGGTGTCTGGCGACTTCTCGTCTTCGTCACCATCGGGCATCCCATCGCATATTTCATTGTACCTTTCCTCCCACTGCTGCCGGCGAGCTTGGTATATCCCGGGATTTACTTTTGCCTTACTATCCGGAGCCTTACCTCGATCGTCGCATACCCACTTCTTCTCATCATGGTTAAAGAAGCCGCACCTTCACCCAGCCACCTCGGTAAGATTAACGGACTCGCCGCGAGCACTGGCGCAGCATGCCGAACGATGGCTAGCCCGATCGCTGGGTTGCTTTACGGCATCTCGATCGACATCCGATTTACTCCTTTGGCCTGGTGGGCTTCAGCATTCGTGGCGGTTGTGGGAATCTTTCAAATCCCGTTCATGAGCCGCGCGGCGCGGAGTTGCAACGTTAGTGTCAACCCAGCACTATCGCAACGTCCCGAATCAAAAAGAGAGGTGGTGCATATCGTGATTGAAGACGAAGAGGCATAAACCTTATAACATTTGTGAAAGCTCGTCTGCGTGACGGCTTCAGCTGCTGGTAGATAGCGGCGTACATGATCGGGACTTCTTTCAATTTCGACTGGGGTGGCGTAGACTGATATATAGTCATGGGATACAAATGGGAAAAGGCGGCATTCTGGCTTATGGCGTTTAAGCGTAGTCACGACATTATCGTCGACATAAAGCGGCACGACTAACACTCCGACGGATCACGACGGACGAAACGTGTGTAGCTTGTTTGTGATTCGTTTGGGATTTGGCACTATCAGACATGGCAAAGGAGTTTATGATTTCAAAAAAGGGCGTGCATACCCCATAGAAGCATTTATACATTACAATGCATATAATTATGACAATCTCACCTACTGTATCACGATCTTTCGACACCCCATATAAGAGACCGAATTGGCTCCTAGACCCTAGCAGTTCTGAGCTCAAGTCTGCACAAGGCACGCTGAATTGTATTCGTATCACCTCGTCCACTTTTAATGCATCCCAAGTAGCCGCATATACTCTCTCGCGGTACAGTTCGACCAACAATCTATCAAAATTCGCATACCTGAACGCGGTGTGCGAATGAGATCTGTCGAATGCACGGTTGTGATGTGTTGGCATCGCCAAGGTGTGCTGCTTTCCCGCTGTGGGTCGCGCGACCATGGAGATAGCTCGGCCGACCATGGATTTAATCCTACGATGTAGGTTTCTGACATGCTTGGAATGTGTTTAGAACATGTTGTAATCTCTTTTTTTGTTCTTGATCTAGAATCAGAGGTAGTAGGATTCGAGAGTAAGCTGGGCTTTGAGATTTCCTGCACAAGTATGTTGTATAGAATATTCACGATGCATGGTCGAGGTAGTCTAGGATAGAATGTAGTGACCTACAGAAAGTTCCATGGTCGGCTAAGGTGTTTCTCATGGTCGGCCGAGGTATTTCCCTGGTCGCGCGACCATGAGAGTGTGGGTCGCGCGACCATGGTTTTAGCGTCGCACAAACTGACTATTCCTAATATAGTAATAAATTTTTACAAATCTACAGAACTTGTTCTCAATATGTTTAAAATACGTTCACAACACGTTCTCCCAACATTTTATCTTCAATCTTTATTCGAGAAAAAACAAAATTACTATATTAGGAATGGTCAGTTTGTGCGACGCTAAAACCATGGTCGCGCGACTAGGGAAATATCTCGGCCGACCATGGAGAATAACTCGGCTGACCATGGGAAATAACTCGGCTAACCATGAGAGACACTTCAAGCGACCACAAGATAGCTCAAGCGACCACAAGATACTCCAGCCGACCACGAGATACTTCGGCTGACCATGAGATCCCTGGAAGATTACATTCGACTATGCATTCTCCATATACTGCGCATTCTCGGAAACTTTCAGACTATGAAGCTCTAACTCTATATTCTGGCCCTTCAACCTGATTTCAACTATTCATGACTCTAGGTCGCTAAACCCAGGACAAGGTTGTAGCAGAGCATATTCAGAATGTATTTTAAACGTGTTCTAGGATTCTACTATGAACCATGGTCGGCCGAGGTAAATCCATGGTCGCGCGACCTACAAGCACGGACTGACAAGACGCAATTCCATGGTCGGCCGAGGTATTTATCATGGTCGCTTGACCTGCTGCATGGTCAGGTCAGGTCAGAACAGAACATGGACTACACAGCCATGGTCGGCCGAGGTATCTTTCATGGCCGCGCGGCCTTTCAACGCAACTAAGCGCGCTGCACCTCGAAGGCACCCAATTTGTTTAGAAAACAGATCCTGCACTTCAATTGGAGCTATACCGTCGGACATTCCTTTCTTCAATAGGTAAACGCCTCTGAACTATCGTGATCCATACCAGTGTATATTCCAATACACAGTCCATGCATTCGATGCATTGCTTTGGAATTCGTCTTTCGCCGAAATGTGAGATATGAGGAGCATGGACGTGTCAGCATGATGCCAGAATTGTAACATATTCTTCATAAGAACTTGCACAAATGTACCCACTGAAAGGGTTCAACCTCAGTCAACTAAAACTCCTGATACCGACAGGGTCCTGGAACTAGGCAATTATCCCACAATGTAACGCTTCAGAACATGAAACTTCTTGATATCATGTTACAGTTTCCATTCAAGATATCTTATCTATCATCTCATCCCTTCCTCACTCCATCACCCGCCATCACTATGCCCAAATGACCTCACTCCGCAAGCTATTAGTACAAGAAACCTTATACGCTCCGCGTTTCAACATCATTGTCCCTTGACCTATCCACATTACAGCGCCTCACTTCGCAGTCGTAACTACGCCCTCATATTCTCTGCTTGAAATATAGTCTAGAGTACGCTGGAAATGTCGTTTCGGATTTTCAAGCGCGGACGCATTCTCGTTGGATTGAAGATTGGAGTGGATGAGCTCGATGAGTCCGTTAAGATACTTGGTCGTGACCTAGGCTTTATCAGTCTGATTTTTTTTAAAGCGCGGGGCACAATGACTTACCGCCTCATTTTCCTGGTCAAAATAATAGACATAGCGGTTCAGGATCTCGACAAAGAGCTCGACAGATACTGCCGCATCCATGCAGGCATCAGCTACACGCAGAGCACGCTGCAGGCATTCAAGCACGCGCTTTCCATCGCGGTAAAGCTATGACGATCAGTATATGAAGTTTGATGCTCACAAGTGAACTTACGTCTTTGGGGTTTTCCTCGCCCAAGGCCCGAATTTCAGTCGCCCACCAGAGATGACTTGCCAAGTAAACCGCGCGGCATTGATCTGGTTTCTTGAGGAGCTTACTGCCGTGCAGCGCGCACTTGGTAATCAGTGTGTCGTAGTTCTCCTTGCCAAAATGTCTAGTGGTGTGTAGCGCGCTTGCGATGACGCATACCGCTTGGAACTGGGCTCTTGAATCGCTAATGGCTTCCTCGTATACTGTGAATGCTTGCGCGAAAAATTCGTACGCCACCTCCTCAAAACCATTTTGATCCGCAACCTGTCCGCAAGCAATGAACAATCGAAGCGATAAGTCGGCAGAGCCTGTCACTCGGGTGTAAAGAGTCGATATTGTGCTGTGCATAAACTTGTAAAGGGCAGAAGATTGCGACTGCCAATTGTCTTCAAAATGTTCTCGGGCTTTGTAACGACGAGCGAGCTTTATGGAAGCGGTAATAATTGCTGGGGTGGTAAACTTAACGCGTTCGTTGCCCTCCGCAAAGGCCTTGCGAGCGGCTTGAAGAAGCTTGAATTGAGTGTCGTTGTCAGCTCCCTGGAAATAGTGTACTATCCGAGCTAACCAGCCTTGCTCTTCTATTGTTTCGTCCGTTTCTTGAGCCCTTCGCTGGATGGGGCCGCCAGGATAACCAGAAGCCTGCTGCATTCCTTCTTTGATGAGGACCTTGAGGATCTCCAAGACACTCTCTAAGTTCTCTACGGATGTGATGTGCGTCTGGTTGCGTAACAGACTTCTCGCCACTTCACCGGCTACTGCTCTTCGGGTCGGATATGGCTGGTTGTGTAGGAGAGGAATGAAGTTGGGCAGAGCGAGAGCAGTGAACATGGATACGTATGTTTTAATAGGCGCCAATAACAGGCTGAGAATTTGACTTTGACACGCTTGCGAGTGCAGGTCAGCACTGTTCGCGAACTCGGTTACCTTCTGGTTTGCGAAAGCCAGCACCTGGTCGACATAATCTAGGCGCTCGGGATATATGTTTCTGCTTGCGTCAGTCCGCCTGCTAACTAATAGGGAAGGAGAACCCACAATGCAAGATTGGCTAATGAAACAAGCAGACCGACGGTATCCTGGATCGGTAGCCGTTGCATTTTCACTAATGTCGCCACCTGTTCATGGAAAATCTCGAACAATTTCACGTTCTTGGGTATTCCTCTTGACTTTTCGATTTCACCATCTGGTTCGGTTGTTTCGTTGGCGTCGGAAGCTTCAGTCGCGTTATCCGCGGAGGGCTCTGCAGCAGTCGTTGAAGATGCTATCGATGCCGATTCGACGACCGTTTCGGACTCGGATGTATCGCCATTCTGTTGCGCTGATGAAGGCTGCGGTTCAACAGATTTTTGTTCCTTCTGTATCTTCAATTGCTCCATGAGATTTGCAATCGCATCCTCTTCGGTCTTTTTACGCTGCTCCGGACTTTCTGACTCGGACTCTCGTTGAGCATATGCGGACAAGCGATCCATCAAGCCAACTACAATACTTTTGACGTTTACATGCGGATTTAGACGGGCGACCGCAGAGAGAAACTGATCCAGAGTATGGAGGTGGAATTCGTCGGGAAAGACTTGGGTCACAACTAAGAGTGAAGTCAGCATCTGCTTGCGTTCCCGTCGCGACGGCCATGTGATTTACCCTCCAGAAGATATTCTTGCGCCAGAACATCACGGCATTGAACTATCTGCTCCAGTAATGGGTTCAAGATCTTCTTGTAGTTCCCAAGGTCGACAAGCTGGCTGAGACGGACCAGATTGCTACCGACCAAAAGTTGAAGCTCCTGACGCTCCTTGGTCCTCTGTTCACGCTCTCTCGAATGACCTTGATGTTGCAGGCGTACCCATAACTTGTTCATCTCCACGAAATTGGTGAGTATAAAACTGATTGAATCCTGCAGGTTCCCCTCGGGCCCCTCACTGTCTCCCTCAGGTAAACAGTCGCGTGCCTGGCCAGCGAGGTAGTAGCGGAGGAATAGACCGCGAATGGGGTGCTGGACGCCGCGACTCATCTCCATCATGTCTTTCATGATCTCCTTGACGGGCGCATCTTCAATTGCCATGTATACCGTGCCCACAGTGACCATGAGATAGAGGCGAGGGATGATGTTCCCAGCATACTGAACGAGCTCGTAGAGGTCGGCGAGGTGGTTCACGGGGTGGTTTTCGCGGAGGTAGACGGCGAGATGGCGCAAGGCATCGAAGACGGACATGTAGAGCTCGTAGTACTGCTTAGGTCCCAGGCTGCTTGTCCGCAATTCCGAGACGAGCGTGGAGCTACGCAGAATCAGCATGCGGGCGCGTAGAGGGGTCGTGTACCGTACCTGCACTTGAGCGCATCCATCAGCTTGCCGGGCGTCTCGAGGCAGCGGCGCATGAGCATCGTCTGCTGGCGGACCACGGCGAGCGCATCCTCAAGCAAACGCGCCTGGTCCTCGACCGGCGGCGGCGACGTCGCCATTGTGTGTATCGAAACGTGGGATCTGGGCGCAGTGGTGCGGAGAGATGGGGTAGCGCACCGTGTGAGCTGCTGCCCGTGTGAGTGGCTTGGCGGGGAACAGGGATCAGCTCAAGCTCTGAGCGTCGTCATCGTTCACCACCTCCACCATCAACCGTTCTCGGCATCGGAGACCTATTTTATCCTGTTCTAATTGTTCCAATTTGTAGGTGGTCATTTTACTAGTTGGTAGCTAAGCGTGCGCGACATGTGGACTTTGGGGCTCTAAACGAAATCTATCCAAAGTGAATGTAGAGTGTTGTTTTTGACGCAAATTCGGCATACCCCTTGGTACAAAATGATACAAATCCAAAGTGAATACTCTGGTAATCACTTCGACTATGTAACTACTTCAAACACTTTCTGATCTAGCCCCTCGGGCTACCCTTTGTTGCCCTTATGGTTTCTGAGTGCATGGGCAAAACACCCCCTTTATTGTTAAACCTTTTAGTTATAAAAACCCCTCATAGTGATACATATACAATATAACTACTTCAAGGTCTACTATGACGTCTGACAGGATAGCTTGCACTTTGAACACGTGAGGCTCACGCAACTTCCCTCCTCTCAACTCCTACCTTAACCTCTTTCTCATGTCCAGTACCCTCAAAAGCTTTGGCACTCTGTGCATGTACCTGGTGTTCCTTATCGAAGCCAAAAAGCTCATCCATCTGGTCAACGCGTAGGCCCTTCGTTTCATGGATGAAGAAGAACGCATAGGCACTTGCGCAAACCAAGCATGTTGCGAAAAACACATACACGCCCCATCCCATAGACGAGTACATGCTTGGTAGTGCTCTTGTGACCACATAGGTCCAGAGCCAAACGCTCATAGCACTGAATGGCTGTTGAAGTTATTAGCCTGGAACATGGTCATCGTCGCCCTGCTGTGGTACTTACACCAGATATAGACCTCAAAGAAGAAGGAAAGATCTCAGCCGAGATGATCCACGGGAGCCCATTTGCCCCAAAACTCCAAACGGCTCCAAAAATCATAATCATTGCCGTAGCACCTTTCCCGCCTGCCACCGTCGATGTCGACTGTGGAACACCAGTCTTCGGGTGTCCGACTGCAATGTACACTGCCAAATAGTATTGGCAGAAAGCGCAAGCAAGAGATGACACGATCCATGGCCATTTCCGTCCGAACTTGTCGATGAACCAGGTGAAGAAGATGATCGACCCGGCCGCTTTGATGACCCCGTAGATACCTGTCCATAGTGTGACATCTGTGAGGCCGATTGAGGTGAAAATTGTGGGTGAATAGTCTGCTCATTCGGTTATTCAACATATACAGTGTGCTAGTAACGCTTGTAAATGATGTACTTACAGTTAATTGCCGCAGCTCCGGACCACGCCTGCCACATAAACATAAGGAAGACGAGTAGGAAGCGATTTCGCATGCCTTTGAGCGCACTCTCCCTTGCTGTGCCCTTTATCACTTCGCCTAACGTAGTGTTGGCAGAGCCTGCCAGAGCTGCACGCTCCTTTGTGATTTGCTCCTGAACGAAACTCACGTCTTCGATGATATACTCGTGGTCGGCCGGCAGCATCCGAATGAAACTATATATCTGGTACGCTTCCTCCTCGCGCCCACGCTTGAGTAGCCATGTAGGACTCTCCTTCAGTAGCGGCACCATAAGCGCAAGGAATCCTGCCGGAATGAGCTGGACAGCCATAGGAATCCGCCAGGCATTCGAGTCGTTCGAATCCATGTTATGTACAATGCCGTAGTTTATCCAGAAACCGATCACCGCGCCGACTTGATAAAATGATTCGAAGAAGCCGGTCAACCGTCCGCGAATAGCTGGTGGCGAGATTTCAGCGATGTAGATTGGCGATACTGCTGCAATGCCGCCAACGCCGAGGCCAGTCAAGAGACGCCCTGTGTAGATGAGGCCGAGGGAATGCGATGGAACGGTTCCGATCGTACAGAAAAGGGCACCGACAATGAATACGATATCCGATAGGATGACCGTCATGCGACGGCCAAGAAGTTCAAGTGAGAAAAAGGCGAAGAGGGCTCCAAAAAACCCGCCGGCGGAGTCTGAACAATTGTTACTTCTGATTTACAGCGCAGCGGGCATTAAAAAACGAACAGATTGAAGTGAGATTACTCGAAACATCGTCCTTCTCTTTCTTGCTCATTGTGTCCATGCCAAAGTCACGTTGAAAGCTTTTCTGCGTGATAGTCGTGCCAATAAACGAAGAATCGTAACCATAGGTCAGGACTCCCATACTGATCACAAGTGCCATGGTGTACACACGCCAGTTGTACTACAATGCCTCATGTCATTGAAAGGCTCATTAGCGCAAAGTGGGCAGACATACAACTTCCGGCGGGGTAGGCCTATCTTCCTTTGCGCGAGCGAAAGCTGTCATGATGGCAACCTTGAGACTCCCGTTCAGGTGATGGTTCGAAGAATGATCACGATTTCTTTGCGCGGTCTGTCCGTGGGGCTTGGACGGTCGCAATGCCGCTCAGACTATGTATGCAAGATTCCATAGTGACTCGTTGATCACGTATCGTCCGACTTTCCCCCTTGCCCGCTCATCCCAGGTTGCTGGGGTATGATCTGCATGTGGGGATCTATCAGCCGAATGATACGCGGGGTCATGTTAGCCCATGTTGTACCTTTGCAGTCTCACATGACATTCGATCACCATCTCAGAACTTGCGTTTTGCGGCAAGTAATGGGTACTCCCACGGCGATTGGACATTCCACCTTCGGGGTATCAGGAGTCCCCATGGGGTGAATGCATGGAGAGTGAGCGTTTTCCTTGTTTTGGACTGGCGCAAAAGGTACTGTGTACTACTTCAAGGTCGACCCGCTCATCGGTACGATCTCGGCCGACTGTTCTGGGGATTATTCCACCACTGAGGTAACACCGCAACTAACACGCCGTGGAGCTTCCCTGCAATGATCACATTTCAGCAGCAGCAGGACTGCGGGTTGAGCCTCTAAAATCCACTATACTCACAACTAACGGGCGCACGTAATCTACTAAACGCAGTAATATGTATGATGACTTTACAGCTCTTTATAGGCAACAGTTATATTTTCATAACGCGTGCAGAAAATCAATCTTGCCCGCATATAGCGTTCTCGTGGCTGTTCCTTTCTACTCCTTCCCCTTAGAAAGCACAATGACATACAAATTCTTCGTCTTGGTTACGTTGTATGCTTGTTCAGCTATGATATCTTCAATCAGTCATCGGTAAGTTGGGAATAGAAGCCACAGCAAAGGTCATGAGAACTTCTGCCACAACTGGGTCGATATGCTCCGATTGTTGACTCTTCTATAATAATTAAGCACAGAGCATGTAGTTGAATGCTAATCTGTAAGATGTATGTCTGCTCGAAAACGTTGTTGCTATGTTAAATTACTTAAGTATTCCAATTCATGTCCTTGCGCACTGCATTATCATGTCGAACGCCATCCCAATGCATTCAATCGTACATCATCCCATGTCTCATCCTCGGGGTGGAATCTCATCAACTTAGCCGAGTATCACTCGTTCAATCCACCTGTAACAAAGTATGTTCAAGAAAAGCACACCCGCACCTCATCCTTCACCATGGCGGTACAGCAACATCATGACAATGGGATCAATACTTCAATCCCACTTAGTTTTGATGGCGTACTTCGTGTGCCAGAGTCCATTGTCATAATATTGTGTTGGCGCAGGACTTTCTGTGATAGTCACAGTGACTAAGCTGGTTTCTGGAGTTGGCTCTGGCTGTGTCGTAGGTACCGGCGACTGACGTGTGGTATTTGGTGTTGATGCCGGAGCAGGGACCGAAGATTGAGTTGAAGGTAACGGGGTGGAATTGGCGGAGTCGGAAGAGTTCGCTGAGGCTGGATCTAATGTCGAGGAAGGCACGACCGTAGCTGTTACTGTGTTCGTGGTGGTCGACATATCGGTGATTGTTGAAGCAGCATCCGTGACTTGGACGGTTTTCGTCTGATCGTCTATCACGGTGGTTGTTCCTTGAGGTGCTGACGTTGACGAGCCACCATCCACGTTAACGACCGCATAGGTCTTTGAGCGTGGTACTAAGTTGCGGTTCTTTGCTGCATCCTCAAATGGTAGTCCAGTGGCCAGAGTCGAGAGTAGCAAGGTGAAGCACAGCGATGTAAGCTGCATGGTTGACTCAGTTAATGAGGATCGTGAAGCCAGTACAAGGAGCTCGCGTGGAGAGAACAGTCGTTCCCAAATGCAAGGGTTTGAGGTTTATACGAAGCATTGTGGCGATGCGTATTGTAATTATTGCGATGGCAGGAGGATAAGAGGGTGGCTGGTGTTGATGATTGGCGAGGCTGGGATGGACCGTGCACCAAGCCCGCTGAAAGAAGGCTACTTTAGCGCGAACCATCTCCACGCGCGACTCCAACCGTTCGAGAGTTTGAAGATCCACCAACTCTTCAGAATAGAATCTAGAACAGTATTTCTGCATGCAGTAGTCTCCGTGCATGCATGTGGTATGCTTCTTAGACACTACAGCCACCTTTGCGACACTCAGTCTTAGTCAATTGGAACCATGCCATATTGTCAAATTTCTCTCATTCGGCAGTGTTCTAGGTAAGGGCAGACAGTCCTCTGCACCTTGAAATATCTAACAATGTGTGAACCCTTCTCTCATCAAGAATCAACTTAAGCGGAGAGTCTTGTGCTGGGTGTCTTGACTCTGGAGCTGTTCTTCTTCGGCGCATGCGAATAACGAGCAATAATGCGGCCCCGGTAACCAAGAAGACCCCGATGGACACCCCAGCACATATCCCGATCCATGTCTCAGTCGACAACAGGGTTTGATCTCCAAGATCTCCAAACGCAGATGTTGTCGGACCACTCTGCGAAACATTCTGCTGCGGCTGTACTGCGGTAGCTTGAGTGGATATTGCTGTCTCAAATGTACCGTAGGTCATCGTATCAAGACAGCTTCGCGTTGTAGGCGGTGATTCCACAAGTTTGGAGCTTTGTGTGGTCACTAAAGATGTAGCCACACTGCAAACTTCGATGCGTGCTGCGTGCGTTGATTTGAGGTTTGCAATACACGGAGAGGGCGCTGCATGATATCGTTCTACGATCGAGGACGCAAGAGCAGAAGTCGTCCCAGGCAAAGCATTTGTACCTGACTGGATTAGAAAAATGGGGTACTAAGATGATTCACATTACAAACTTGACATAGATCTCATTCTATTTCCACCATGTGCTCCGAATAATCTTGAAGGCAATTTTTACGACAATAAGTTGGGATTGCGGCATGCCGGCTTCCCAAGGAGCTAGCTTTATTAGAAGCGCGAGATTCCTGTGCTTGCAACACAAGTCACAGCGTGCAGTTGTGCGTGATACCACATGACTGCCTCAAACGCAGTAACACGTGGTACTACGGCATCTTTGGAGCACAGCATTGAACTGACACGGTAAAGATATCACTGACAATGGCACCAGCCTGAGGAAATGTATTACGACATATATTAAAGCTATCAGGAGCGATAGTAGCATCAGAGAAACGCCTACACAGTCGCGATTGGTCATACCAACACTCTTCAAACATTCGTAGATATCCCAATTCTGCCAGTGAACGGACTGTTGAAGATTCCCGTGACATTCAAATCTGAGTACACCTTGAACCATTTTGGAAACTCCGAGTAGCGTTCCACGACTTCGCTCCCCACGGTGTCAAGATCCAAACCCCAGTGGACCCTGACCTTAGGATTACTTGCCTGCACCCGCTTCGTAATTGCCTTCAGCAATTTGTCGCCACTCTTGATGCCTACCAACATATCTAACTCCACCATGCAAGTAATGCGGCCTTGTTGAGGAGCCAGGTACGCATCTGAGGCATCGACAAAGCGTAGAGCAATGGGGCCGGCCATGTACCAATTCATTTTCTTCGCCTCGTCCTCGTATGTTGCGAGTAAGTCGTCAATCGCATCAACAAGATTCTCGTCAACAGGGTACGAGAGCTCCATGGCCAGAGCTTGTATGTTGTCCACAGCACCAATGTTGAGCACATTGTAGCTCTTGTCGATATAGTCCTGATCGACAAGCGAATTGAGAGCATTGTTGATGATCTCGGGACTGGTCGTCGGCCAGAGGTTCAAGAACCACACGAGCCAGGACTCAGCGAGCGGACAACCAGCCAATATACCAGCGATCCAGTTTTTGAATCCACGCCCGCCGCTAGGTTCGTCGGTATCGGCAATGTTCTTTGTTTGAACAATGCATGAATGGATTCCGTCTACGGGGTAAGGATTGATGTCGACTTCGTAGTGCCGATTGTCCGTGAGAACCTTGGGCAGAGGTGCTCCTTGGACGAAAGCAAGATCATTCTTGACCGTCTCCCACGAACTGAGTGTCCTGCTTTCCACCAGGTAGTATGCCGGGACTACTTCGAGGATGTAGGAATAGATGATCCCGGTACAACCCATACTCACTAACACTGTTCTGAACCAGTCGTCATCCTGCTTCAGTGTCCGGTCAGGAACCTTGGATTTAAAAGTATTGGGATCTGAGATGCCACCAGACGGCTCGATTTGAAACACGGTCCCGCTTTCAGAGACCAGAACAATCGCTCGTACACTGCTAGCGATGGGTCCCAAGCTGACACCAGTTCCGTGTGTACCTGTAGAAATAGCACCTGCGAGAGTCTGGCCGTCGTAAGCACCCATGTTCGCGAGTGCCAAACCATTCTCATCCAGTGCTGTGTTTAGATCTTGGATGGTAATGCCACTTTCCACAGCGAACAGAGTGCTGGCTTCTTGAGGTTTCTTGAGCAAATCCGAGTCTATCTCCAGAACCTTGTGCATACGGTGCGGGTCCAAAAGAATTCCGCCCTTGTACACTGGTGCGACGTCGGAAAAAGAGTGTCCAGATCCAACGGCGCGTACTGTAGTCTTGTTCTGTCTCGCGTCGTTGACAGCTTGGACAATGTCGCTCAAATGTTTCGGCTTCCGGATTTCGCCGGGATAGCAGGTTTGCTGATTGATGCAATTTGCCCATGTCTTGGATCCAAACCAGCTTGAGAGCTTGCTGAAGGAGGGTACTTCGGGAAGCGACGAGACAAGCGAATGCGCTGCATGATCTAGGGTGCCGTCGCCAGCAGCGATCCGCTTCTTCAATTCATTGAGATGATCCGTGTTTTTAGGATCTTGGATCAAGGTTGCGAGAACCTCAGTGGTACTCTTTTCGTGTGTCGCCATGACTTTGATGTATCTGCTGAACCTAGAACAAAGATGTAGGTAATGAAACTTGCAATTGCAAGACTCCTACCCTTTCCTTATCAATCATTAAGATTAGTCTTCACCGTCTCCATATCATCATCACGAGCTTTCAATTTACTCAGCCAGCCACACCCAAGTATGAGCCAGCTGATGGTGAGGTCTACTACACTATTTCTTTGTTTGATGGCTGAGAGACGCATCTAGCTGGGGCTGGCCTTCTCTGCAAACGATATGCAGGGTAATCGGAAGGTTGCGCGGTGTGATCTAGTTGGGTGGCAATTATTTGTGATATCTTTCGTAATGGGTGTGCTGCAACCCCTCTTTACTGGAATCGTTCGGCACTCACATGCAGCCGCTTCGTTTAGTGCAGCCTCGCGACTACTCAGCCAGCCTTACTTTCAGCTCCAGCTTAGCGTGCATGGAAAGCATAATACTTATAGCGAATAAGCAAGCGAGGATTCTCCGACTAATGCTGCGACGCTCGTATAGGTTGCTATAGTACGATGGTACGATACTGGTGTAGATATAAAAAAGCCCAAAAAATCTCAGTCTGCTCACCAACAGCTCTTCAATTCAAATATACTCTCATGTCGCATAAAACGTCTCCTTCGTCTGCTGCCGAGCCACTGCTACCGCAATCAGACAACATGCCTACGATCATTCACCCAGAGAACCTTCCCCACCGTATCGACCCCGAGCATCCCGGCCGTATTCTTCGCCTATTCTTCGCCATCGAGGTCACCGGAAACATTGTTGAATCAATCTTCCTCGTCTTCCTTCCACGCAAGGTTCTTTCCGTCTTCCTCGCAGAGGGCGTCCCAATCTCGCCTTCGCTCGTGACCCTCATGCAGTTTTTCGGCATGCTATGGGTTGGCATCACCTTCATTACAGCGCTCGGTCTGCCTAATTCACCTACGGCAATTGAGACGCGCAGGAGCGTGTATAGGATGTATGCTATGCTGGATCTTATGGCTGTCGTTTCGCTTCACTACTTGGCTGCCAAAGGGCCCGAGTACTCGGGGTTTGCGTCTAAGCCAATGCTAGTCTTGGGTAACTTGTTGATAGGAGCGTTGTACAGAGGATTGTGGCGTTAGCGTTTCCGGCATCGTTTGGTCGATACGAGTATATTCTGGATGCGAGGAGAAGTGATTGAGAATATAGCAGGAGTAGTTCCTCTCAATAGTATTGTTGTGGTCCATATTCGGCATGTATGATGACCATGAAAAAGATGTCGTGGCGTACCGTCAGGTAGTTCTCGCTTGCTTCAGGCCTCGCATTATACCCCTTCACAGATGTAAAATGAGAGGTAATTGTGCGCATAAGCCAACCGCGTATTGGTAGTTTTGAACCACTCCAGGATCTCGTGCCTCCTTGGTAGATTGCCAATCTTCGGTCGAAAGCACTGTATTTGTCAACTTGTATAGCCCACCATAGGTGGCAGGTACCCGTAATATAGGTGGTAGATCTTTTGACGGCTCATTCGACGATGACGAGATAAGCTCGACTACATGACTCTTTCCCCCTTGAGGTCGATACCATAATGCATGCATCTCTGATATGCCGAACATAAACTCGTCTAAGCAGAGCGGGACAAGCTCGTCTGCATCTTTTGGGTTTTTGATGGATGCCGCACTACAATTGGTTGGATATAATCCATGCTGTCTCTCATCTAACACTGTAGATTATTAAAGATAATTTAGATCTAGGTCGAACGTTTTGTTGAAGTAAATGATTCGGTGGACTTTGAGAAGCGTCACCAAATCAGATAAACGATTTGGTAGTTGATTGTCTAACAAGTCTACTCGACGAAGCATTGGGCTTCGGAGTTGCTTTTGCATTAGATCAAAATGACCTTTTACCCTGAAGAGCAGCGAGATGACTTCAGAGCCAATTTGTAGGGCAACCCAACGATTGTGGGTATCATACTTGCTACCGATAATCAGCGATAAAGCCCAAAAGGAGGTGAACCTAGAGAGTTGGCTTGTAGCAAGCGACTCATCGTACAGAGCACAACCCCATCCCGTCCCAGTTACACAACCACACAATCCTTGAGACTCCTGCAATTTCCGTATGCTCGTCACGCTGTCTTACATCCCTTGTGTACCACGTCCCTCACATTCCCTGTACTCCTTCGCCCACAGACCTTGATGGCTCATTCCATAACGCAACGTCCACAAAACATCCGAAAAAGGGGCTTATCGTGACAATTACGGCTACCGTCGATTGTGGTGGTTGCTGTTGTGCTGCTCATATCAGCGGCAGCAGAAGGAATTATCTCGCTATGCTTATTACTTCTCGAGCATGTTAAATTAACTATAGTCGCCCGATCATCCGCCCTTGATCTGAGCACGAATACTAGAACCCGTCAAGAGGATACCAGCATTCGTGCTCAGGCTCGACATAGCCAACATATCCGTAGGTGGCAACGAAGAAAGACAACTTGTAGTGAACTCAAGCGTATGAATTGTTCATACCGTTATCAGAGAATGCATTATTGCATTCCAGACAGAAAAAGATGGTGAAGCTTAGACGAGGACAGCCAAAATTACTATTTGCATTAAACTATTACTATATAGAGGTAGCGTGCTGGTACCAATAAACTTTTGCCCGGGTATATGTGATATCACAGAAGCGAAAAGGAATTAAAACGCTGTAAGGTAAAGGATACACACTGATTACACGTACAACAATTTTCCACCGAGTATACCAGCGAAGGTGGCCGAAAGTGAGACTCCAATCTGACGGTCGATCAGACAGCGCCGTTAACCGTCACTGCGACTTCGTTGTCTATACGTGCAATGGCTCTCCGGCACCCTTCCTGGAAGATGACAATGAAGCGATGCACGTCCCAGAAGGAGTTGTAAAGTGGAGCGGGCGCCACGCGCAGAACATCTGGCTTCCGCTCGTCGACAACAACGCCATGCTCTTCAATATACTCCAGGACATGGTCCAAAAGACCTGGATTCAGCAGCACACTGAGTTGCGCGCCACGCTCAGCAGGGTTGGTAGGTGTGATGATCCTGTATGGCGGTGCCTTATTGTCATACCGCAAGAGGCGCTCTTCGAGGTATGCAGTGAGGCGTAGGCTACGTGCCCGCAGGGCTTCGATTGATGTTAGTGAAAACACGTCCAAGCTCGCGAGGACCGATGTCATGTCCAATGCGCTAGGGTTGCTAAGTTGAAACCCGCTTGCGCCGGGGATCGGGACGAATCGGTTCTCCATGCGGAAGCGGCTGCTCTTGTCGCTGCCCCACCAGCCGCTCAGACGGGGCCTGTAGATAAGCTGTGTGTCATTGTCGTGTTTTGGGTCACCGTTGCCGTCCACTGTGGCTTGTTCGACCTTGCCGTGGTTGTTGTGCACAAAGAGCCCGCCTATGACGCCCGGCCCGCCGTTCATGTATTTGTAGTTGCACCATGCGGCAAAGTCGACATTCCAATCGTGAAGTTTGAGCGGCACGTTACCAACAGCATGTGCGAGATCCCAACCGACAATTATGCCTAGGCCGTGGCAGTGTCGGGTTATGAGCTCGATGTCGAAGAACTGGCCTGAATAAAACTGAATGCCTGGAAGGAGAACAAGTGCGGTGGAGGCGTGGTGTTGAGAGATGACGGAAAGGATGTGTTCGGTTGTAAGGTAGGGGGACTCGGGCGAGGGTGGTGTGATGGTGACGAGGGCGGAGGAGGGAATGTTGTGGTGTGCGAGCTGGGATTGAGCGGCATACTGGTGAAGTGTGAGCCATGCATGCTGACGGGAGGCTGGTTAAGAAACTCACATGGTCACTTGGGAAGGCCTTGCCCTCGATGATGATCTTGTACCGATCAGGCGTGGGTTTGTAAAAGCTTGACATGAGGAGGTGCAGGTTGGCCGTCAATGTCTCCATGACGACGACTTCGCTAGGAAGAGCTCCCACGATCTTGGCCGTCTGTTCCTTGAGCGCGTCGTCCAAGTCGAGCCATGGCGGATGGCCGCCCTCCAGAGTCTTGAAGTGGCCAAAGACGCCCTTGGATGCCCAAGTATCGAGATAGCGATCCACGTACTCACGGGTGCGGCGGGGCTGCAGGCCTAACGAGTTTCCACACAAGTATATCGATTCTTCATCGGCATGGTCTGCCTGGTTCTCTCTTGGCCCGTAGCGGTTGTTGTTCAGGTCGCCCTTGGTCGGAATGACAAACTCGGCGCGCAGCTTGCTCAGGTCATCCTTTGCGTCTTCCCTGCGGGCGAAGTCTTCCGAGAGCAGCTTGGCGTCGCCTACGCGCGCATAGGGATTGGAGTACTTTGGCATGGCGGGGCGGCGGGTCTGTGGTGGCGGAGAGGAAGCAGGAAGAGGCGGGCATGTGAGAGCTCAAATGCACTCTGAAACACTTGGACGTGAAACAGCCAAGCGGAGCGGGGCGGGGCAGGGCAGGGCAGTGGCGCGCGGGGTTGCGGTTGCCAAGCCGTCTAGAACGAACCGCGTCGCGTTGGTCAGCGCGTTTGGCCTTCCTCTTCGCCGTCATAGCTCCGTCCTCGTCCTCGTCCTCATCCTTCACAGCTGCTTGCCATGGCATCTGCATCCAACGTGTGCGCGTCGTGCCTGCGGGCGGCGCGGACAGCATCCACGCGTGCTTCCAAACCTTTCGCGCGGCCCTACAGCGTGGCACCCGCCCCTTCACGCCCGCTCTATCTCGACTTTCTGGCGCCCGCCATCCGGTCGCCACACAGGCGGCCGGCAAGCATCGTCCTGCCTACACCGCAGCTGAGCGTGCGAAGACGCCTAGCCACAGCAGCATCGCCAACCGCCTCCCCATCCGACCCGCAACCTGCCCGCGCAATTCTCCACCCTCGCAACACAGAATCCGGCGACCCCATGCGCATCTCCCTCAGCCCGCGCGCTGCCCATCGCCTCTCCACAATCGCAACCACAGACAAGAACCCAGATCTTGCTTTGCGAGTAACAGTGGAAAGCGGCGGCTGCCATGGCTTCCAGTACCTTATGTCTTTGACCGACCTGTCAAAGGAGCCGGCGACCGAGGAAGATACCCTCTTTGAGGGGGACAAGGGCGCAAAAGTCATCATCGACGAAAGCAGCCTCGAGCTGCTGAACGGAAGTACGGTAGACTACACGATGGAGCTGATTGGGAGCCAGTTCAAGGTGACGGGCATCCCGGGGGCAACGAGCAGTTGTGGGTGTGGAACGAGCTTCGATATCAAATTATGATGATAGAAATGGCGGTTCTGGCAATATACCCTACTCCACACAACAAATGCACATCTTTATCAGTGCCGTGCCTTCAAGTGAGAATCAGCATTCAGGACATGGTCTGATCATGTATCGCGCGCCAAAATCATCCCAGCCTATGTTATTCACCTATTGGTAGTAGTCGCATGCTCTACGTCTCCCTGCTCCACACATGAACCCCGCACAATTGTAACTCAACCTTCCAGCTCAACGCTCTTTGGCAAAACTACGTTGCAGTGTCCGACCGTTGGTACCCCTCTCGTAAATATCAATGGCCACCTACGAAACTGTCGTTACCTCTCTTCCACCAGTTTCACTGCCTCACTTCTTCAATTTCCCATCGTCGTCTTGCTCAACAACCCCATCAATCGAATCCAGCGACCTCCTCTCCAAAAGTCGAATCTCCTGTTCAACCAGCTCAATATCCACCTCTCGAGTCTCCCTTTTCCCCATCTTCCTGTCCCGAAACGCAACCCACAACGTCGGATAAAACACACCACTGCACCAAGTCAGCATCTCTGCTCCTTCCCACCAACGTTCCCTTCAAGCAACCCAAGCAAAGACTCACATAACAATCAACACACAAATACTCTGCACGATCCACACATTTCGCCGAAACGTCTCCACCGCAGCCTTCTGCTCCTCAGTCAACGGTTGGTTCTCCCCCGCATTTTTCGGAATCGATACGAAGGACACAAAAAGATACGTTGCGAACGCCGCCTTGTAGGCTTCGCGTCGAAGCGTGGTCCGCGCAGAGTGCGCCGTGGGAATGAATTGCTGCCAGACTTGCACGACGATGAAGCCGCACATCCATATATCGAGGCCTAGGATGCTGGTGCGCCGTTGTTGTTAGCCGGACACTTTGTCCTCGAGGAAAGAAGCAAACGCGATATGCTGG
Organism: Paracamarosporium sp. OC-R06-R3; assembly: GCA_019828545.1. Classification (NCBI taxonomy): domain Eukaryota; kingdom Fungi; phylum Ascomycota; class Dothideomycetes; order Pleosporales; family Didymosphaeriaceae; genus Paracamarosporium; species Paracamarosporium sp. OC-R06-R3. Next base: position 71,032 of record JACVRA010000044.1, on the reverse strand, counting down.
AGAAAGGAAAGGGAGCGACGCACATCCATAAAAAAATGAGAATCACCGCTGAGGCACCGAGGAAGGAAGCTATGATGAGTGTACCCACAAGGGCGAGACTAACGATAAGGATCCGGATGAGCGCGACTAGAGCTTGTAGCGCCCAGAGAATTTTGATCCATGGGCGAGTGTGCTGGTGGCCCGGCTTCCGCTCTGCTTGCTCATCGTCGGTGCGAAGCTGGGTGTACGTGGGGGCCATGTTGTGTACAGTGAGTGTGCTGGGAAGTCAAACGCGAATGCAAATTACCACTTATAAGCATTCAAGCCTATTCTATATGTGTCCATGCATATTAGTTTGCCTGCTGTTTCGTGTTCCAGGCTCGCAATGGCTGAGCCACGCGGTGCTGAGAGTGTATTGGACAGATTGCTGTAGGCCGTGAGGCGTGCCGCCGTACGCCCCCAACGTGCGGAAATGAAGGCGTTCCCAGGCATCACTGTGATTACGAATGAGTTCATTTGCGAACACAAACAACGCCTTGTTGTGGATGTTATGTGTGTTTGCCCGACCTCTCGCAACACGTTCTATGCATAACTAGTCTCAACGTTGTTCAAGATTGAAAACGTTATATTCTATATTCATGACATCTTCCTAAGCTTGCGAAGCTTCTACCGATTAAGAGTGTCGGTGGTCATATTAAGTGCATATAGTGATGGATTGGAAAGTTACATTATTCCGACAAAATCGTATCCAAAGACATCCGCTCCAAAACACCGCATCAAGTCGCAAACGCCAGGAAATGCTACAAACGTCCTTCTACACCCCGTTCCGTTTCCCGTCGCTATTGTCGTTTTGCAGCAAATGCGAACAACCTGTCCATCTGTACCCATTGTCTCCCATTTCGCTCTAACCACCCACCAACAACCCCCTTCAATGTCCCTAACCTCTCCCTGTTAATTTCCACCAGTACCTTCATCTTCTCCCTGCTCTCCACCTCGCCCTCCACCTTCACACCATTGACGCCATTTGCCTCTTTCCCAACGCGCTCCACGTCGAATAGCGACTGATAATAAAGCATCTGGTTGTAGATATCTCTCTCGGAGTAAACGTACGACATCCGGCCTGGGCAGTCTCTCGCAAGACCCTTTGGCCCCAGACAGCGGTGCCCGTATACGGACATAGAGCGCGTAGTGCAGGAACAATCAGGCTCGCTACACCTCAGCGTGCCGGCGTAGTACGAGGAAAGAGTTTGGCGGATAGAAGACTCGAGCTGGGCAACAACACTCAGTGTACTCAACACTTGCTTGCACTCTGCCTTTGGACAGGTAATGCCGTTGTGTCCCAGTGTGGTCGTTGAAGAATGTGATGTGACACCGCGGAAGGGGAACATGGTGTGACACACTCGGCAACGGAGGTACAACGGCGTGCAGTGTTGGAAGCGGACTGCGTCCGGGATCTGGGACTCTAGAGGCTGGACCTCAACGTCTTGCGTATTAGCAGAGCTGGAGGCAGAAGACACGCGGTATTTGGACGTGTCTAGACCAAGGCAGGCAGCTAGCATAGTGATGTTCGTGCCACTGATAGGGGCGCAAAGACGCTCGACCGGCGGCAAGATTTGCTTGTGCAAGTAGTAGTCAATATCTGGCTTCAGTTCGCTGCCGTCCTTGAGCACTTCATCCAGGGGGTAAGCGTTCTTTGCAGCGGATTCGGCACTGCCAGAATTGTCACCTGTGATGATAAAGCTCATGACATCTTTTGCTTTAACGTGCTTCCCCCTCTCCATGAGGCGGAGAGCGACCTGCACCGAGGGCATAGAATTACCGTTGGGGTAATCCTTCGGGTTCTTGCCGAGCTGTGTGTAGATTACATACTTGCGGGCGGGAATGGAGTAGGCGCGCATGTTCTGGCTGAGCGTTCGGAGGTGCTCATGAATCTTTTGAACAACAGTTTCTGGGTCTTCGCCAGAGAGCAAAAAGTTGAGGAGTTCACTAATCTCTGTCAGCATGAGAGTTTGAGATTTTCATAGTTAATACGTACGTTGAAGTCTCCTTTGACAAAGCGCAGTATTCCCTTCGCCTCATATCGAGACCCTTGACTTCCAGTTTTTCGATATACTTCCCATCAACGGGAACCATGTTTATAGCAGCGTATTTCTTCTTTGCGTGGAGGAGAATCCGACGGAAGACGTTGTCGATATCGATTTCCAACAGCTTGTAGCTGTCGTTGACCTCCTTCTTGAACTCATTTCCAACCCTCAAAGCATCCTGAATGTTATCGACGTTGGTGTTGATCATGACGGAATCAGTATCACCATAAATGACACGCAACATCTTCGCCTCAGCCATATCCTTTGTCCGACGTAGGATCTCACGACCTTTGTAAGTGGTGAGCATGGCGAGCGGCCGTGCATAGAAGCGTGATTTTGTGTATCCAAGACATCCGTACATAGAGTTAGCAGTGAGTTTCAGAGCAAGCTGCTTAATGTCCCACGTGGCGAGTTGATCAGCAGTGGCGGTCCGGTCTTTCATAAGCTTCTTTACTTCCCTACGGCGGTCCACGAGCGTCTTGATTAGCTTGGGGAGAATACCAGGTTCCAGTTCTTCACCAGGGACCTCGGGGACCTTGTCGTCTTCCTCGGATAGTTCTGAGCGGTCGACGGTGGTGAAGCAAATGTTGTACTCCTGGATGATACTGGGGTATAGAGAGTTGAAGTCCATGACGAGAATAAACTTGTCATACAACCCTTTCTCGGGCTCGAAAACAAGACCACCCTTGTACTTGTCTTTCTTCTTGGCATCGGCGCCCTCTTCTCCTTCAGCGACTTCTTCCATTTCTTTCGGTTTGCCTTTGCCCCATTGTTTGTCAGGACAGATGTAGTTGTCGTTGTGGAATTGATGCAAGAGAATGTACTCATTCCGTTCAGCGCGAGTACCACTCAAGGTACGAGCCCATGAGTTACCAGCAAGGTTAGTAAGAACCTTAGTAAGGGGCAACATCTGGACCTTGATTGATATAGCAGCGATGAAATACGCATCAGCCTGACAGTGCTTGACGTAGTTCATCAAGCCATCTTTGGTAGTTGCCCACGAACTCAAGGCTTGTTCGTTGTCAAGTTCTTGGCGGCGCTTGTTGAGCACGAGTTGACACATTTCCTCCAAGCTCCAAGATTGGCACTTGGTCATGAGCGACTTTCCGAGGTCGTTGGCCAGATCACAGAGTAGACGTCCAGCTGCCAACTGTCTTTCAACAAAGAAGCTACCGCCCCCTTTGCCCATGTTCTTCGGCCATTCGCTCCTCCGGAGCCGGCCAATGCGGTGCCACCCAGGAGTCTTCTTTTCGCGCATACGATTGAGCAGAGTACTGTAGTCAACGTCATCCAGACGGTGACCAACAAGCACATCTGGGTCATGACGTTGGAACATGGCCATGAAGTAACTCAATAGCTCTTGCTCAGTCTTCTTTAGCATTATAGTACCTTTTTGCTTCTCAGCTTCCAGCTTAAAACCAGTCGGGTAGTTATCGCCATTTGGCCGCGCGATGGTGAAGCTCTTGCACGGTAGCTGGTCTGCTGGAGTTGTGTCTGTAAGCGAAAAGTTTTCGTATATCATGGCACTAGCCATCAGAATCTCTTGCTTGTTGTCTTTGGCATTGAACTTTGTTCGTAGAGAAATGCTCATTAATGTAAGAGGCGGAGCTTCGACATTGTCTGAGTTCTCTAGCACAGTGATGTTGTTGGGTTTAGTGACCAAGGCTTCAAGTTTGCACCAGGAAGCATTGTTGATAGCGTTGAAATCAGCACCATCGATCTTTAGCCAGCAAGGACCCATGATGTTCTTTCCGAGAACGAACTGTTCGAAAAGTGCAGTGTTTGTTCCAAAAACATGGGAGAATGTTTCGCCAGTGAGATCTTGGGCAAGGGGCATCTTGTCGTATCCGTATAGCAGCTCGAGGTAATCAGCTTCCCTAGGTATGTCCGGCAGCTCGAAAGCATATTTCTTAGCGCATGGTTTGATCTTGTGCATAGTGACACGGTGCTTGCTCATGAGGTTGTCAACCTCTTCATAAACATCGCTCATCTCAACTTCTTCATCAGTCTGCTGTCCTCGTCTCAAACGAGTCTCGCGAGGCAAAAAATACATTTTGCGAAGGATGTTGTCGACCTTTACAAAGCAACTGGTGTAGTTGCCTGTGTTCTTATCTTTGACTTTCCCGAACAAACAGAGGCTGCCGTTGATTTCGGTATAGTCAATCCAGAACATACGTAGACTACCGTCTTCTTCAAGCACAGCTTCAGGCTTCAGTTTACCGACACTGCTCGTAATAGCAGGCGCTGGGCTACTCATGACATTGAGCTTGTTCGTAACATCGTTCCATGAAGAAGCATCAATAGCAATAGCAGAAGGACGTGGCGGAGAGGAACTCGCAGGCGTGGGATACTCGGGTTTTCGGATCCTAGCCACCGGTCGCTTTCCTGCCATATTGATGCTGGCCGAAACAATGCCTGTATGGCCAATGGGCTGTGCGACTTCCATCAGGTCCTCTTCCTCTTCCTCGACCTTAACTAAGGGTTGCGCTTTGCGTTCTACTGCCTTTGCGACCGGCGAGGACTGCAGTGGAGGGTCGCTCATGGGAACGTCATCGTCCATGGTGGGCAACGGATCATCATCGTATGCGTTCTCTGCGGGAGGAGTTTCGGGCATATATGCCTCGGAGCCATTGATGGGCTTTTTGTTCGCGTTCTGTCGGTTTTCCGATATGGGCGGGGATAGGACACGAGTTTTTCTTCGCGATTCTGTCTTTATTGGGCGCATGCGGGGTTGTGGTCGTGACTTGTTTGTGTCAATCTCACCGAGCAGATCTTCCATGAAGTCCTGGTCTGCAGCAGTAGCGACAGGCTATATGGCATTAGTTAAGGTCTGTTGCACTCGGGATAATGATTCGGTGCATACCTTAGCTATCACAGCCTGAGCAGCAGCTTTTGCGCTGAAGTACTTGCTGATACCGTTGTCTCGCTTTCGCTTGTTTTCCTCGTCTTCTTCGCGCTTCCTTTTCGCTATTGCATGTTAGAATATAGTTGGATATTAAAATACATGTGCAGAGTACTTACCGGCCTTCCCTTTTGCTGGGCGCTCTTCTTCCTCCTCACTCTCCGTCGCGGCGTCGACCTCCCAGTCTTCTCTTCCGTCGTCGACATATCCTTCGCCATTGTCGTCGACGATAAAGTCGTCCTGGTCTAGACGATCCCTGACAACTTTCTTGTATCCTTCTTCATCGACTTCATCGTACAATTGTTCTTCCTCGACGACCTGATAAGATGAGAGACGCGTCTTCCCACCAGCGCGATTCTTTCGCAGCTCTGCTAGTGCTGCTGCGTGGCTAGACATGATGTATTAGAAAGAAAAAAACGCCCAAGCAGAGAATACACAAAGCAAAGAGTCGAATTGCTATGGTGTGATTGTCATGAGCGGGGGAGGCGTATAGGAGAAGAACGCGACAGTTGACGCGCAACGCGAGGTTCGCGTAAAGTGGGAGCTTGGACCAACACGCTAAGTCGCGTCCATCTCGCTGGTCCCTCATTCGCCGCCACCCCCAACCACCACGCCATCCCCTCGCAAATACGCCAAGATGGCGTCCAAAGATCCCCTTGTGTGGATCGACTGCGAAGTGTGTTGCGCGACTGCAGCGATAGATCTTGATATTGACGATTTCAGATGACAGGCTTGGATCCTAACAATGAGACCATCATGTCTCTTGCTTGTTTTGTTACCGACCACGATCTGAATATCTTAGATGAAAATGGTTACGAAGTAATCGTTCATCACAGTAAAGAGGATCTCAATCGCATGGGCGAGTGGTGCACGAAGCATCATGGCCAGTCCGGACTGACCGAAGCCTGCATCAATTCCACCACGACGGCTGAACAAGCCGCCGACGGTCTGTTGCAGTATATTAAGAAATACGTATCGACTGCTCGGACAGGATTGTTGGCCGGTAATTCCGTTCACGCCGATAAATCGTTCTTGGTTATGCCACCGTACAACGCTGTGACGGACTACCTTCATTACCGGATTCTAGATGTATCCAGCATCAAAGAGGCCGCTCGTCGATGGGCACCTCCCGAAGTCTTGAAGAAAGCTCCCAAGAAGAAGATGCTCCATGAGGCAAGGGCCGACATTCTTGAAAGCATCGAGGAAGCCAAGTTCTATAGAGAAGCTTTCTTCGTCAAAGAAGCATAATGCATGCTATTCGGTGTACTTAGGCTTAGGTGTAGACAAAGCCTGACCCATTACGCCTTTTTACGGTATGAAACAACACACGACGTTTCAACAACCCGGAATCGCTTGGCTGATAGACATAGATGATTGCGAAGCATCTCGACGGTTGCCTTATGTGTAGACCTATTTTCCTACCACGAGTTGCAGTATTTTGTGTATTCGTCTCCCTTGTGCACTCCAGGTGTGTGACATATTGACAAATGAAATTTAGCGCAAAACTTTACCGTCATGCGTTGTAGACGTATCCTCTATGGTGATAGTGTCAATCAGTTGTCCATCACAGCAACATTTATTTCTCTCGTCCAACGGTCCACTGTTGTATTCAACTTGCGACAAGGCTCAACAAATAAGTCCCTTGAGTGATACCCGCAATCGAACCTCGTAACACAAACTGTGTGTTCTTGTTACGTTCGTGCGATGCTCCACTACACACGGCACGAATTGCCCGCATTTTGATCGCTTCTCCGGCTTGCACGCTCCTACCATACCTTCAGACCAACACACAACACGTGTCCAATTAGATTCATATGATAGTTTCCTCACCATTCACTCAATTTTGACTGCTAGATTTGGTTAGCGCAATATCGCGTTTGCTGAAAACGCAGGCCTATAAGTACAAGATCAAACCCAGCCTCCCACCAGTGCAGTGATCAACATAGCCCTTTCATCTCCGAACGAAAACGTCCGAAATGTTGCTCTCGGGTTTGATCGTCGCCTTTCTGGCCTGGTCTGGGCTCGTTTCCTCGCTCCAAGTCAAATTAACCCCGAAGCAACGCAACGTGACCATAGGCGAGATAGCTAAATTCACATACTTGCCCGTCAACCAAAATGTAAGCCCAATACACCACTACAGCCAGTTCTATGCTAAGAAGTCTATCTAGCCTACCAATGTCACTGTTCTCGACACACTGAAGAACGATAGCATTCACGTGATCGGTATGTGTTTTCTTGCGCCAGGCTAAGAACTATTACTGATATTACCGAGACAACGCCAAGGGTGGTCATGTCAACTGGACGGTGCCCGATAACTTGGAGGTGCGCGGTGGCTATTTCTACGTGGTCGTGCAGAAGGTCAACAATGCCACGATCTCCGTTACCTCCGATTCCGAATTCCAAGTTTTGGAGAAGCCAAAGCCGAAACCTTCAAGTTCGTCCGAGAAAAAGACGTCGGATGCAACAGCCTGTTCAGCAGAGACGGTTGGATCATTATTGACCGCGGGATTCGTGCTTGCACTCGGTATCCTAGAGATGTAGATTCGCCGGCGACAGAAGTGGAGTAGAGGTCTTTATTTGTGGCGCATGTTGCTTTGTTCTTACTCCACAGCTAAATTGATCAAAGCCTCGAGTTATTGATCTATCTCCCGATATTATGATCGTCAGAGGTTCTGGATCCAGAGAGCGAACAAACATACGTGTTTTAGCTTTAAGGGTATGGTAGAAGTACGAAAATTGAACCATTGAGGATCTTTCTCTTCATCTCGACAGATGTGATGAATGTGGAATGTGCCATGAGCTCCTCGAGATGGAGACTGAATGAGCAGCAGTTATCGTAATTGAGGACCTCCAAATTGATTTTGGTGCAGTTCCGAGTGTACGATTGTGGAATGAACTAGAGAACCCTCCGCGGATGGCCGGACACTGATGTCATTGTTCCGCCCAAGACATTACAGAACACGGCTTCGAACCAGCACTTGTGCAGCATCTACAACATGTCTGTAACAAGAAACACGGATCACCTACCTTCGGAGCATTTAGACGCTACGGAAAACGCACTTATTGCGGTTACCGAGAACGCGCAACCAAAAACCGGTGGAGATCCCAGTGCACATCTACATGCTAATGCTTCCCACGAGAACTCACACGCCTGGTTGCGTTCTCTCTTCCCGTATAATTCTCTTGAGCAGTTCGAGCAAGCCTGGCATTTAGGAAACTATGTGCTCGACCGTAAAACTGGCGAGAAGTCCTTTGAAGAAATGAGCATCTATGTCCGGGTTTGTATTCAGAAAGTATTATTGGCAGGCCGAGAAGCTTATGTGCAGTAGCTAGGCATGCATCTCCTATATTATGGTACACAACAAGAGAAAGCGTTGCAGTGGAAGCGGACGCAGGCTATGTTGCGAGACCAGAGCGCCAAGATGGGCAAACAGTACGATGCTCCCGAGAGCAAAGCACATATATGGCCGTTCATTGAGAGTTTTCATCTCGAGTCCACACTGATACAGCTCAAGGTAGACACATCGGTAACACGCCCTCCAAAGCTCCGTATTAATTATAGCAGGAACCTTTTCCAGACAGATATGCGACGTTCAACGAGTTCTTTGCAAGAGAACTTCGGCACGATGCTCGCCCAATCGATGAACCACACGACGAGCGGGTTTTGTCAAGCCCAGCCGATTGTCGCCTGACTGTATTCCCAACGGTGGGACTGGCCACCAAATACTGGATCAAAGGCATCGGTTTCTCATTGAGCAAGCTACTCGGCAACGATTACCTAGCCAAGGAGTTTGATGGCGGTTGCATTAACATTGCGCGCCTGGCTCCCCAGGATTATCATCGGTGGCATTCGCCAACTTCTGGAATCATTGAGAGCATTACCGACATTCCTGGGACGTATTATACAGTCAATCCGCAAGCTATCAATGAAGAAGGCACTCTGGATGTATTCTGTGAAAACAAGCGATCGGTCATGCTGCTGCGAAGGACATTTACTGGATCGCGGGTAGCTATTGTCGCAGTCGGTGCCAGTAAGCAATGCTAGGGTGCAAAGTGGGTGCTTGTGCCGGCGATTGTCTGAAACTCTCACACTTTCCACTTGTGTCTGAAAATCTTCAAACATTGACAGCTGGCTAAGGCACCTACTTCCACCTAGTCCTTTGAATTTTGGATATTATGCTAACTTTGTACCCTCACCTTTAGTGTTAGTAGGAAGTATTAGATATAATCCGGGCATCGAAACAGGGAAGGAAGTCGGAAGAGGCGAATGCTTGGGCGCTTTTTTGTACGGAGGTAGCACAGTCATTGTACTGTACCCGCCTGGAGAGGTCAGGCTCGACGAAGACTTGGTGAAAAATTCGACAGAGCAACAATGCGAGACTCTGGTTAAGGTAGGCTGGAGAGTCGGGGCCAGCCCAACGTGAAACGTATCACTTGTACTACATGAATTATTAAGAAGATTCTAAAAGTGCGCAATGTTAAATCACCAGGTGAGCTATGGCACAGCATTAATGTTTGAGGATTTATTACGAGCTACCAACTAGCAAAGATCAAGAACCTACCAATAACATCCATCAGTGTCCCTTCTATATAAATTGGTATCTAATCTTACCATTCCAGCTTCCAATCTTGTTTGACGCAAGCCACCAATGCATCGTCATTAGTTTTACCAAAACAGAAATGATCCCAAATATGTTGTCTTAGTTAGTCAAGGTAGCTCTTGTATATTCAACCCTTACCACAGCGAAGTTAGTCAACAGATGACCTGAGGTCCCAGAACCGAAATGCGGGTATGGGCAACTGACCATGAATATGACGTAATAATGCGTATGAGAATTCAGTTCTTTCCAGAGTACCAGCCCTCCTGAATCACCGTTCTTTTTGACTAAATGGTACTCATAAGAGATAGGTGTCTTGTACTTGCGTGAACCCGTGGAAATGCTTAGATTCAATCAGGACCAATGCGATTGAGACAACGCCTTGAGCGGGTTATATATGTTATACGTCTGAACATCTCATTATGGCGACTGCTACATTGCTAGTAGGGCTTACTCATGCACACCAAAAGTCTAAGTATGACCAAACTTTGATTGGGCCTATCCTCGCTGCTTGATAAGCGAGAGGATGTGATTAGCTGCGAAAGGCCCGCTCGAGCACGTAACATTTGGACCCATAGGACTATGCTGCGCTACGCGAGTAGTGATGAGTCTTCTCGTCCATTATTACTGTGTATGATCAATGAGCGGCCTAGTCGGCATCAGAGCATTTGCCATTTGCTGTGAGTATGTTCCTTCAAGTAGACATCGACGCAGCAGCATCGTAACAAGCAGAACTATAATAACACACTAAGGAGAGCGTGCACGACATTAAGGTGGGCAACTGGATCCTTTACTATCTTTCCCATGCCACACCTGCCTTTTTTGCACCAGTGCGGGGTTACGCTTACCGCTGCACCCGTATTATCGAAGACGCCAAGCGGTTGTAGCGATGATTTCTGGTCGAATGTCACTCGGCAACTAGCGAGCAAAGATAATTTAAGTTGATAACGCTGGCTTTTTGTAGGACCTGATATCCTTTCCTAACTCTGTATTTTCTCCACAATACGTGTAGAGTCGTGACACCATACAGACTACAGTATGATTGTCCCTTTCCTAGAACGAGTTGGATTATTTCCTCTTCTTGCGCTATCATCAGCCTTGGTGAGTGAAGCATCTACAAATATTACATTGTCGTACCAACAAGACCTAGGTTTGGTTTTCGACTATTGTCTACAACCTGTATATTCACCCTCTGAAGACAGTCCCCGGCCCAAAACTGTGGGCAGTTAGCCGAATTCCTTTTGCAAGATCTTTCATTTCGGGCACAGCTGTCCAGGACATAGAGGCGCTTCATCGCAGGTATGGCCACGCTGTCCGCATCCAACCGAATGCAGTCAGCTTCGCTCATCCGGATGCTTGGCAAGACATCCAGGGCGTACGGGTTAGTAATGGGGGCAAGCCGTTCAGGAAAGACCCGATTTGGTGGCAATCGATGTCGTCCTCTTCCCAGTCAATTGCGACGGCAATTGAGCATGACCAACACGCCCGTATTCGCAAGACCATAGCACCGGCTTTCACTCTTCGCGCGCTCAAACAACAAGAATCGTTGCTTCAAACGGGCGTTGCTCTATTAATACAAAGATTCCAAGAAAAGATAACGAATTCTGACGGTACGAGCGGTCCATTTGATATAATTCCATGGTTCAATTTCACCGCTTTCGATATTTTTGGAGACATTGGATATGGCGAGACATTCGACTGCCTCCAAACATCTGAGTACCATCCTTTCATCAGTCTCATATTTGACAGCCTTAAAGCACATGCGCTCATACTTAGCATCCGGCTTTTTCCCAACTTGAATTTCGCGTTGAAAAAGTGGGTTTTCCCTTACATGATGAACGAGAAGCAAAAGAAGTACGGCGCAGCGGTCATTGATAGGGTCAATCGCCGCATGGGTTGGGAAGTCGCTCGTCCGGATATCATGAGCTATGTCATCGAAGGAAATGAGAAGGGCACGATGACGCCGGGTGAGGTTCAAGCGACATTCCAGACTTTGACACTGGCGGGAAGCGAGACGACTGCTACAAGCTTGTCAGGCATCATGACACAGCTGCTCACGCATCCCGAAGCGTATAAGAAACTCATTCGCGAAATTCGAGAGAGCCTGGTAAAAGAGAGTGACATCACACTTGATGCTATCAAGGATCTCCCTTACCTAAACGCATGCGCGAACGAGGCTATGCGACTCTGTCCGGCAACTCCCTTTACTCTCCCACGTGTAGTTCCCAATGGTGGAGACTCAGTCTGTGGCACGTGGATTACTGGCGGTGTGAGTTCTGCCAACCTACTTTCGCTGCTTGATGTCTAATCTTCCTAGACGAGTGTATTCATCCTCCCATGGGCCGTAAACCGCGATCCACATTTATGGTACGACGCGGCGTCGTTTCATCCTGAACGATGGCTCCCAGATGCATTAGATGAGAAATCTCCATTCTTTCACGATCGTCGCGACGCACTGCATCATTTCGGCGAGGGTCCCAGGAAGTGCATTGGGATGCATCTAGCATGGGCGGAGATCCGACTAATCCTAACACGGATGTTATGGGCTTTTGATTATGAACTTGTCAAGAGACCTTGCCCGTGGGAGAAACAGAAAGCCTATCCATTGGTCGAACGAGCGCCATTAATCATCAGATTGCAAGAGCGACATATTATGAAATGAGTGAGTATTGCGATAGTATGTTTAGCCTCTTTAGCTCATCTTATTCTGGTACACTGCACCCAGTTCACAATTGCGGATGACTCCGAACAATCGTTCCACATAGTTTATGCCCTGCCATGTAGCATCGAGCCTAACTTCAACTGTCTTCTTGTACGAGAAGAACTACAGCGTTCAATTTTCATATGCACCATAAACCTTTTCTGGCTCTCTTTCGTTTTCTGCCCAGCCTCTATTGCACGCTGGGTCTAGAGAGGTGTTTCGATGGATGATTTTGGTAGCACTACAGCGCTCACAGACTGAGCAGTTTGATTTTGGTCTTGTCTCGATAAAGAAACGCAGATGTTGAACGTCACACTAAAGTAGATGAATACCTCAAATTAGCCTAACAGTATCGGAAAGAGATATGGCAGGATGTGGCAGCAGTCAAAGATCCTAGATTTGTTAATTTCGTTGAATTCAAACACAGTCGGACAATAACCCTTAACGCACCGTCAAATATCTCAACAGACTAGACTAAACGCCGATTCATTGTGTGGATAATACCCTAAATCCACTACAACGAACAACTACCACTCTCCAAACAGCAAACACCCTTACTATCTAAAGCCTGCGCGTCGAAGTAAGGAAACCACACGAGGTTTCTGCTAAACTGGTTTTGACTAATAAGCGAGGCATCATTTGTAGCTAAATATGTCGAGGTCAAGTTTGTTCCTGACGTTCAAGCTGAAAAGATAAGGAAACGGCAGAGAACATTGGTAAGTACACTAATCCCACACGTCACTCGAGGTCTTGTATATATAGTGGCATAATTCAGAATCAAAAGCATCGTCTAATTTTCCCTGCTACATGATACATACCGAAAGGTGTATTTGCACTCTGAGGCAATTCCTTACTTCAGCACAAGCTAGCACTTTTAACAAACTAGGAGAGCCATCGCCTTCATCACCACAGCTGCACAAAACTGTAGAACCTCCTTATCTTCGACTGCGTGTAATATGAATCCAGCGCAAAAATTTCCTCCTCGCTCAGCGTCCGCCGTCCTGTGCGCAAATCCACGTTTGCGGGGTCTCTTAGCGTTGTCCGAAAGATGATTTTGTATGCGAGGGCTGAGAAAACAATGAGCAGCAAGCCAATCATGTACTGGAAGAATGAGTACGCTGATGGAGAGGTCTCGCCCTACATTCAGTTAGAACCATATGCGTATCGAACAAAGACCGTTGACCTACGATGGGATACAAGCCGAGATAAAACGAGCACGCTGTGTACAGAGTGCAGCAGGTAAGAAGCAGGATTGGTGGTATAGGCCAAAGAGTGCACTTCCAAGCGTAGGGTTCTTGGAAAAGCGGGTCATTTTGTGCCTTGAGCGCAGCGCGAAACCGAAAGCTGGTAATCGCAACGACTACCCATACCATGAAGTAGCCGGTGCTCGCGATCTGTCCCAACCAAGTAAATACTTCAATTCCTCCCGCGCTGAGGTTACAATATGTTAAGGCAATAGCTGCAGCAAGCGTAATTGCTATCGCCCATCGTGGGCGGCCTTTCGAATCTACCTGCGCGACCCACTGCGGAATGAGGTTCTGGTGCGACATGAAGCGCAGCATCCGGGACGCAATGAAGATAGATTCAGCGGCGATGGAAGCCACGGCGATAAGAATGACGCAGTTGAGAAAGTCAGGAAGGCCGGTAATACCAGCTTCGTTGAGCGCTATCACGAAAGGAGAAGCAGCCACACCGGAGGAACCAAAGAGGGATGGTGAATCGGCAGGCACGAGAATACTGATGAAGATTATGCAGACGAGGTAGATTGTCGTTACGCGAATGGGTATTAGGAATGCAGCATGTCCGACTGAGTACCGTGGAGACTCAGCCTCGCCAGCAAGGAAGCCAGTAAAGGAGTTATCTGCAATTTGATTAGAACTCACATCTGAGGCGAATAAGAATCATGGGCCTGAACAGCCTACCTCCGATAGCGAGTACAGCGAGCAGAACTGAACTTGAAAAGCCTTTGAATCCGTTCTTGAATGGATCATCTCTCCACCCATCGCCGTGATGAACGTAGCCTTTGGGTCCTGCACCAAGGACCATGGCGAAACCGGCGAAGACGAAGATGAGAAGGGCAATGATCTTGAGGATAGCAGCGCAGTATTCAAACCAGCCGAACCAAACGCTAGGTAGCATAAACATGCAGATCATGACGACGAGGAAGACAGTATCTAGAAAATTTAGCTAATGGTTATGTTAGGGTTTAACAAATGGGCACCTACACCACACGGCTTCATGAACACTGTTCTGCGCCCAATAATTTACAATGACAGCGAAGAAGGTTGCTTCGGCAGCCACAATAGCTGTCCAACCAAGCCACATGGACGTACCAGCAGCAAAAGACAGTGCCGGATCAACAAAGCGGTCCGCATATTCGATGAAATTGCCAGATACGGGGAAGGATATCGACATCTCACTTACAGTCTGCAGCATGCCCCAGACACACGTGCAAACCACGGCGAATCCTAAGACCAGCGAGCCTGGTCCACCACGAAGCAGATTCGTCCCTGTTGATATGAATAATCCTGCGCCAATCTGCCCACCTAGGGACAGCACATGGATTTGGCGTGGAGTGAAAGAGCGACGGAATTCCCCATGATCGGAAACATCCTGAACGGTACCCTCTTTTGGATTGTTGTCATTGGGTAGAGACGTCGTTTTGAAACTGGGCGCTTTCTCTAATTCATCCATGTTGGTGTCACGATAGAATGGTTTGACAAAGGTGGCGTACATATGCAGAGCGATTATGTCCGATATTTAACCATCCGGATATTTGGTAGTTGAAGATTTCTAATCATATACTGGTTATCTCCTATCAGAGACGCTTTCCTGGGTGACACGGCAACGTCACTGAGCCGCCCCGTAGTCGGGCCTCCCAATGACACTGTAAACAAGGAATACTTCAACATGCCAAGCAAATTGATAAGGCACATGATGGGTTATCTCGGCCGACTCGTCGTATCCAGCTTCCTGTCATACAATTTTTGAGGGGTTAGGCTATTTCGGCGATTGTTATCCATATCAATTGCGGAGAATTCTAGTGTAGCTCGGCACCATCGTCTCAAAGACGTTAGATTGTTGCGGGGGGTAGACTGATCGGCAAGCGTCGCTCTACTCCGAAGCTCCTTCGCCCCCATCCTTCCTGTAGATAGTCAGATTAAGAACTGAAAACGTAAAGTATGGCGAGCTGCCTTCGTGCCTTATGTCTCGGGTATTCTACATACCTTCGTTGTACTGAATTCAAGCACGATCAACGTTCTTCTCTTTGTTAACTTGTCATGGCTTCTCCAAATGCTCCAAAATCAGTGCTGGTCGTGGGTGGGGGCACATTCGGCACATCAACGGCGTATTATCTCTCCTTGAAGCCGGAGACATACAAGAGCATCACGGTTCTCGATCGCTTCCCCGTTCCTAGCCAAGAGGCAGCCGGAAATGACATCAATAAAGTCATTCGTAACGATTATGCAGATCCATTGTACGCAAGGCTCACAACTGAAGCGATGGAGCTATGGGCAAACCCGCAGGGCATCTATAATGGATTATACCACCGGACAGGCTGGCTTCTTGGCGCAGCAGAAGCATCGAAGAAATTTGTGCGCGAGTCAGCAGAGACAGCTCGCAAGTTGGGTCTTGTAGTCGCAGAACCTATGAGCCCAGAGGACATTCGGAAAAAGTGGCCATTGATCACAGGAGATATGGACGGCTGGAGTACGGTGTGGAATCCGTCAGCAGGCTGGGCCAACGCACGAGGAGCCTTGACTCAATTGGCACTTGCCGCACAAGGAAACGGCGTTCGATACATTGATGGTCGCGGAGGCCACGTCGTTCAGCTTCTGTACGATGCATCTGGAAGATGTGTCGGTGCTAAGGCTGCAGACGGAGGCACGTACTTTGCTGATATCATTATTCTTGCCGCGGGGGCTGCAGCTGCGACGTTGTTGGATTTAGAGGGACAGCTGGTAGCCAAAGGACACACTGTCGGGCACATCAAATGTTCACCCGCAGAAGTTAAGAAATACCAGAATATGCCAATCGTTGCTCACCTAGAAGGAGGACTCTTATTCCCACCGCAAGAGGATGGCATTCTCAAACTCGGCGCCATGGATTTCGTGACCAACTTCGAAGGCAGGAACGTATCACTTCCACGGTACCGATCAGACCACAAGGGAGATGGAGTGCCTAAACCTATTGAAGACAAGATGCGAAGGTGGTTGTCGGAATGCTTTCCTGAGCTCGCTACACGTGAATGGTTCGAGACGAGAATATGCTGGTGTGTTCTCCAAACTTTCTTTTCGATACGCTTAGCTCACAGCTTCAATTAGGGACGCTGACACCCCCGACTTGCACTTCTTGATCGACAAGCACCCGAAACACCCTGGCCTTCACTTGGCGGTAGGAGGCTCAGCGCATGGTTTCAAGATGATGCCGGTTGTTGGAAAGTACGTCGTCGATTCTATCGAAGGCTCGCTGGAGGATGAGGCGCGAAACAAATGGCGATGGAGGCCTGGCGCCAAGATGCAGCATGCTAACCCGCACCCCGGACCGCTGCTCGAACTGAGCGACATCGAGGGCTTCCGAAAACCAGTTGCAAAACTTTGAGCATTTAAGGTAAGCAATGGCAGTTTATGGGACTGCGATGTTGTGGGGAGAGTAACAAGTCGACACTGGAGTGCGGGGCTCCTTTTAGTGACAGTGTGCCTGCTTAGGCTTAGGCTGCATTATACGACTTCCTTGCCAAGTGACATCTTTGAGAGTGGTTTGCCTCATTGCCTGGGCCACGAATTGATCTTCTTCAGATTTGTTATAGCTGAGCATGCATGCCTGAGCCGTGGAATGTATTGATCCTCACTGGTGAACCGCGATGAAGAATTCGGAAACATGTTGACAGTACGTGGTGACCACAATCATGATCTATTGGTCGTTCCTACAGCCTTCCACATACAACTATTGAGGCGCAGTCGTTAATGCACTTAGCCACACAAAATGCGCAACCTTCCAGTTGCATGTCACCGTGGGCCTCTGTTCCAGTCGAATACCCAACTTCACACGACTTTATGCGAGACACAACCTCAACCATTACATGTTTTTTTATTGCTAGAAATTGTGGGGTTCTTCTCTATCTACACACAGCTGGCGACTCGGAAAAGATCAGGCGACATCCATGGATGGAAATACTTGGTGTCAAGAGTTTCGGCACGATCCACTCCCCGATTCGACATCGCACATACGACTACTAGAAATTCTGCAGGGCGAACCTGGGCGGCGTGTCATCTGTCGACTAACAGCTTGGTCCATTGAAACCGCACCATCTTACTACGCAATCTCCTACACATGGGGCGAGCAGTTTCCTACATCACGGATCACAGTCAATGGCCACGACACAGAAGTGCGAAGTAACTGCGAATATGTTATGAGGCAGGCATATGCCTCTGGGGCGAGCAAGTACTTTTGGATTGACGCTCTTTGCATTGATCAAACAAGCAAACAGGAGAAGACTCATCAAGTTGCGATGATGGGACAGCTGTACAAGAGGGCATCCCATGTCTTCGCTTGTGTGGGGTGTCACACAGAGAGTAGCGAGTTCTTGGTTGAGACTATCGACAAGCATTCAGCTCTATTGTCGCGCATATACCATTACATCGCAAATCCCGGTTACAAGAGCTTAAGATTCTGGACTATCGACAATCCCATTCCGACGAAGCGATGGCTTTCTCTTACATGTTACTTTGCAATGAACGCCCATACAAGACGTCGATTGGCTGATGCGGTCATATCCTTCATGAAGCGACCTTACTTCTCAAGGGTTTGGGTTCTGCAAGAATTGCAGCTTGCTTCAACCACATCGTTCTGCTGTGGAGTGGATGTTCGGTCCTTCGATCACCTCATAGCAATCACCATGTTGGTAGACTTCTGGATCAAAGGAAACGACTATGTTCTATACTGGCAACCCATAACACGTCTAGCCGTGTCTTTACTCTCTCGGCAGTCCTGGATTTTCCGGCGACTGAAAGCTTGCAGTGACATGTATGATATGCTCCGCTCCATAGAACCGCAACGTGGCTGTCTCGCTCTTGCGTCAGGCGCTAGGGAAACCCGCAGGTTGGCTGAAGTTCTAGACAACATGCAGTATTTTCACTGTGCCGATGTCAGAGACAAGCTTTTCGGGATACTGTCTCTTGTTGACTGGCCGGGCCTATCGAGACCGGATCCGGACTATAGCAAAGACTGCTTCGAAGTCGCTATTACTGTTTTCCAGATCTACAGGGAGTATGACGCCTGCGCGCCAGTCACAGGTTCATTTGTGGAATGGGTCCGTCGACTACGAGAAACCTTTGAGGTATCCCTGGATCAAGATACGTTGCGTGAGGCTGTGGACTTGCGATACCCTGGTTCTCAATTGCCTACTGTTATTGATCGTGGAAACCTTCACTTAGTGACAAGCAGCAACACCCGTCGATCCATCAGCGGCGCGTCGATAGCAACCTCGCACTCCTTTAGGCTAAAACGAAGGATACCGAAAAATCGAACTAAAAACACCTGGTATGGGGTCCGGCTCCAAGCCGCTCAAGATATCGAACGGTACTCAAACTTTCCCGATTTAAAATATCTCTGCTCGGAAAAACAGCAGTCAGGAGTCGTCAGCAGGATTTTTGACCAAGATGGCACCTTCTTCGCCTTTGCGCCCAATGGCACTAGACGAGGTGACTGGTTTCTCAAGAGCGATAGTGGCGCCTCTGTCGATAACAATGCCTTGACTATTATTGTCAGGCTTTCCAGCCCAGACTCCGGTCGGTATAAAATTATAGGTCCAGCTTCTATTTGTCAACAGTACCGAGAAGAGATCTATACGTATCTTGAATGGCAGAGATTTTCTCCAAGGTGGTTTCCTAATGATCTCTTTATTCTTGACTGGAGCCATGAAAATCGAGTGTCCACTATCCAATCGCGCGATGCAGTCGTTGACTGGCTTAGGTTGAGAATTTGTGGCACGGAAGGTTCGTCTTACGTCCAAGGACCTTTATTCGGATCGCTGGAGCTGTCTCATTCTTCGTCAGATGCTCACGAATATACTTCGAGAGATCCGAATCCGAACCTGCATATGGTTGAGGATGAAGTGTTCCAAGAATCATTCGCTGTGTCATCAGATGACTTATTACTCATCAACTCTTGATTGTTCTTGTCCGTGTTGAGTGAGTGATATGGCAGGTCTAGAACTTTACGACTTTCTTTCATACTATCTCATTATGCAGTAGTGCGCCACAACTCCACAACGCCCCGTTGCAGGATACGCATATGTTATGCATCCGCATGCATCGAGATTAATTCATCCATCATGAAGTCGAGAGTGTAATTCTATACTTCTTTGCATTAAAATATATACGCGTGATTGAGGGCACGACAACCACGCCTGATAACAACTACCTACAGATACATACGACCTCCAAAGCAAAAGTGCCAAAGCAAGCATCAACGCTCCAGACACCAATGCAAAAAGTGCGATTACGCCTCTACCTGTAGGTATACGGACAGCCCACCTTTGCGTTACAACATACCCAGAAATGAAGGTAAACCGTAATCTAATCTCGTCTGACTTCTAGATCTCTTGTGCTTCATCGCATACCACGCCAATTCTTTATTCTCCTAGAAAGAGGCGACGGCGACGGCGACGGCTTGGTCTTCTGAGTGGCTGATGCTGATAGTGACCTGCTTCATGCCGACACGCTTAGCTTCTTCTTGTGCAGTACCAGAGAGCTAGAATGGTGTTAGCGTACGTAGAAACAATATATCGAGTATTTGGATAGTCTTACCTTGACAGTCGGTGCCCCGTTCTCATCATTGACGATCTCGATGTCCTTCAGTGCGGCACCAGCGCCCTGACCCTTGACACCAAGCGACTTGAACACGGCTTCCTTAGCTGACCACTTGCCAGCGAAGCTGGACTGTGGGCTGGCAGCCTTTTGGCAGTATGCGATTTCTTGCGAGGTGAAGTTGCGCTCTAGGAAGGTGTCATTCTCAATGTTGATCGCATCGATGCGCTCGACATCAACGCCGACCTTGGTATTTGCCGAAGCAGACGCTTGAGTAATCGACTCGAGCATCTTCTGGGTCTCCTTTGCCTTCGCATCCTTCTTGAGTGCACCCGTGTCAAGCTTCTTTGGGTAGGTGTACTTCTTCGTCTTCTGGTCAGCAGTGACACGTGCCCTTGGGTTAAGGAAGACCTCTTGCATCCTCTCCTCCTCGTAAGGCGACTTGTCCTTGGCACGGAACATGGTGTTATTGATGAGGGAGTCGTGGAAGTAGCGGTAAGCAGTCTTCTGACGAGCCTCCACCTTTTGCTTGTAGGTGGCGAACTCGGCATGGTCAAGAGCAGCATAGAGATACTTCGGGTGAATACCAATGGCTTGAGCACCTTTCTGACCGAAACCGAAAGAGGTAACTGAGAAGGCCTTGATGCCGTCGGTCTGAATAGTACGAGATGGGTAGACGATGTAATCGAACTGCTCCATGACCTTATCAACGTTGTCTGCGTTGCGGTTACCCGGTACAAGGCCAGAGTTAAGAACCTGCAGGCAACCGTTGAACATCCATGCACCAGCGGCACCCTTAGGATGACCGGTAAGGTACTTCTGGAAGATACCCAACAAAGCGTTACCCTTGGTACGGCCGAGATGGCGCATTTGGTGGCAGAGGACGTCCGATTCGTTCTTGTCGTTGGCGACAGTCGAAGTACCGTGGAAAGAGGCAACGTCAAGGTCGTCAATAGTAAGACCCCAAGTGGCAAGGGCACCACGAAGAGGAGCGATGCGGGGATCTTGTTTCCAGAAGTTGTTCCCGAGGCTGTTCAGAGCATCTTTTTCTTGTCGCTTCGCCTCGCGCTCGATGTGAGCTGCACGCTCTTGCAGGTACTCTGCTTCGTCGAAGCTCTCAGCAGCGTCCTTCATAGCTGCTACCTCCTCCTGGAGGTATAACAACTCAGATTCCTGCCACTGCTTGATCTGCTTCCTGCGAAGATCCATCTGCCTCTTCCTGTACTTGATGTCCAGCAGAGGTGATGGGTACTTGGATGGGATCTCGCGAGCGGTAGTCAGAACACCCTTGCCTGGAGCTGGGACTGAACGTCCGATCTTGTCAGTGGCGGTAGCAGTGAAACCAAGGACACCGTAGATAGGAACACCCATGTCGATGGCAAGACGAGCGTCCATGATCACTTGCATACCGCAACCCTGAGACTCCATGAAGCCATTTCTGGTAGTCGTGGTCGGACGAGACATCTCTTTGGGCGTGCGGCCATGAGCGAATTCGTCTTCAGCATTGCTAGTGGCCTTCATGTTGGCGAACTCGTAAGACCCTTCCTCTTGGAAATCATCAAAACCGCCGACGAAGCAGACACGAGCCTTGCCTTCGACGATAGTATCGTATCCGATATCGATAGACTCCACGGCAGTAGCGCAAGCACCGACAGGGGTCTTGATGGGTCCAGTAGACGACATGAGCAACATGTTAATCCAAGCGCTCATAGTGTTGATGAACGACTCTTGCAGAATATCCTTTTGGACAGGCTTGTCAAGGAAGCGATCCTTGTACATGCCACGGAGAGCGGTTGTGCCACCAATACCGGAACCAATGCAGTTACCGACTTCGGACAAGTGAACGTACTTGTAGAATTCGTACGGATCGGTGATACCGCTGGATAGCAAACATTCAGCAGTGGAGACGAGGACATAGAGTGTAACAGGATCGACTTGAGAGATGATATCGTCAGGGATACCATAAATCTTCGCGTTCCAGCCCGTGGGGACCTGGCCAGCAACAAGGCGGTCAAAGCGAAGCGCCTTGGGAATCAACAAGGTAGCCCCCTTCTTTAAGCGGACGGTGTATTCTCCAGAGTCTGGGATCTCGAAAATTTCGACCTTATCACCGTGCTGTCGCTTGAACTCATCAGCGTTCTCCTTGGAGGCTTCGAAAGGATCGAGATCCTCTTCAACTTGGATTTCCTGAAGAAGCTGCTTTTTGGTGGGGTCATAGCCCTGGAAGAGCTCGGGCTCAATGAGACGGATACCTGAGTGCTCTAGAATGTGTTTTTCGTACTTGGACTTGACATCCTTGTCATCGACCGGTTCTCCTGATTTGGCATCGACCCAGCCAGAGTAGCTCTTGCCCTTGAGCGGACCGTTGTGGTTCTTGATCAAACCTGTCATCCACGCCATCTCAACACAACCTTCGAGGGAGAACTCGCCGTACGCCTCCATCTCCCATCGCGTCCTGGAGTTACCCCACGGGCCAATTTCGGCGAAACCGGTGACTACCACGACCTTCTCAAGGTCGACCATACCCTTGAGATCGTTGTTGAGAGGCTTCACTTCGCTCTCCCACTCAGGGAGCTTGGGGAAATCGAACTTGAGATTGGCTCTGGGTTCGATGGTCGCCTTCTTGTATAGTGCTTCGCTGGCCTCGCCGTTAACGATCTTGTTCTCGATCGCATTCTCCTTGATAACAGCCTTGCGAACCTCACTGGTCTCCATGTACTCCTTGCGGAGATCAGTCATGAGGTCCTTCAGGTTGGGGATGTACTGGAAACCTCCATTCAGATCAGCCCATACCGGCTCGACCTGGCAAAGGTTCACAATCGGTGGGGCCATCAAACCGAGCAAGTTGAAAGCCATTTCTTGTTGGCTGAACGTGCGGACACCATACTTCTCAACACCTTCAGCGACGATATTGTTACCAGCCATGAGTCCGGTACCACGAGTCCAGCCAATGATAGCTCCGCAAATCGTAAGGAAGCTACCCCAGCTCTCAGAGTGCCACCTGCTGAAGAGAGTCTCCAAAGCAATCTTAGACTCTGCGTACAAGCCGTCGTTGCCAAAGGTGCCATGGTTAGGCGATAGAGGCAGGATGACTTGCGCTGGTCGTGTCTCGTAGCCGTTGGCTGCCTTATGAGTCTTGACAGCACCGAGCAATCGAAGGAGGTTGGTCAACATGATGCGGTGTGCGAGTTCGGACTTGGAATCCAAGCCGTCGATTTCGCGTCCATTCTCGGAGATGGCCGCAAAAGGAACGATGTAGTCGAGATCCCATCCAAGGCCGTTCTTGGAATCGAAGATGTAGTCAACCAGGGCTTCGACATCCTGCTTGCTACCCTGGTTGAAGGGCACCACGATAAGCTGAGAGCCACGAGCACCATAACGAGTGTACATGGACTGGTAGTACTCGTTGACTTCACGAGAGAAGCGTGATGTGGTGACAACGACATGGGCGCCACCGCTGATCAGGCCCTGGAGAACTTCTGCTCCAATGGAACCTGCACCGGCGCCCGTCATAAGGGCATATTTACCCTGGAAGGTGACACCATCCTTGGCAGCGCTCTCAAGACAGTCGAGGTAGACACCAGTAAGCTTCTTACTGTACTCCCAGCCGTGGTCGTCCTTCCTCTTCAAGTGAAGGAATGGGACGGTCTCGACCTTGCCTTGCTTTGAGGGTCCGTGGACGCGGCCATTGCGTCCCTTCTTGCCGTTGACTGCCTTTCCGTTTTCGCTGGGGATGATCTGGCCTTCGTTCATAGACAAAGAGCGGATGACATTGCTGTACAAGCTCTTGATCTGCAACTGCGATGACTTGGAAAGCTTGTGTTGTTGCTTGATAAGCTTGTAGATGCGCTGCAAGTCGTTCTGGACTTTAGTGCGGTTGCCATACTCTGACAACTTGCCGCCTTCCGCCATCTCCTTGACGTAGTGCTCTAGCTTGCGTACACTGGGCCGCTGCACTTCGGAGTAGTTCATGTTGCCCTTGGCATCGATGTCAAGGTGGGGGCCTGTAGGAACAGCCACGTCCTTGAACATGGGAGCTTCGTTCAGGACGTCCTTGCAGTTCTCGATAAGCTGCTGGCCGAGTTCCTTCGCCAGCTCGTATGTTTCGCCACGCTCGGTCGGGCAGTGGTCGATGTGGTATTGCATAAAGTCGAGAAGCAGAGGGTTCGAGCGGTTCATGATTTGAATGCAGCGACTGACAATCTCACGATCAACAGCCTTGAGTCGGCCAAAGATGATGTCGTAGTACATGCTGAGGGCATCCTGGCGAGCCCAATTCCACGAAGAGTCATAGACACGGGCCTTGAGCGGCGTGAACTGTGGCTCAATACCGGAGGCATAGAAGTCTCCGTGCTCGGCAGTCCAAAGATCCAATTGCGCTTGGAGGGCAGAAGAAGCCTTCTGGGAGTCGAGGAAGGCCTTGTCCCCGGCACGGAGGTCCATTTTCAGGTAGCGGGCAAATAGTTCAAGCTGCTGTTTGAACAACTGGCGCTGGTCCTTGGTGAGGGCATCGATGGCAGCAGGGTCCATCATCATGCCTCCTGCCGCACCGCCGGCGTCACCGCCAGCAGCCGGTGCAGACAGACTGATCCCAGCTTGCGCCGCGTACTTGTTCGCAATGTCGTCTAGCCACGCCTTTGCATCGTTCTCTGATCCGAGACGAGCAGCGGGCTCATTTGTGAGGGCAAGGAGCAGCACACCATCCTGACGTCCTTGTGCCAGGCCCCACCGGGTCTCGAGGTGTTTGCGGACAGAAGTGATGTTGAAACCGCCAGGCATCTTGGATGATACCAAACGCGCAATGAGCGACGAGGACTGCTTGCCAAGCTGGCCATTGAAGGTCGCCTGCATCGCAGCACCTAGCTCGTCCAAAGGTGTGTCTTCCGGCTTCTCGGGTGTTGAGCCAAACTCCTTGCCCAGGTCTCCGAGGATCTCGTTCTGAAGGGTGGATTTTCCTACACACGGATTAGCATGAGGAAACGATCAATGGCTCGCTTACATACCTCCTACGAGATCCTTGATCGCCTTGCTGAGGGGCACATCGGCCAGAGGCTTCTTCAGCTTCTGGGCAACGAGTGCGCGCAGTATGTCGGTTGCTGTGACTGGGGCATCCGGGACTTGTGCTGCGGGGCCGGCGCTGGGTGGAGGGGGTGCAGCAGCAACAGGCGCTGCTGAAGCTGCGGGTGCTGCTGAGGACGCTGCGGGAGCGGCTCCTGAGGGCGCTGCCGGCTCTGGCTCTTCTTCTACGGGGTCGACGTCGTAGTAGATGTCCTTTGCGTCCTTGTTGTAGCACAGAATCTGGCGTTGTACCGAGAGGGCGGCATCGTGTGCTTCGTACTTGGAGGCGAGGGTGCGCTTCGCCATGACGCCCAACGTGTCGGCAGGGCCGACTTCGACGATGCGCTCCGTCGTCTTCTCGCCGAGGACGACATCCTGCGTCTCGATCCACCTCACGGGCGAGGCGAACTGGTATGCGAGCAGCTCGATGAGCAGCGTGTGCGAGAGCTCCTGCTCGACCTCGGGACGCATGGCGGCGGTGGAGATTACGTCTATGGGCGATGGAGGGGTAAGTGAGCGTCGGGCACTCAATTGGGTATCTAGAGAAAGGAAAGAGCGACGGGTATCTCTGGGGTCCAAGGAAGGAAGGGACGAGGGAGGAGGAGCGGCCGTGCTGGTATTATTGCAGAGCGGGAGTGGTCAGACGGGAGCTCTGCAGAGGGGGTGCAGCGTGTCGAGCTCCAGCGGTCGAGGCCGCGGTTGGGAGCGGTGGGTGAGACGGGCGGGATGTAGGTGCGGGAGGTTCAGGAAGGGCAGCGACCCAACATTGGCTGTTTATCTCGCGGGGGGGCAGCAGGAGATAGCACGCAGCGTGTTGAGGAATTCAAGCGTCTCTCAAAAATCACGACCCCTGCCCGCCCTGTGCCGGTCCGTGCGCCCGCGGCCACTCAACAGCGGCAAATTTCGCTGGAGCATTCGCTGGAGCAGCCCCCGCTGGTCGCGGTAGCGTCGCCAGCACGCACGCCTCCGGTTCCGGTGGAATGCTCGAAAAAGGGCCGGCTTGCGAGGCGACGTCAAGCAGCAGCTCAACAGGCAGCCTGCGAGTGAGGGCTCGTTGAGTAATCGAATGCTCGAGTGCTGGGAGGCGCCGGCTGCCCCTATGCGTTGTGTGTGTCCTCTAGACGCATCCTGCAGGCCCAACATCCAGAGCACCCCGGCCCGCACTAACGACCCTGGACGTCTGAGCGAACCCTCGAAAAAAGTTGACGAGCAACCACGCCGTCGTATTTACCCACCCGTCCCTCGACCGAGCTTGAGCGAGCTGTCCTCCTCCCCTCAATTGCCCTCACCGCTCCCTCCCTGATTACTTATACCCCCGTGCCTTTGCAGCGTCCGCAGCCTCCGCCTGCGACCCGCCACGGCTCACTCGTAGCAAGGGAGCTGCAGTCGTCCGATTGCAGTCCGCTCGAGTCCCCTCGAGTTACCGCTCGCTGCTGGAGATTAACTTCTGCCGGCCTCCAATTGCTTCTTACTTACCTAGTATGTCTGCCCGCCTCTCTCGCGGCTGCCTCAGAGCGCCGCCTGCTCTTTCCCTGCCCTCTCGCAAGCTCTTCCCAATTCGGTATACATGAGCTCACACGCCGCCCAGATCTGAACCTTCACGCACAACCGACAACCGTGCCCGCCGCTCCTTCTGCCTAGCAACCGGTAAGAGCTCTCCAGTCTCGACATACGTGTCTTCTCGAGCTTCGCCATGAGCCTCGATCCCATGCCCCACACCAAGCACGCCCGCGAGTCTGCCATAAAACTTACTGACCATGGCAGGCCTCACTCGCCTAGGTACACCGGAAAAAGGAACCTCCAAAATGTACGGATCTGGTCCACAGACCGGCATCTCGACGCCTCGTACGCAGGCGTCGTTGCGCCCGCTCGTCCTCTCCCACGGCTCGCTCGAATACACCCTCCTCATCCCCGTCGCTCTGCACTACAACGCTCAGCAATTGCGCGATGTATTCACCGCAACCCTCCCCGAGCCCACAGACGAACTAGCACAAGATGATGAGCCCTCGTCAGTACCGGAATTGGTGGCGAGGTACCTGGGTTTCATCGCCAAGGAGGTCGAGGAGGGCGAGGACCCCGATACCTTCGAGGAGGTCTTGAAGCTGGTCCTCCAGGAATTCGAGCGCGCCTTCCTCCGCGGTAACGAGGTGCATGCGCTCGCTGCAACGCTACCAGGCATCACCGAAAAGAAACTCATCACGGTGCGATCATACTATGCTGCTCGTGCTGCGGCAGACAGGCCAATCAAGTACCACGAGTCTGCGCTGCTCCGCGAGGCTTCGGACGAGAACGCCTTCATCTACGCCGTTCTCGGAGGTCAGGGCAATATCGAGGAGTATTTTGATGAGCTTCGCGAAATTTACACCGCGTACCCCTCATTCGTTGAAGACTTCATTGCGGCCGAAGCGCAACATCTGCTTGCACTGTCGCGTGACCCACGCGCGGAGAAGCTCTACTCCAAGGGTTTAGATGTAATGCGATGGCTCAACAACAAAGATTCACAGCCCGACACAGACTATCTGGTTTCCGCGCCTGTCAGTTTGCCCTTGATTGGGTTGACGCAGCTCGCGCACTATGTTGTCACCTGTAGAGTCTTGGGAAGCCACCCTGGTCACCTTCGAAGCCGCATGAGTGGTGTTACTGGCCATTCTCAGGGCGTCGTCACAGCTGCTGCTATTGCTGAGTCGAAGAACTGGGAGACGTTCGAGCAGGCCGCCAAGCGAGCCATCTCCATCCTCTTCTGGATCGGATCTCGTAGCCAACAGGCCTATCCTCGTACATCGCTTGCACCCAATGTGCTGCAGGACTCGCTAGACAATGGAGAGGGTACACCTACCCCTATGTTGTCGATCCGTGACCTTTCCCGCAAAGCGGTCCAGGAGCACATCGACGCGACCAACCAGCATTTGCCGCCAGAGAGGCATATTGCGATTTCCTTGGTCAACAGCGCTCGCAACTTCGTCGTAACAGGACCTCCTATTTCGCTATATGGTCTTAACCTGCGTCTACGAAAAGGCAAGGCTCCTACTGGTCTCGACCAGACGAGGATTCCGTTCACGGAGCGAAAGGTCCGGTTCGTCAACCGCTTCCTTCCTATTACCGCCCCCTTCCATAGTCCTTACCTCCTCGAGGCGGCGAAGCAGCTTGAAGACGATTTGAAAGACATTCAGATCTCTCCTCGTGACCTTGGCATCGCCATGTATGATACCCACACTGGTGAAGATCTTCGCGAATCATCAGAGGACAACATTGTTCCAAGGCTCGTGCGCATGATCACCAATGACTCTGTCGAATGGGAGAAGGCTACCGTATTCCCCAAGGCCACGCACATTCTTGACTTCGGCCCTGGTGGCATCTCTGGTCTCGGTGTTTTAACCAACCGCAACAAGGACGGAACAGGTGTTCGCGTCATCTTGGCGGGTGCAATTGATGGTTCAAATGCCGAGGTTGGGTACAAGCCGGAGATTTTTGACCGCGACTTCGACCACGCTGTCAAGTACGCGGCCGACTGGGTCAAGGAACACGGCCCTCGTCTAGTAAAGACATCTACGGGGCAGACATACGTTGATACCAAGATGAGCCGCATGCTTGGGCTTCCTCCGGTCATGGTCGCAGGTATGACACCCTGCACAGTTCCTTGGGACTTCGTTGCCGCTACTATGAATGCTGGCTATGAGATCGAGCTTGCAGGTGGCGGCTACTACAACGAGAAGACAATGACTGCTGCTATCAACAAGGTTGAAAAGGCAATTACTCCTGGACGTGGTATCACCATCAACCTGATCTATGTCAACCCCCGTGCCATGGCATGGCAGATCCCTCTTCTGGGTAAGCTACGTGCTGACGGTGTCCCGATTGAGGGACTGACCATCGGCGCTGGTGTCCCATCAATCGAAGTCGCCAACGAGTATATTGAGACTTTGGGCATCAAGCACATCGCCTTCAAGCCTGGTTCAGTTGAGGCAATCCAGCAGACTATCAACATTGCCAAGGCGAACCCCGGATTCCCTGTCCTGCTGCAATGGACTGGTGGTCGCGGCGGAGGTCACCACTCTTTCGAGGATTTCCATCAGCCCATCCTGCAGATGTACAGCCGCATTCGAAAATGCGATAACCTCATCCTTGTTGCAGGATCCGGTTTCGGTGGTGCTGAAGATACCTACCCTTACCTCACCGGTACCTGGTCTACCCGATTTGGCTATCCTCCAATGCCATTCGATGGATGTCTCTTTGGCAGTCGCATGATGACCGCCAAGGAGGCACATACGTCCAAGGCAGCTAAGCAGGCTATTGTCGATGCTCCTGGTCTTGACGACGGCGACTGGGAGAAGACATACAAAGGGCCTGCCGGTGGAGTCATCACTGTACGATCCGAGATGGGTGAGCCGATCCACAAGCTTGCTACCCGCGGTGTTTTGTTCTGGCATGAAATGGACCAAAAGATCTTCAGCTTGGACAAGGCAAAGCGTATTCCTGAGCTGAAGAAGATGCGCGAGCACATTATCACCAAGCTGAACAACGACTTCCAGAAAGTGTGGTTTGGTCAGAACAAGCATGGCGAATCTGTCGATCTTGAGGACATGACGTATGCCGAGGTTGTGCAGCGCATGGTTGACCTCATGTATGTCAAGCATCAGGACCGCTGGATCGATCAAAGCTTGAAGCGATTGACGGGCGATTTTATCCGTCGTGTCGAGGAACGCTTCAGCAAGTCAAACAGCGAATCCCTCATCCAGACATACGAAGAGCTCAACGCACCATATCAGACCGTCGAAAAAGTCTTCAACACCTACCCCGAAGCCTCTGAACAGCTCATCAATGCCCAAGATGTACAGCACTTCCTCTTGCTTTGCCAGCGTCGCGGACAGAAGCCTGTTCCTTTCGTCCCCGTCCTTGACGATACCTTTGAGTTCTTCTTCAAGAAGGACTCTTTGTGGCAGTCCGAGGATTTGGATGCCGTAGTCGACCAGGATGTCGGCAGGACCTGTATCTTGCAGGGCCCAATGGCTGCGAAGTATTCCAACAAGGTTGATGAGCCGGTGAAGGAAATCTTGGATGGAGTCCACAATGGCCATATACAATACCTGCTTCGTGACGTATACGGCGGAGATCAGTCGAAGGTCCCTGTCATCGAGTACTTCGGCAGCAAGCCTGTCGAGAGCATCGAAGGTGTCGAGGTGGACGGACTTACAGTGTCCCAGCTTGAGAACAAGATTGTCTACCGACTCTCGGCTGCTCCCAACTCTGTTTTGCCCGAGGTTCAGCCTTGGCTACAGCTTCTTGCCGGTGCTACGTATTCCTGGAGGCATGCATTTTTCGCTGCCGATATCTTTGTTCAAGGACAGCGGTTCCAGACCAACCCCGTTGCCAGGATCTTTGCTCCCACGCCTGGCATGATTGTCGAGATTGCCAACCCTAAGGAGCCAGCTAAGACCGTTGTCACTGTCAAGGAACCCCACCAGGGCGGCAAGCACGTCAAGACGATTGAAGTTAGCCTGGTCAAGGACGAGATTGTCCTGAACATGTTTGAAGAGCGCACAGCCCTTAAGCAGCCAGTCGCCCTGCCCCTCAAGTTCCACTACCGTCCAGAGTATGGCTACGCCCCTATTCATGAAGTCATGGATGCTCGCAACGACCGAATCAAGGAATTCTACTACAAGATCTGGTTCGGTGATGAAGCTTGTCCATTCGAGACATCCGTGACTTCCAAGTTTGATGGTGGCCGCGCAACCGTCACCAGCGAGGCCATCAACGACTTCGTACACGCAGTAGGAAACACTGGTGAGGCGTTTGTTGAACGTCCAAACAAGGAGATATTTGCCCCCATGGACTTTGCTATTGTGGTGGGTTGGAAGGCTATCACCAAGCCTATTTTCCCTCGGGCTATTGACGGTGACCTCCTTAAATTGGTTCATCTGTCCAACGGCTTCCGCATGCTCCCCGGCGCGGAGCCGCTGAAGAAGGGCGATGTTCTTGACACCACCGCACAGATCAATGCTGTACTCAACCAAGATTCTGGCAAGATGGTCGAGGTTTGCGGCACCATCACCCGCGACGGAAGCCCCGTCATGGAGGTTACCAGTCAGTTCCTCTACCGTGGCGCATATGACGACTTCCACAACACTTTCCAGAGAAAGACGGAGATCCCCATGCAGCTTCATTTGGCTACCAGCAAGGACGTTGCCATCTTGCGTTCCAAGGAATGGTTCAACATGGATGAACCAGACGTGGAATTGTTGAACAAGACTTTGACCTTCAAGTTGGAAAGCTTCATTCGATACAAGAACAAGACTGCATTCTCCGAGGTTCAAACCGTTGGTGAGGTTTTGCTTGAGCTTCCTACCAAGGAGATCATCCAGATTGCTTCCGTTGACTACTCTTCTGGCACATCTTACGGCAACCCTGTGCTTGACTACTTGGAGCGCAATGGATCTGCCATTGATCAGCCAGTCAACTTTGAGAACCCTATCCCTCTGAATGGCAAGACGCCTCTTACGCTTAAGGCTCCCGCCTCTAATGAGACATACGCCCGTGTATCCGGCGACTACAACCCTATCCACGTATCTCGTGTCTTCTCGAGCTATGCCAACCTCCCCGGAACAATTACTCACGGCATGTACTCAAGTGCTGCCGTCCGGAGCTTGGTCGAGACGTGGGCCGCCGAAAATCACATTGGGCGTGTCAGAAGCTACCATGTCAACTTGGTCGGTATGGTGCTACCAGATGACATCTTGGACGTCAAGCTTCAGCACGTTGGCATGGTGTCTGGACGCAAGATCATCAAGATCGAAGTGAGCAACAAGGAGACGGAAGACAAAGTCCTTCTGGGAGAGGCAGAGGTCGAGCAACCCACCACCTCATACGTTTTCACTGGTCAAGGTTCGCAGGAGCAAGGTATGGGTATGGATCTCTATGCCAGCAGCCCCGTGGCCAAGGAGGTTTGGGACCGTGCCGACAAGCATTTCATGGACAACTATGGTAAGTTCTTACGTTGTCATATCATCATAGCTATACTGACGTCTTGCAGGCTTCGCCATCACCAACATTGTCAAGAACAATCCGAAGGAGCTCACCATTCACTTCGGTGGCCCCGTTGGTAAAGCCATTCGCCAAAACTACATGTCCATGACATTCGAGACTGTCAGCTCTGACGGCTCCGTTAAGTCGGAGAAGATTTTCAAGGAGATCGATGAAAACACGACTTCATATACTTATCGATCCCCAACTGGTTTACTGTCTGCCACCCAGTTCACCCAACCTGCTCTTACACTCATGGAGAAGGCGTCGTTTGAAGACATGCGCTCCAAGGGGCTGGTGCAGCGTGATAGTACCTTCGCTGGACACTCGCTCGGAGAATACTCTGCTCTTGCAGCTCTTGCTGAGGTCATGCCTATTGAAAGCTTGGTCTCAGTCGTTTTCTACCGTGGCCTCACGATGCAAGTTGCCGTCGAGCGTGACGAGACTGGACGATCCAATTACTCCATGTGCGCTGTCAATCCGAGCAGGATATCGAAGACGTTCAACGAACAAGCCTTGCAATACGTCGTGGAGAACATCTCAGAGCAAACCGGATGGTTATTGGAAATTGTCAACTACAACATCGCCAACATGCAGTACGTCTGTGCTGGTGACCTCCGTGCTCTAGACTGCCTTACCAATGTCACCAACTACCTCAAGGCCCAGAAGATCGATATTCAAGCGCTCATGCAGAGCATGTCTATCGAGGATGTCAAGGCGCACCTTGTAGAGATCATCAAGGAGTGTGCCAAGCAAACGGAAGCCAAGCCGAAGCCGATCGACCTCCAGCGTGGCTTCGCCACCATCCCTTTGAAGGGTATCGATGTGCCTTTCCACAGCACTTTCTTGCGATCCGGTGTCAAGCCGTTCCGTAACTTCTTGCTCAAGAAGATCCACAAGACATCGATCGATCCCTCGAAGTTGGTCGGCAAGTACATTCCTAACGTCACCGCTAAGCCTTTTGCCCTCACCAAGGAGTACTTCGAGGATGTGTACAGGTTGACCAACTCGCCCAAGATTGGTAACATTCTTGCCAACTGGGACAAGTATGAGGAGAAGGACGAGCCCAAGACTGCAGCCGCTTAGACAGCTTATTCGAGTTGTTTCCATGTTTGTAATGTGAACGGCGTCTTGGTTCGGTAGATTTGGCGATATCCAGATTCGTAGATGCTCGGTAGACAGCGTCTTGTATGAAAAATTTACGTAGTATAGCTTTAGTAATGAATTTAGATTCTAAATAATTCTTGTGTTGACATTGTGACCCTTCCATGTCTGCATTGTCGATGGCTGCTTTTTTGTTTTGTAGCGTGGTTGGCTTCGTGTCGCCTTGGTGCTTGTGACAGCTTGCGATGGTGAGTAGATTGCGTAACTTGGTTCGATTACAGCACCGAATGATGGTGTGTTCCTACCCAAGGGAGGACGAGGCATGTAATGCGGAGTCGGCAGTGGCTCTGCGAGCGGAGCTTTTGGACCAAGTCTGACGTGTAGAACAGACTCATCAGTCTTGTAGGCAGTTTCGAAAGAGGGAACGGCGTCGGAACAGCGTCTGTAGAACACGTTGATCACCGGCTGCTGGTTTTGTAGATACCCTTTTTCTATGCTATTGTCTCTTGGCCGACGCTAAGCACTGCGCGGAGAGCTGCTAGATGGCGTGTGATTGTGTTTGCCTGTACCTTTGGGTAGATCTGGAAGAATTGTTTGAATGGAAAGTGAATGTAGGATGAATGGGGAAATACGGGTTGTGGGGATGACAGACCCAACGGCTATCAAGGACGACGACACATGGCTTTTAGGATGGATAAGACATTATACGATCGTATATATTAACTACAAGGACAAGGTATTTACAATCTCGACCCACTTCTTTATACAAGGATCTACGTTCATACACATACACAGCTTATAATACACATCCTACCACAAATACTCCGCATTGCACATCCTCACCTCCTCCAAGTCTCTCCAAGTCCTATGCTTCGAACTTTGTTGCATCGGCAGTACCTTCCTATGCCACAACCTTGCAAACCGTTTCGCACCTTCCTCCTCGCTGAACTCGATGATCCATCGATTGTACACCCTATTCATGATAATCTGGTTGATGACCTTCGCGTCCTGGCCCTCGTCTTCTCCACCCTCACCATCTCCTTCTTGGCTCAAGAAACTCGCATACGGGTCGTGATTACGCAACTCGGTAAATCTGCGCTTGGCGGTACTAGAAGCTCGCGGATTGGTAGAGGAGATAGGTAGAAATCTTGTCTTGAGGTCGATAACATCACGCAAGCGATGGATAGACTGGTGCTCATGCAAGAACGGCCATGCAAGACCGCGCTTACTGGCGTCCTGCATGAAGATTTGAAAGAGGTCGTAGGGCGAGGGCTCGTAACCTTCGATATAAAACAAGACCTTGTGGATCTGCTTCCCTGTGGACGTCGTGGTCGGCACGATGGGCTTGTATCCGCCGTCCTTGATGAGATTGGCAAGCGCAGGGTTGTATGGCTGCATGATCATGTTGAGCTGGAGGTTTTGACTCGTTGGAACGAGGAGGTAGGATGAAAGTGCAGCGTTGATGTCTTCACCGTCTTCGAGGAAACCCGGGGGAGGTGGGATTGCGGAGATGGGACTGTTGGGTTCATGCAGTTTGTTCAGCTTGTGAAGGCGAACGGCGTTGCTTTGATACCTCAGTGCGGCCTCGGGGTTCTTGAAAAGCAGGTAGTAGAAGGGAAGTCGTTCTAAACTGAGTGGATCTCGTCCCGGGATGACCTTGTAGAATTCGCCGTCACGGGCCCAAGTTTCGATATGCTGTCCTTTTGGCACGAGACGCCGGAAGTCAGCCTCTGTAAGCTCAGTGCTGCAGTGCAAAAGCTGCAATGCCGTCATTTTCTCCGTTGATCTTTGAAATGCCTGAGCGTATTTCTCTCGATTGCTCATTTGTCCCTTGGGTTGGTATGTTCTGACCAGTGGAGCTGAATTAGGAGGGGTGAGCTTCGGGTATGGATTACGTTTGGTGTAGTGAGGCTGAATGTAATTGCTTGCCTCCGGGAATAGTTCGTCGAGAAGCGACTGCTCGCTCGTCTTACTAGATCCCGGTGGAACTTGTTTTCGAATTGGATTGGAAGGGACCGTGGTTGTTGAAGGTTCTGCAGGACAGTGGTTGTCTACGTTCGAATCGTCTGAAGATTTCATGAGCCTCGCTTGCGTATGGATTTGGCGAACCAGTCTTTGTCCGTCGGTGTCGCTCTCGGCTACTTTATCGAAGTACGAAAATGCATCAGATAGCGGGGGCCTGCTGATAGCTTCCTGGACAGGTG
The DNA here is from genome assembly GCA_019828545.1 of Paracamarosporium sp. OC-R06-R3. Taxonomy (NCBI): domain Eukaryota; kingdom Fungi; phylum Ascomycota; class Dothideomycetes; order Pleosporales; family Didymosphaeriaceae; genus Paracamarosporium; species Paracamarosporium sp. OC-R06-R3. Next base: position 35,574 of record JACVRA010000044.1, on the reverse strand, counting down.
ATGATGATGTCGTTGTTGCTATATTTGCATATGACTGCGCTGGAGCGTCTGGGAAATCCCTTGTCGGTGCCAAAGACGCCAAAGATTCCTTGGGCTGTGGCGCCAAAACAGCCGACAAGGGTCCTGATCTCTTGGTTGTTTCCTGCACTCGAATCTCTGGAGCTTGCGTGATACCCGGATTGGGGATTTGCAAGGCCTCCGGTTTTAGGATAGATGGAGTCGCAATCTTTTCCTGCAGAAGTCTAACTTGTTCCATCAATTGTTCAAGCTGGAGTCTCAAGTCCGCGTTGTCCGAGTCGGCTGTCGTGGATGACGCAATAGATTCCTCATTCTCTGACAAAGGTTGTGTTTCCTTTAGTGCGGCTTTCGCTTCTTCCAAGGAAGGTATGGCTTGCGTCGAAGCATGCCCCTTTCCCTCCGATGCAAACGAATTCGTAGGATCGCGTTGTTCGGCCTCCACTGTTACGGATCCTTCAGACCTAATGGCGATTGAACCTGTTGAGCCTGTGTCGTCAGCTTGGGGGGAATCGAGGCCAGCACCAATGTCTCCTTGCGCTTCAAGCCCGGTATCTCCTTTGGAAGTTATGTACTTGCGAATCCTAATGGTGGGTTCGCTTGGTCCCAAAGATGTATACTTCTGAGTTTCTACTCGTGGTTCGACTCCATGTTGCTCAATGTACGTGAAATTTGTCCCTCTTCTCCCTCTCTTAGCGTTTTCTTCCAAACTTTTCGTTGAATCCTCGCATACACCCTGCGGACCTGATGGCGATCCCGTAGCGTTAGTAACTTTATGACTAGGAAGTTCATGTGTTGATATTGCATTCGATTCCATGGTTGAGGGACGCTGGAGGGTCGGTTTGTTTTGTCCTATATTGAGTCTGGTATCGCCACCAGCATTCGCCTTGTATTCTTGTTGTTGAATAGCTGGTTGCTGGCTAGCTTTCAAGACTTGTGGGTATCGGCCGAATAATGAGAGCAAGTCTGGATCTCGCATTAGTTGTGCCTGATGGTATATCGGATGTATATGCCTATGGATACTGCGTGCGAGTAACGGAGCAGAAGGGATCGATAAGGTGTTGAGTTCCATTAAGGTATCCAGCAGGACAGCAATTGAGCGACGATAACGATTCTCAGCGATGGAGGGCAACTTTGCCACGAGCTTCGACGGGGTTCGACTACTTCGCATTCTGATGTGGTTCAAACACTCAGGGGAAGATTGAGCATGCTGACGAGCTTGCGTCATTGAGGTGAAAGTCTTAAAACACTTCCAGCACGCAAAGAGGTAAGACATGCCAGGGCCATCCTTCCAACATGACTCGCTCAATAGTAAGTGTTGAATGCGTGATTCTTTCGTAGGAACTGGTGTCTGGCAAGTTTTACAGACGCGTTTTCCCTCCTTCAAACGGGTCATGGAACGTCCTGACTTCCAGTCTTTGGGTCCCATCTCTCTCTTGAACCTTAGGTATCGTACCATCCTCTCTTGCTTTTCTATGACCTCCTCGCGACTTCCAAATGCTGTCGGCCATGATTCTATGTGATTTTGCTCCCATATGTGCTCGCGTAGCATCGCTGGGGTTGCGAAATTCTCGTGGCAGACGAGACAAGTTGCCTTGGGTGGCAAGGACGGTATTGATGATTGGTTGTCGGAGGAAACATGTGTGTGGTAGCTCTGGTATTGGTCCTCGGGAGAAGCAGGCAGCTTAGGCAGGCGTTCGTGAGGAGTTGAAGGAGGAAGCGACGGCTTCACGAACAGCGCAGAAACGCGAGAGACGAGGCCTCCTAACAGTTTAGTAGCGGGCGCATCTGTTGGAGAAGCAGATTCTGGATTCGCTGCGTTGTTTTAGCGTATCATCTTTACTGAAGGCCCATGGACGCACCTTCGGTCGCGGGCTGCCCAGGCTCACCTCCGCCCGGCGCGCCATCATCGCGTCGACCTCTTCTCTCGTCGCGGAAGCCGTTTGACGCCCAGCGCGCGTGGGAAGAGGTCCTCGGGGGGTGCCATGGCCGCAGAGATCGTGTTGGGCGCGGCGGCGGCATCAATTGGTGTCCCTGATCACATTGCACTCTTCGCCGTGTCGGCCAATGTCCATACAAAGTTTTTGGAAGCTTCACCCGGCTTAGTCATCACCCGTCATCGCCAAAAAATTCCCCACCGAGCGTGCACTATTGTTGGGTAATAAGTAATGAATTTGTGGTAATAACGACAGTTGTGCCACAAACAGAATACTATCCATTCTGGTACTAAAGCTCTGAGTCAACCCAGGCGCAGATTTTCGGATACGATCGGTTCCAGTACTGAGGCTCTGAGTCAACTCAAGCACATCTATCACCCCCAAAAAGACCAGGCCATGACGGCTGCGACACCATTCACGCTGCGTCCATTGGAACGCACTTCTGGAAGCAGCAGCCTCGACCAAGCAACGTTCCGTGTCCATCTATCGGCAAAAGAACTCAAGAATCTTGGCCTTACCGCTGGAGATCGCATCCGCCTGAGTACTGCCAAAGGATATCTTGGGTTTGCTCTAGCCTGGCTTGCTCAACAGACTAATCCAGGCAACAAGCCTATAGCCAAGGTCTCCGATTTACTGCGGGAGAAGTACAAGCTAGCTTTGACCGATGCCATCTTCATCGAGAAGGTTCATGAAACCCCAAGCCCTGTTGCATCGGTCGAGGTTGCCTTTTCACATTCTTCAGATGCGCTCAAGAGATACTCTACGACCGATGAGCTGACTTATTGGACGAAAGCTGCACTAAGTAAGCACACCCCAGGTCGTCTTCCCAACATTGGTACTTACACTATCCAGCGGATCTGGAAATCGTAATACCAGATTGCGCGTTCGACGTGGAGAAGAAACCCAAATCATTGTCATCGGGTTCCAAATTGCGCATGACAATAACTAATGTATCTTCCGATCTGGACGTACAACAGCCCTTGGTGTTCCATCCGCAAAATTCTGATGTGATCTTCTCAAACATGCCTTCGCTCAATACCACTGCTACAGTAGCCCCTAGTGCCACCTTATACCTTGACGGTACTGGTATTGGCGGACTTTCCGACCATATCAACATCATCAACAAGAAGCTCACCTCCATCTCAAGTCCTGCTTTTCCAAGGTCAAATGCTCGTCTTCGAGGCCCCACCTCATTCCTTTTGCACGGACCTGAAGGCTGCGGGAAAACTATGCTACTCGAGCGACTCTCTGAGGCATCTTGGCGTAAGGTCTACAAAATAGACGACGAATGGCTTACCGCCAATCGGAAGGAACAAGCTATGGCCTTATCCAACGATGTATTCGATGCTGCTCTCAAGCACCAACCCTCTCTCATCTTGATCGATGACCTGGATAAGTTCGTACAGAAGGCGGAGAGTCTAGTGGGTCGAATGCAGAAAGAGTTGGAGAAGCTTTCTAACACCAAGGTCGTGGTAGCTGCTGCTGCTCGTAGCCTATACGATATTGATGCTCGTCTAAGATCTCAGAAAGGACTGAGTATTGAGCTTGAAGTGTTTCCACCGAACGTTAAGCAGAGAGAAGACATCTTACGGCAGATTTGCCCAGAGCTCGAGCATTCAAACCTTTACTTGACAACTTTGGCCGAGAGATGCCATGGCTTCGTGGGGCGCGATATCGACAATCTCTGCCGGCTTGCAAGGGGTCATCTTGATGAACAAGTGTCTGACTCCTTAAGCGAAGAGGCAAAGGATACGATGAATGAAGCCCTTGAAAAGTTAGACTTTGTAACGCAGGAGAATTTTGACGCTGTTTTTGGTCGGATTCAACCATCAGTCCTCAAGGACAGCATCATTGAAGTGCCCAAGGTCAACTGGCATGACATCGCTGGAGTAGAACACGTCCGATCACTCCTCGAATCTATCGTTGTCCGTCCCTACAAGGTAAGTTATGAGAATTCCAGATTCCGATTAGGGTGACATGAGTAGACCTATGACTAAGTTTCCCGTAGTTTCCAGATCTCGACCTCAAATTTGGCGCTCCACAGTCGCGCAAAGGAGTGTTATTGTACGGGCCGCCCGGTTGCGCGAAAACCCTGATTGCCCAAGCCGTCGCTACAGAATCCAACCAAAACTTCCTTGCCGTCAAAGGCTCCGAGCTCATTAAGATGTACGTTGGAGAATCCGAGCGGGCGATCCGAGACGTCTTCCGCCGAGCTCGTGCCGCAAAGCCCTGCATTATATTCTTCGACGAGATTGACTCGATTGGCAAATCGCGCGATAAGACACAAGAGAGTGGTCTCAACGTCGTTACCACGCTGTTGAATGAGATGGACGGCATTGAAGCACTCAAGGACGTATTTATTATTGGGGCGACCAACAGGCCTGATATCCTAGATTCAGCACTAATCCGCGTCGGGAGGTTTGACGTGCATATCCATATCGGGCTTCCTACCAAGGAAGCAAGGAGGCAGATTCTTGAGATCCACACTAGGAAGTGGCCGCTTGCGGCAGACGTCGATCTCGATGTTTTGGCCACCAAAACTGAAGGCAGCACTGGTGCGGATATCAAGGGCTTATGCGCAGAGGTTGTGGAGTTTGCTAAGACGGATCTCCTTCAGCGAGATGCCGACGGTCCTGCTGAAGTGCGCATGGGTCACTTTGACAGGGCACTAGCAGAGCATACTCCACGTACGCTTGCAGAAGAAGCCGCTCGATATGCAGGATGGCGGCCGGGGAAGTCGTTGGCTGACGCCTGAGCTCAAAGGGTTAGATGCGCCTTGTCTTTCGCTTTCTCCTTTTGTTTTGCCTTTCCCACGTGGTATTCAGCCGCATGAAGCTCTCGCTTCAAGCAGATACTGTGGGATGGAGGGTCAGCAGTGTTAAAGCTAGGGGAGTCTAACTAGAGAAACATTCTACATCAGGAAACGCTTGCACTGTGACTTTGCGCGAACGTGGTAGAATTGCGCAGAGGTGCCCATTTTTGGTATAGAGGCCAATTGGCCTGTGATTATGGCCTACAGTCCATCCTGGGAGTCGAGAGCGTCTCGAAGTAATGCGGTAAGATGTTCGATCGCTGGAGATTTTAGCCGCATGCACGGCGCAACATGCTACCTCGCGCGGTTAATCTTGCGATGCACTGGACTGTCACCACTAACATGGCCCCAGTTTCGCGCGTAATCTTGGCTATGTGAGAGCGGGACCTCGCGCTCGCTCGACGTCATTTCCGCCCAAGGCTGCTGTTTGGCGTCTGGCTTCATTTCGGACGCAGCCAGTGTCTGTCTCTGTCTGTCGAAAAGCGAAATTGCGCACGGGAGCGTCTATGAAACGGGGGCCCGTGCGTGCCAGAACAACCGCCTTGTCTGCTACGTCCCCACCACGTCGGAAGTTCGAGACGCTCCACCCCAGTCGATTGCAAGGTCGCCCGCTGTTGCAAGTGTCCCGCTACTCGACGGCACAGCCAATCCAACGCCCTGCTGGATCCTGCTTCTGCCCCATTCCCTCGTCCCCGCCGACCCTCAGTTGTGCAATCTGGTCCTGACGCCTACGCGGCTTAGCACAGCATGAACCGCCTCCCGATAGGCGGGATGCTCGTGTCCCGTCGCAGCTGTGGCGATGGACAATTTCCCTCTGCCCTCTGCACTTCCTTCACACCACCCTCTGTTCTTTCGTTGTGTTTGCTTTGGTTCTCTGCGAGAGCCGTCCATTCCTTACCCGTCCATCACTCCACTCCTGTCGCTCCTTCATCCATCAACCGAACTAGGTATTGACACCAACTAACAACGCTTTTGAAACCGCCATGGCCAGGATGCTGGGAAGATCGAGGTCTTTCCGAATGCTCAAAGGCGGGCTCAAGGAAACGCACCAACGGGAGGCAGGCAACACAGCGCCACAGCCCACCCTCTCAGCTGTTGAGGTCGACAGATTAAAGGCAGCTACGCCTGTCACACGAGCAGAGGACAGAGTTGAAACTCCCGAACCCGAGATGCTGCAACGGCCCAGGACCGCTAGCGGACCAGGTGATCGCTCAACGCTGTTCCACAAAAAAGTGATACCTGCCCAACACCCGGGTGATCCACACCCAGATGTTTCCTATGTATCGCCTACAAAGTCTACCACGACCCTCAATACTGCGCAGCTTTCCGAACAAGAAGGCATCATCGGCATCGCCCTTGGAAGTCCCACCATGGCTCCTCAGAACTGGAACGTGCCTCACTCGACCGATTTCGTCACACAAAATCAAGGAACCATCACCCAGATCTCCTCCAACAACCAGTCTCCGGATTCTTCTCCGAAAGCGGACGAAGGTCGTGGAGAAACAACAAAGCCTAAGATTAGCCGATGGAAATCAATCTTCAAAAAGACGGCTCCGCCGCCCCGGCAGAGCAAGGAAACTTTCTATCAATTAGCAAAAGCAGTCCACTCTGCACATGTGGATAACCACCAGGACGCTGACTCTATAGACTCACGATCACTTGCGCAAGAGGAGTATGCTGCTGCAAAATCATCACCAACATACACCTTCAAATCAGATATTAGACCATCCCGCAAGGTGCACAAGGGACAGGCACAGCCTACGGCAGACACAAGACCGAGAGCCTTGACTGCTGGATCAGCTTCTTCGGGCAAGGTCAAGTCACCACTATCACGCTTCGCGCTCAGTCCGAGACCTCAAATACCCACCCAGAGTTTTACTGCACTTCCTTCGGTGACCGTCTCCGGAGCTTCACAAGCCACGTCACCCCAGATGCCTAATGACAAACCACTACTCGATATAGATATACCTGACGTACACATGGAACGATATAGTGTCATGTTCAGCGGTCTGCTCCAACCACAGACCACGAACACTTCCTCATCTCTTTTGCAAAGACGGCAAGGCAATGCAGACAAAGTGAAACCACTAAACGGATTCTCTGCAAAGGTACGTGGTTCGCTCAGGACTGATTGTCTGTTAATCTCTAATGCACGGTCCAGGGCAATGAGCGTCAGTCTCAAGATGGACTGCACCGACGAGCAACATCACCTAGCCTGCCTTCAAAATCTCCGTCCGGTCAGCTTTCTCTATTCCCGTCCGCAAATACCAGTAGAGCACCGTCGCCTCATGTTATTGCAAACCGACCGCGGCCTTTACAACGTTCGAAAACCGCACCAGCCACCTCACCAGCCCAGCCAAACTTCCCCTCCCAACCTACCAAAAAGGTTGTGCAAGAGACAGATTACCCCGACACTCCCTCGCTCTCACGTACTTCAAGCCCCGCCTCAGACCGCAGCTTTGACTCTGACACCGAGGTAATCACCATCGTCGCCACACCCAATGCCCCACCAAAGCTCTGGCGGCCACACGTCCAAGATGAAGAACCTGTTTGGGAGATCATCCAACGCCAACCCTCCACCGTCACCAAAGCATCTGCACTCCGGTCCCACCCCGCAAGTGCCACCTCTCCAGCACCGCAGGAACCCACGCCTATACCGGCATCGTCCCACAGCCCAAGAATTAGCCGCACAAGATCGCACACTGTCCTTACAACGTCAAATCCACAATCCGTGGTTGAGCGTTTCGGGACAGATGCGCAGGCGACAGTCGGCGTTGCACGGTCGATTTCGGTGTCGAGGGCTACAAGATCACCCGACAAATTACTTAGCCCTGGGACCGCGGGGGTGAGGAGTCCTGACGGAGGGCTGACTCCAGGGAGGTTTGTGGGCGGCAACAAGCCGCTTACGCCGACGCTCGTGGAGTTAAAGAACCGGAGAAGTCAGAGAGTGCAGTTGGTGGATGCTTAAGCTTCTTTGCCCTTGCCCTTTTCTTTTGTTTTCGCTCGAAGCTTTTTTTTTATTGTTTGTCATAGCATGGCGCACCGGCGTTCACATCAGCAGTGCTGCTGTTACACACTGGGTTGTTTTTGCACGGCATGCTCAGAGAGCTTTGCCTCGCACGTTTCTGGGAGCGGTTCAAGATGATGCGCGGCTCTGGCGGATAGTCGACACACGTCCGGTCCCAGGTTAAGTATTATGTTTATGCGCAATGTCGCACGTGCCCAGTGCACTCTCTTCTCAAAAACCGCAGCGCGGGTTTAAAAATAGGGTCTTCAAGTGTTTCAGGTTGGCTTTAGATACCAAGGCGACTTTCCGCCATGTTTCGCAATTTCAGATGATTCGGGGTTGTTTGTTCATATCAAGAGACTAGCCTACAATGCGAATGACATACTGATCGATCCGTCAAGTTATCAACCTTCGAAACCAAAATCATAGGGCCTTTTTGCGAAGCATACTGCATGTTGCACGTTGTGGGCAGAATAAACATAGGCTGGGTCGGTGGTCTCAGCAAGTATATTCGTCCGTCCTCACACGCGGCATAGCGCAGTCAAAGAATACAAAGGACATGGTTGTTGGTATTACTGGATTTCTGATCCAAATGTGACGTGGGTGCTCTTGTCATTAATGGAAGATGACCTGACAGCGTTGTTGTCTGTGGCTAGAGCGCGGTGCAGGATGTGGCACGTAAGCAATTCCATTCCGAGACTTTCAAAATCAGATCAATAACTCTCCAAGAGGATCATCCCGGCGACCCGCATTGCGGGATAGATTTTCCGCACTTCGGTAACTAAACGTTGGATCTAAACTCAGCGATCCGGGCCCTAGCCCTCAGTTTCTAGTCTTCATTTTCTCTCCGATTCCTAATCTAGCGGTTCACAGCATGCAACAACCCTGCTTCCTTCTCCGCGTAAGTGCAAAAATTAGGCTATAGGTCTACAAGGAGGCTAGTCTAACTGTAAGATAGTCAGTATCGACTCAATGCCGAGCTATACGACCACCACGAATGAAAAGCACGACCAACACAGCCCCTGTCGGGCCGCAGAACTACATGTATAGATCACAGCACCGCTTTGCATGGTCGTACGGCCGATCTCAATCGCCGTTCATAAAGCCCTAGGTGGATCAGGCCGTCAATATGACCGTTCTTCGTAGACCGATAGTGCGGATGGAGCTGAGAATCGTCTTACAACGCACGTTGTATCTTAAACTATATGTCCCTTTCTTCGAAGCGATGCTTGTCACCTTCAGTTTTAAGCACTCTGAAAGTGCAGCATCAAACAGCTCCGCTGCCGCAGTACACTAGCTAAAGATACTAGTACAATATGGAGTAATCACACGTTTCGCCTATTTCCAATCTCTTTGATGTTTCCCAGTCTATGCGAACTCAAACATCGTTCCCAGAGGCCAGATTTCATCTCTCATGAGACATTAGCATCAGCCTGAGTCGAGTCAAAGCTTCAAGGCCACCAAACAAATGGACTTTGCGGCCGAGTTGGAGGTATGTTCTGCCATCATCGCGGACCGGTGCACAGCCACCTAGAGCACGAATCTCTATGCGATCACCTGAGGCTGATTAAATCCACTACGCAAATAGGTTCTCGCTGCTGTTGCTGCTGTCATATCAGCTTTTCATGGCGCGGCCGAACTAGCCGCAAACGTACAGAAGAGAAGATCACAGCATTATAATGCATTCGAGAAAGACGAAGGGAAACAATTGCAGATTTCTCTTGAGACTGCGGAGCTTCAATTGGGTTTTCGATTTTCCGCCGAAGAAGTGCGATTCGGAAACATTGTCCGTGTAGGAGATGGTCCGTTCCCTCCACATTCTCCGAAGTCCGCAACCAAGCGACACCTATTCTAACAGCATAACAGCTACCGCACGCGACCGCCTACTCCATATCGCCGTAATAATACAGACGGATATAGTCATGAAGCTACAGCTCGCCTCTAAATATGAAAATGTAGTGCTTGATTTCAAACAGCTGCAATGTGCTGCGGTCGCAAATCGCAAAGCGGCAATCGATGCTTTAAACGAACTGAAACAGAGGATGCTCCTGCAAAGGCCCTCGCGCTGTACGCTTTCCGCCACGATTGACCTCCCTAGTGACGTGCACGGCTCGCCTACTTCAATACCAGCCTCGCAGATTGCATCTTCTGATCCCATCCTAGATGTGTCTTTTCCCGATGCAGTTAGCAACTCTGCAAATGGAGATTCGCACACCGGACTCCCTTCCCTTCTAGTCCGGTATTTTTACGAACATAGAAGAGGCAGGGTTATCTCCAATACTCAAAACCGCATCCAGTCCCCCGGGCCTGCAGCAAAAAGTGACACTTTTCAACCCGCGCTTCATTACTTGCCACAACGGAAAACTTTACAAGAGCCGGCTCTTGTCATGCAGGACATTGACAATATTATCGCGACGTACCAAAATCTGAGGGCAGAAGGCGATCGGGCTGACACGCTAGCAAAATTGACTGGTAACGAGGAAGATTCGAAGAGAGACACATTAGCTGTCCTCCGGGGTGGCTCTGGAACGCAACGAGATACCAAAATGCTTCATCAGCATGCACTTCGATTACTCAAGGACCTCCCACCGTTACCCAAAGGCGAGAACATAGAGTATCCCGCTTACAATTACAAAACCCTTAATGGCGACGATAACTGTCGATTGAACAAATGGATTGAAGAACAGCGCCAGCAATCTATACCAATGGTATCCAGGTGGTCAACAACCTCAGCTGGAAGCTCTATAGGTTCAGACCATACGATTTGTTCATCCAATCCTCCGTCGCTATATCGCGATAACTCGAGGTCCTCATCACGAGCCTCAGGAACATCGCCTGCTGAACCAGCTTCTCCAACGACCCAATCCTTTTCGAACTCCACGCACGCTATAGCACCATTCCGGTCATTCAACGCACTGAAGAGCTCATCAAAGAATTCGTCCCTCACGTCTTCGCGTACGAACTCTCCCGTACGTCAATTCCATTCTCGTGCGGACTCTCCTATGCGTCCTTCGAATTCTCGTTCTCTTACACCAAGCTTCACATCGGAGCGCCCCTACACACCTACAAGCATTACATGCGGTAGCCGCAATGCATCACCAGAGCCCCGCGGTCGCTCTCGCAATCATCTCCTTCCTACAGATGACGGGCGATCTAACATTGACACAACGCATATGTTGCATCGGCTCCGCCCTATCCCGTCATCATCGCAACTCTCCATTACACCCTCTGTTAGATCGACCGTTACAACCGCCGCCCAAGAGAAAATGATGAATGGTCGCCCATGCAAAGATAACAATTACTGGGGTTTCTGCAAAGGCGCCTGGACAATCCGCGAAGATACAACTAAGGGTCTTACCCTCACATCTAGACCAGAAGGCATGTTCAGCACCAGCCAAGTTTGGCAATGTCGCCATTGTCTATTCGAAGGGCCATCATGCAGCGTCCCGCACTCGACTAAGAAGAACAAAAAGGAGGCAATTATCGATACGACAATCCGGGTTTCTGCAGCAGGAATCCGGTACCGCTGGTCCTTCCTCGCAAAGTCGCATGTCAAAAAGACCTGCTATAGCTCCGACGGACGAAACAGTGCAGGTGAGGAATCAAAGTGTAACTTCGGGTGCGTCATTTGCAGCATAGAGGGCACTGTGACGGGCATATATGGTAGCGTGGAGACACTCATGGACCATATCGCCCACGACCATATCTATACTGGCAGCATAAACTTCATGACCATGACGAGGAGTAAGTTCATTGTGGGGCGGACGGCTGGATCTGAGGAAGAGTGGGATGTAAACGTTCCGACCCAGGAAGGTTTGGTCTTATAAAAACTGGGCTGGTTCCTGGTACTGTCTTGCATTTATAGGCGTTCTCCTTGGCTTATACCATTCTGGGCCTGGTTATCTGGTCTCTCGCATGGACTCGGTTGTATAGCGTCTTCTTTTGATACCCCTCACGGTTGATGGCCTTGCAGGAGGCTTTGGCTTGGTGCACAGACCCGGCGACACGACCCTTGGTCATCTGTGTCGAGCGTAAGAGTGCTCACGCTCTGTCCCGTACATTGAGCGGTGTGCTTTGCAGGATTATACAGTTGTAATCTAAATCACATCACAACATCAAAAACTACGAAGATCCATGTATATTCTATACCTGAGTGTAAAGAACGTGACACCGCAACGCGTCGTGATCACGCTAGTTGCCCTAAACGGAATGCGTCAAGTCGCTCTTGCTTCACAACAGTCGGCATCCGCGGCCATGTTTACACACCAAGCTTTGCATCTTCTACCATACCAACCATAGAACAAAAGAAGCTCACTACACAACGACCCTTAGCAATGGAGTCACAGGTCACATCTGGGAATAAACGCGTCAAGCGTGCACATAACAGCATCGCTAGCTCTGCCCCAACGTACGTAAAGACTTGTACTTGAGAAGTATTCACTTGTGGCTAATCTAAGATCACAGATACTTTGACTCTATCGTCAAAGTTGTAGTGGGTCGTGGCATAGAGAAAGCAGAGGACCAAACGAAAGATAAAGCGTACGAGAAGCGTCCGCAAGAGGACGAGGCACTCGGCGAAGGGTTACATACTATGCTCGATGACACTGATATCTTGGCTCCAACCCACGGCCGACCTTCTCCTATACTAACGTCAACACTCGACGAAGATCTTACATTGGCCGGTAAGGTTACGCACTATTTGGCAAGACCGGGAAAAGGTGCAGATGCTGACTAGGGTTTTCTAGATGATGGCGCGTCAATCTCAGATGACATCCAACTCATTGAGCCGAATAAATACGCCGCGGCTACCGCCCGAGCAAAAGCACGAATTCCTCGGGACCTTATTCCAACAGCTAATTCTAATGACACACCGGCTGGTGAGACTTGTTCTATATACAAGCGAGGAGGTGCTTACAGTAATGATCTAGAGATCAATGCCTCGAAAGAAGCTAAGGCAACGGAGTCGGTTGTCTTTTGGGTTCATGAGCAGCTCATCTGTCAACGATCGGCGTTCTTTCGAAAAGCGCTTGATAGACGTTGGAAAGAGTCGGACAATAAAGTGGTGGAGCTTCCAGAGGACGATCCGGAGATATTTAGGGCTTATCTTGCTCTGATCTATCCAGGCGCAGACTGTGCGCCATCGAATGCACTGGGTCTCGAAGTTCAAAGTCGGCAAACGTTCTACGAGCTATGCCAGCTTTACGTGCTCGCGGATAAATTGCAAGACACCGAAATCAAGAACACGGTCATCGACATCATGATTCTGCTGTACGATGATGCAGACAGGAAACTTGCAGTGAGCAGGAAGGCGGTCATATTGGTTTACAAGATTACTTCCGATTCATGCCCTCTCAGAAAACTTCTTGTAGATGCTTATGCTTCTTCCTCGAGAACGCTATATTCGCACCAGTTTCCGAGAAAGTTTCTATTCGACCTGGCGAACACACTGATGGCGAGCCGATATGACGACATCGAGCTGAATTCCTTCGGTGATCCAATGGATTAGTATTGCAGAGAATCAGTATCTGAGCAAGATGCATAGTCTGTTGGTTCGAATGAGAAAGCTACGATATCTCAGTAGTATAAACCTATGACAGCTTACAGCATTTTCCCATTCGCATACAGGAGCGGGAAAGGAACAGCCAGGGTGATCTCTCTTCTAAAGAGTAGTCCAGAGTGTACGAATGAACGTACGGGACGGAAATTGTTAGACTTTCTTTCAAGCATCAAGGCCAGATTTATATCATCAAACCTTCCGTATCTATGCTATATGTATTTTACAACTGGTATGACCTAGGGGGGGCCAGCTAGGAACATGTGGTTCTACAAGGCGGAAAATGATTGCATATGTTATTCCAAATTTCGTTAGCCAACGCCAATGAGTCTTTCGTTTATTACCTACCAAGTGCGGACATAGCCAACAAAAACACGAGTCTCAGAGAACGTGCACATCAGAAAGCCATCCTTGGTCCTTTCGTTAATTCTACTCAAAATTTCTGCATCCTAGTTCTGACCTCTACCTGGAACTACGGATCATCCGTGTTGGAATCGAGATTCTGAGACAAAACGTCACAGAGCCGACGCCCAAGCACACTTGAAGTAATTCACTGCAGTAGGTAGGTGACTTTTTCCAGATGATTGTGAAGGTGAGCCATAAGGCAAATGATTATGTTCATGATATGGGATAGAAATCACTAGTTGGTTTTCTGGAGCACCAGGCAAAAAGGAACAACTCTAGTAGAATTGAAGTTATAGGCCAGGCTCTTTAGCACTATTGGTTATAAGGAATACAGATGGCCAAGAACAAGTAAGAACTATGTACCCTAATGTTTCATATGCTGTCATGAATGGTACTGCAATTGATTCAACAGACTTGTTTAGTTTTTTGGAACGTTTACGCTAAGAAACGCCAACGGAATGGCAAGGTTTGCTCTACGAGACATCGGTAGCAGATCGCGCTAAGCGATATAGGCAACACGTGTGGCCAAGGTCTTAAGACACCAATGATGCGGTGGGGCGCAAACTTGGCGCATGCTCTTTGTGGGCAATGAGATGGAGGCGTAACAACATCTTATTCAGCCTCACACTGATCGACCGGCTCGAAAATTGGATGCTGAAGTAGTTGATTCCCACCAGCATGTTTGCTTCGCCTCAACTAAGGCCTTCCAGTTGATATAGGCTAAGCCGACGGTTCAGCCCAGCACGTCATCCTACGTTTAGGCCTTCAAGTATGATATACATAAATACCATGGAGCAAACACTAGATTCTCTGCATGGAGCACAATACCCTGCTCTCAACTCGCATGATGTCTTTGAAGCACGCATTTATTTCCCTCCTACTATCTTCTACAGCCATCGCGGCACCAGCTGAATTGCTCGCCCGGAGAGAATATTCAAATGCCTTCCAGTGGGGACCATGTCCGGAAGACGATCCCAATGCAGCTTTATATGCTCAATCACCTATTACCCTTGAATGCGGCACACTTGAAGTTCCGCTCGACTGGACGGCGCCTGAGTCCAACAAAACCCTCGTATTGTCTCTTCTACGAGCTCCTGCACCAAAGCAACCAGCCAAAGGAAGTATACAGATGAACTTCGGTGGACCTGGAATAGGTGGAAAGATTCGACTGGCAAAGACTGCCAGCGATTATGTCGCATTGAGTGGTGGAGAGTACAACATCGTCACATTTGATCCACGGTGAGTCTCCTACCCTTTTTGCAAGTGCAATGAATAGATTTGGAAGCACAAACCTTTCTACACGAATATTTTGCGATGTGTCAATCCCGGATGTGCGATGCAGATATCGGTCAGGTATGATTTCATATGGTGAACATGCACTGTCTGGCGTCGTACAATATAAACTATGACGGGATAATATCGTTGAACACTTGCATCTGGCTAATATTACCTAGTGGTACCTCTGTAGAGTTCCCGATCGTCTGCGCTACAAACAACTTCACCATCTCGCAAATGCTCAATACCGCTGTAGATATGAGTAATTCCGAGAAGGACTTCGTCACAGGATGGGCATGGGCGACGCAAGCGGTGGGACTATGTCAGTATCAGGGTAATGGCAATGAAACTGGAGAGTACATTGGGACCGCGGCCGTAGCAAGGGATATGGCACATGTTGCAGAGACCATAGACGATGACGGTTTGATCAGGTACTGGGGTGTGTATCTGTTTGACTTCGATTGAATTGGACGGACGAGTAGAACTGACTCATACAGGAATATCGTATGGCGCCACCCTCGGGGCCACCATCAGTGCCATGTTTCCGGATAGGATCGATCGCTTGATCGTAGATGGTATTCAAAATGCCAAGCAGTACTATTATGAGTGGACGTAAGCACACTTCCTCGCTGCTCACTCGTTGATTACTGTTTAACACCATGGACAGAGACCACGAGCTTTGGACGCTTAACGACAAAGTTGTGGACTATTTCTTCGATTCCTGCATTGAAGCGGGCCCAGACCTTTGCGCGCTCGCAGCTTTCAATCGCACTGGATCCGAAATATCGACTGACTACCGCGCCTTCATTGAGAGTGTTTCTAAAGCTCCCATCGGTTTTGCGAAATCAGCTTCCATACTTACCGATGTTAGCTTGAAAGCTCTTACATTCCAGGAAACGTACGCGGTAGACAAATGGGGTGGACTTGCAACAACAATAGCAACAATCTTATACGGATCTGAAAAGGAAAGAGAAGAATATTTTACGGTGGACGCTACACCGCCTGTCAAAGGTGATTTGGACTTTTCGGAAGCTAACTGGGGTATTCATTGTGGAGACCGTATTCCACGGACCGAGGACTATGAAGACCTCATTCCAGATTTAAAAAGACAGTTCAGTGAAAGTTACTATGTCGGCGGTACTAACGGGCCAACTCAAGCTATCTGCGCACAGTGGCCCTGGAAGGCGAAGGAGGTGTATCAAGGGAACTTCGAAGCAAAGACGAAAACCCCGCTCCTCTTTCTCACGAACTCCCTTGATGGGCAGACGCCGCTCATCTCAGCAAGGAATATGAGTGCTGGCTTCGAAGGCGCTGTCGTACTTGAGAACGATGGCACGGGGCATGCGGCGATCAGCTATCCGAATAGTTGCATCGCGTCATATGTCATGTCGTATTGGCTCAATGGCACATTGCCGGATGATGGAACGGTATGTGAAGCCGAGTATGGCCCGTTTGAGAAGATGGAGAGGTCGTGGGCGACCATCGTGGCGGCGATGGCAAATGGAACCGTCGAGGTGACTGACGGAGTGTTTTCTGCGAGAAAGTGGCTCGAGGAGCAGTACTAGGAATCTTTACATCTGATTGCGAGCTAGTTTAGTTTCAAAATACTAAGATATCGGATTGAACACTAAGAACTCGAGTGGGCTAATACCTTGTGTTAAAGACTTTCAGGAGGCACTTTATCAGTAGCTGGAGCATAAGAAGCTTCATCGTTTAGGTACTCAATATCACATGTACAATGATACATACAATATGAACCTTTCTCCATGTTGCAAAGAAGCCAAGCGGAGGATATATCAGTCATAGAACCATGCAAAAGATAGGGGCGAAGGCGAGGACAAGGCGAAGTGGTTTTGCCCCCGCCCTTGCATTATCAATGACCATCACAGAAATAACGGCTTGTGTACTGTTACACAGCTTCAATCCCGCACTGTCAATATATAAAGTGATTTCACTAGTACATAACAGTAGTAGCTCGTAATCAACATATGTTGTTGCATATAATGATGTGTACGCTACATGAATACTACGTCCGTTATGATTCCCTTGCCCTAGTCTGCTCCAAAATCGTTCTAATCATCTCGTTCCCCAACTTGGTCGCATCCGGGAACCTAGGCTCAAAGTACTTCTGAATGGCCTCGAATTTCTCCCTATACCCATCGAAGTTGCCGAGTGTGACACGGCTGCTCCAGTCGCGAGCTGCGAAAGTAAATTCGAGATCGTCGTGACGGAACGTATTGTCGTCAATTGCGGTGTCAATGGCTTCTTCGAGAAGCCTGTCGTTGCGGAAAAGATATTCGGTAATGCCGAGCCACATGCGGAAAAGCTACGTGATATTAGAATTGAGACCGACTTGGGCCAGAGAAAATTGAAGCGGACGAGATACATACCGGTGTAGAGCATATCATATGGTCATAGGGGACAATGCCCAGCTTCCACCAGCAGTCTACCATGGCCAGCAGACTAAGATGGTTATTTCTGAGCCGCTTCTCAGGCAGCTCACCAAGCGTAAATTGATCCAACACATCTTCCTTCAACAACACCTCCTGCTTGTTCAGCGTAGAAGTGTGAAAGACCGCTTCCCTGGCCTCCATGATTCTATTTCTTAATTCTTCTCTATGGCCGCCAAGCATCAACTTGAACAATTCAGTGACAGATTCAGCGTACTGTTTGATTTGTTTCTGCGCATCGGGGTTTAATATAGCAAGACCGGCGTAGACATGCCATTTAGCTGCGTAGATGCGAAGTGTGATATTAATTTTGACGTTTTCTATGCCGCCAATGTAGCGCGCGGTTTCCCACGGGAATTGGTTATTGGCGTTCCAGGCGGCGCCCATGCTAAGGAAGGCGGCGTGAGTTACGGCTTGGGTATCTGCGGTAATGCGGTCGTGCTGTTCACTTGTTAGGTAGACATGGGTGGATTGGAGACATGATAGCGCCTTTTCTACGAATTTGAAGGCTTCATCGGAGGCTCGATGCTTGATGAGGACCAGTGGTTGCCCTTTCGGATCGACACGAGGCCCATGCAGAGAGTGACAGGAGACAATATGGACATCGGGAGGCAGATGTCTCTCGAAAGCTGCAATTTCTGGGGCTTTGCAAGACGTCTGGCCGCCTACAATGGCACCCAGTTTAGTCGCTGGCGACTGTTGTCAGTAATGGCACGCATAATTGGAGGTCGTTGCGTACACGGGCCGAATTGCTTCACGACAGCATCGATGTTCTTCGCTTCGACACTATAAATGATGTAGTCGCTGACTCTAGACACGAGGTGACCGGTTCGCAAGATTTCAACATTTGGCTGGTACAAGCTCAGCACAGCCCTATTGACAATACGATATACATGATGGATATCCTACACTACTCCGAAACTCCTCCACCAATGCGTCAAACCTTTCCGGCATGTCACAAGCATTGACTCTGGGCTGGAAGTTAGTATATGCTATAACAGCTCGATGGAAACAGGATTCCTATGAGGCACTCAGTCAGCAATGTCCCACGTAAGCTTGTAGTAAACTTAAGGAATTTAAAGGATATCAGAGGTGTAAAAGTAAGGTAGCGAGAATTCACATCATGGGCAGCGACATGCCTGCTACCCGCAACCAAGACGGCGACAGGGCAGACACGCGCCACACTCGAGCCAAATGCACTCACAGTCATCATAACAAAGGGGTTGAAAGGGAACGAAGAACTGACTTGCCAACAGAATCCGGACAGCGCCGTGTCCACGCGACCAGAGCAGCAAGACTCACTTCAAGCCGGCCGCACTTAAACGCCAGGCATACATCTTCCCCATGTCGCCCATGCCGATGATACCAATGCTCTTCCTAGCCTCCATGTTGACAGTATTGCGCCTGAACCAAGGCTACAGTGAGGTGTAGAAAGTTAGAGCACGATGACTGGGACGAGAAGAAAGACCCGCAAGCTTTTGCTCGACGGCTTTTGTTCGGCGACGCGCTAAGGGCCGGAGAAACGTGGCTCCGGCACACACGAAATTCGCAAGCGATGCGCGAACTTCTTGACCCTCGATCGTCCACCTCCAACGTCCACACCCCTCCGAAAAACTAATCACACAGTCAACATGCCTCCCAAGAAGAAGGTCGAGCGCGGTGCGCAGGAGAACATCCAGGTTTGTGTTGTCGTGCACAGCGGCGATTGACATGTGCTAACGATTTGGACAGCTTGGACCCCAGGTCCGCGAGGCAAGTTGAACTGCAGGCGCCAGCGTGGGAACACGTATTGACCGTTTGAGCAGGGCGAGCTTGTCTTTGGCGTTGCCCGCATCTTCGCTTCCTTCAACGACACCTTCGTGCACATCACCGATCTGTCCGGCCGCGAAACCATCTCCCGTGTCACCGGTGGCATGAAGGTCAAGGCTGACCGTGACGAGTCCTCTCCCTACGCTGCCATGTTGGCGGCCCAGGACGTCGGTGCGTACATAAATCGCGATTAGAAGAACATGAGGAACTGACATGTGGTAGCTGCTCGCTGCAAGGAGCTCGGCATCACTGCCCTCCACGTCAAGATCCGAGCCACTGGTGGTAACGGCACCAAGACTCCCGGCCCCGGTGCCCAGTCCGCCCTTCGCGCTCTCGCCCGTGCTGGTATGCGCATTGGCCGTATCGAGGATGTCACACCCACCCCGTCCGACTCAACCAGAAGGAAGGGTGGTCGCCGTGGTCGCCGTCTCTGAGCATGTGCGGGGTCCTTTTTGGCGCTGGTGGAGGTTACATGGCATGGCTTATGGTGTTCATGACCGGATCAAAAATTACGCGGGGAACGGCTACCACAGCCTGGTCTCCATGTTGAACTCGGCTCCTCGAATGAAATAGTCAAAAGGCAGTTCAACAGAATCTTTCTGAATGAATTGGCTTGCCTCCCATGAATGAAGTGATGAAGATCATTTAAAATTACTATTACGATGGATGGTATCTACTTTGGTGTCGTGAGGCATAAATCGTCAGATATCCACTACGTGGATGGGGTTTCCGAGCTTCCCAGTATTGCCATGCATTTGTGCAGCGTTGATCATGATGGTATTCGGCCCCTGGCCACCCCATACCTTATCCCATACCAGCCCTCGAAGCCCTCTATAGACAACCCTGACGGCACTCCACCAAAGCCAAGGGTTCAACAAACCCCGAAACCATCTCGATTGAGTGCTCATCCCCTTCTCGTAAGCGTCATGGCATCCGTCCCACCAAACGACTTCCTGTCCTGCACCCCAATGCACGTGCCCAAAAACATGCAATGTAGGTTTCACACGCTTGACCTCCTTAGCCAGATGCTCGCAACCTAACTCGCTTGGCAGCGAGAGATCCATGTGGTACTTCGGCGGCGTGTGCGTGACCAAAATATCCGTGTCCTCCGGCACTGTCTCAGACCACGCATCCCTCCCTCTAGGATATTGAAATGCGTGTACATTCACATCACCACATGCCGGTATCTGCGGAGCACCATATATTCTCAGTCTCCTGTGCTTTATCTCCCGCGCCAGCAAATGCGTTTCCTCACTAGCCGGACTAGTCGGCTCCACAGCGATGGAGAGGCTTAATCTGCGGTGCTGTAGGTAATGCACTCTCTTCCAGTCTATGACGCCGGCTTTTTGATCGTCGCGCAATGAAGGCCGCGTTCGTGGATCGAGGTAAGTATCATGGTTTCCGCTTATTACTACTATCTCTTTGTGAGGTAGGCTTACTAACCAGTCCACTTGCTTTTGTATCTCGGGTATGCTACCGTCGATAGTCATGTCGCCCGCATGGATCAGGATGTCGCCATCGGGGACTTCGTCGACAGTGTGGTTATGCGTATCGGATATGCACACTATTCGTATGGGAGGCTTTGAGGGCGTAGGCTTGGAGCGCAGCGAAGTGATTATATGGTACGCATGGTAGAGCAGAAGCTTTACGGGAGCTTGGAAGACGAGGCGAGCGAAAGGTGCCGGTTCGAAGGGGTCCGAAGGCTTAGAGGAGGCTTTAGCTTTTCGCCATAGTAGAGTGTCGAGTACCATAGTGGTGGAGAGGAATCAAGCGGCAAGGTTCGGTATTAATCAAAGATGATGGAAACATGCGAGAGCAGAGCAATCAGACTCTATTGTGGCGTTTCGAGCTATCGATCATGGTTGTTGAAGGACATGTTCATAGCGTGATGCTGGTTGTAGGAGCGTTGATCTGCAGATAGAATATCGGAAGACGCATGTGAGCCAGGATGTCAGGGTCCATCAACGCCACAGATGGCGGTGCAAACCCAACCATCCTGCATTACCAAGCTGAACTGACGTTCTCTCTCCCATAGGACAAGCTTGCGAAAATTCTTGGATAAGGATCTAGCAAATATTCTGATTGTATAAAAGGTCCCTGACGTTGTGCCATACGTGCTAGGTAGTATTGATGGGGTATGCCCATGTCCCGGTCAGCCGTACTTGAATGTAGAAAGAGCTGGTGACTCGCCTATGCATGGCGATCTTCGTAATGGAGGCTGAGTCGGGGCAGACACAAGGCACGCATGGTATGCGACGAGGAGGCTTCGTCGAGGCCTGTTGAGGTTTAAGTTGTAGCCTGCTCCCATCCTCTCTTCCTTTTGATCTTCAGCCTTATTCTCCAGTCTATTGCTTCTCTTGATTGTTGATGTAGCGAGACATACTGGCCTTCGAACACGATGGCAGAGCTGTCCCTTGCAGCTGTATCGCTAATTTTCCAAGTGTTTTCAGGATGCATTCAAGGTGAATGGTTCTTGTTCCCAGCCTGATATTGACACTAACAAGATGCAGGCTATGAACTCATTACGGACGCGAAGCACATGCCTTCGGACTGCCAGTACCTCCGTGTGCGTTTAAAAACCGAGCAATATCGACTCCTAGATTGGGCTGATGTCGTCCGCCTCGACGAGACAGACGACAATCTCCTCATCTCAAACTCAGCCAAAGGTCTGCTTCTCGATGTGCTAGACCAGCAGCGCCGTCTTTTACATCAATTCGGACGTCTGGATGAAAAGTACAAGAAGCTTTCAAAACCACTTTTAGTGGATTATGTGGAAGAGCACAACGGACAACTACCTAAACCTCCAGCTTATTCACACACGGATGTCAGTTCTACAGTCAGGAGAGTCGACTCGGACTTCCAAGGGAGATTTCCGCAGTCGCAGATATTGCTGAAGAAGAGCGTGGAATGGGCCAAGAAGAGCACCGAGGTCCCGAGGAAGCTAAAATGGGTTGTCTTCGACAAAACGAAGATGGAAATCCTAGTGCTGAAGTTGGCGAGCTTCAATGACTTCATGCGCGAGATGCTGAATTCAGCGCAGCTGGAAACCCTCGCTGACAAACAGACACGCACGGAATTCCAGATAATGCAACTCAACAGCAGCATCCAAAACCTAGTTCAAATCTTTGAATCTACAGCCCTACTTCAAATGAAGAAGGGGCGCAGAAGGTCGCGGCATTCGACAAATCCCGTGCGGGCATATATGCAGGCCCAAGGCCTGGATGACATAGACGACGACGTGGAAGCCACGAAACCAGGTCTACAGAGCCTCGCTGCTCTCGCACAGTTCAAGGCCCTCAACTCCGCGATACAAGATCCGAAAATCTTCACAGACGAGTTCACGAGCAGTATCGCACTAGCCCACACCGCATCCGAGACCCTCAACGTCGAGCTCTCCCGCGCAGACATCACCATCTTACAGCCCGCTAATCTTGAAGAAACAACCGAAACTCACCGTGAGGAAGCCTTCTACCAACCGCCACATGCTCGCAAAACCTCCGTCTGGATAGAGTGGAAGACCTACGAGCCACCACCCTTCCAACCTACGGGTCCCGATCCCAAGATCCTCGAGCGCGTGAAAGCCCTCACCGCCCTGCTCAAAGAAAACAACCAAAAAGACCAATTCCGCGCGCCCCATTGCCTGGGCTATTTCCAGGACATCGACGAAGAGACAGGCGAAGACCACTGCCGCTTTGGTCTCGTTTTCGAGAAACCTTCCACTGCACACCCATCCACGCGCCCAATCTCTCTCCACACATTACTCATGAGTAAGGAGATCGACATGCCGAGCTTGACAGACCGCATAGCACTCATGCGTCTCCTCTCCGAAACGCTCGAGCGACTACACGCAGTGAACTGGCTGCACAAGGGCCTGCGCTCGTCCAACATCCTGTTCTTCTCCGACTGCGGCCCCGCCGAGATCAACTACGCCGATCCGTATATTTCGGGCTTCGACTATTCGCGGCCAGCGATGAACGACGACATGACGGAGAAGCCGCCCGAGAATGCTTCGGCGGATATATACCGGCATCCGCGCGTGCAGGGCTCCGGCCTGCGCGAGTCATCCTCGTCTTCTTCATCGTACAAGAAATCGTACGATTTGTATTCGCTGGGTGTTATCCTATTGGAGATTGCGTATTGGAAGCCTATCGATGCTATCGTGGGAATCGAGAACCTTGAGCGGGCGAAGCCAAGTGTGGTGTTTGGCGTGAGGAAGAGGTTGTTGGATGCAAAGGAGCCGTTTTTGGTATATGTCAAGAGCCATTTGGGTAATACCGTAGAGGCAGTCGTGCGGTCCTGTCTCTTGGGGCCGCGGGCATTCGGACTGCGAGATGGTGCTGATGAAAAGAATGAGGAAATTGGCGCGGAGTTGCAGAAGGCATTCTATGAAAAGGTGGTCAGGGAATTTGGACAGATGAGGATATGATGCTGACCTTGTCCCTTTAAGTAATCTTGTTGAAGGCAGTGCAGAAGGTATGATATGGCCTCCGGAATATTTTGAGCTGAATGATCTGTTGCTCTCAAACGCAAACTAGCCGATTCGATATTGGCAACCCCTTTTTTTTTTCTATATTGACAAAAACCACACATGTTATTGTATTTCGCTATGTCAGAGATAAATCCTCCAATGTCCATATTATTCATCATCACTCGTGTCTATCTGCGGCCCCTCAACTCAAGACGTCTGGCCAAGGTCACCTCCTCGAGGATGCATGCCTGTAATCATCCATTCTGTAAAATACAACCTGCCACCCCGAGGTCTTAGTAGCCCATCTTCTTGAGGTACTCGCCTAGCGCGGCGACATCGTTGAAGGCGACGGTCGTCTGAGCGTCCTCGTTGTGGTGGCCGATGAGGAGGGCCTGTGTGGTCTTGTATGCGACGATGCCTTCCTTACCCTGAGATGCAGTCAGTACCTGGACGGATGCGTGTATGGATGGGCGTGTGCAGGGTCATGTTCCAAATAGAGGGGCCGCGGAATATGTGCGTACCTTCTTAGCCTTGAGCGAGTCGTCCGAAGCCTCGATGGTCATGTACTTCTCGCCGCTGATCTTGATGCCATTTGAGATGACGCCCTTGGGGTCGCTCTTGTCGCTGAAAGAATCGGCGATGGCTTTGCGCTCGGCGTCGGAGACCTGGTGGGTCGTTAGCATGCGACACCACAGATACACCCGAGATATTTCCAAGGCTTCCAAAGCGGACGTCGTCGTCCCTCCAGAAGGCCTGTATGCGAACGGGCAAGCGGTGGACGTACGGTAAAGCCTGCGGACGAAGCCCAGATGGCGCTTCCGGCGGCGTCACAGATGACGGCTTTGTCGATGTTGCCAGGGCCGACGAGGCTGCAGATGGATCAATACAAGCGTTTCCGGACAGTCTCGTGAGGCATACCTCTGGTCAATGTACGCTGGAGCATGCGTTAGCGCTTCAGTGTCGGCGGGTAGAGGCCTTGATCTCACCTTGCCAGGACATGATGGAGGGGTTGTGCGGGCCACGGGAGCTTGTGGAGGGGTAATTGGGGACGAGAAGGCTGATGCAAGGAACACGGAAGGCTCAGGGTTGGGCCCAGGTGGCGGGACAGAAGCAGCGCTTGACTAAGCAGGCAGGCAGCGAGTATGAGGGCGTAGAGAGCGGTGAGGGTTTTGTTGTTGGGCAGACAAGCAGGAGGTCAGTACGGGGGCTAGTGAGACACACAGACGGAGATGGTGGGGCACGAGGTTTTTCAACCGCCCTGTCGATTCGACCCCGCCCTTGTTTATGCCTCGTCGCCGTCACATACGCAGTTCTGGCCAGCCATCACGCCAGCTGCCAGCGCTGGAATGCCTGCCGGGTGAAGTGGGGGTTTGTCTTGGGTTCACACGCTACTCGGACAGATGAGCGGCACGGTGCGGGACATGACGACTGTGGCCGCCATCACGGACAGCGCTTGGCCTTGTTATGTGCCGTTGCCTGCCTTCACGCGCTGCGGCGACGTGTGAAGCGTGAAATGCCGGATCTGGCGGTTGGCTGGGGAATGGAAGCTTTGCCGTCCTCGATGGCTTCTTGTTCTGGCATTGCAAAGAGGAGGTGCTGGATGCACAAGATGCACCTACCCATCCGTCGTTTCTCTTGTGAAGACCAACACCTGCCGATCTAACGGCGAGGTGGACCTGTTTTGCTCTGCTATACAGCAAGCTTGCGTCCAAACTCCAAACACTCTTGCTGTTGATCACCGTGTCTTAATCCTTTCGCATGACCACTCCAGAACATCGGTTTTCTTCGGTACAGCAATACTACCTAGATATCTCTACAGTCCGGACGCAGCAAGCATGAGTGAAGCGGCAACCAGTGTCCCGTACGATGGAATGCGCCCAAGATGCACTGATCCCAGACAATCACGTGACCCTGGTCCGAGCGTCTCTGAGAGCTTCCTGGAGCTCCAAAAGCTCCAGCCAGTCGGCACGTTCAAGACCAGTGGCCTCCGCCACACTCTGTTTGACGCGATACTGCTAATTCTTCTACAGACAACAAACATCATATACAAAATTGGCTTGTAACCGTCATGCCTGACGACTCTCGGTCTCCCACGCCAGCGCGCAACCGCGAGCCAACCCGAAGCGCATCGCGCGGCCGTTCGCGCACGCGATCACCAAGGCGTTCAGCTTCCGATCGATCCATGTCGCGCACTCCACAGCGCTCTGTATCACCGCGCTCTCGCTCTCGTGCTCGCTCTTACTCGCGCTCGCGAACTCGATCCCCGCCGAGGTCGCAATCTCCTCGTCGCAATGGGCGCCGCAGCCTTACCCCAGACGGCAGATCACGATCACGGTCCTCTAGAGGCAGGAGTTTCACGCGAAGCCCAAGCAGAAGGAGCAGTCCTCCAGCTCCGCGAAGCGCAAAGGTCAGCATATACTGCAGTCAGGACATCAAGCTTTCGGTGAACAGCATGTTGATCAGCTATAGATCGTGATTGAGCAATTGACCAAGAACGTCAACGAAGGTCACCTGCGAGAGATTTTCGGTAGCTACGGACCCATTAAGGACATTAAACTACCTCTGAATCCTGTTTGTAAGTACAGCACCAACGGTGCTTCACGCGATTTCATAGCTGAACTTGCAGTCAACGTAAATCGCGGCACAGCCTACGTCTTATACGAAGAAATCGAAGACGCCGAGCGCGCAATTGCCAAGATGCATGAAGCTCAGTTAGACGGCGCAAAGATCCTAGTTTCGATCGTTCTCCCTCGCCGCCGCTTCTCACGCTCGCCACCTCCCATTCGTAGAGGACCCCCGCCACGAGATCGCGACTTTGATTACCGACCAGGAGGACCACCAGGTGGATACCGACCACCACCTATGGGTGGACCACGACGAGGGTTTTCTCCGCGCGGACGTTCTCGATCACCACCAGGCGGCTATGGGGGCAGATACCCAGGCAGAGGAGGTAGAGGTGGCAGGGGAGGTTTCCGAGGTGGCAGAGATGACCATGGATACCGACCAAGGCGCTCATTATCGCGCTCACGATCTCGATCACCTAGGCGAAGCATGTCGTATTCCCGTTCTCGGTCGAGAAGCCCACCGCCAAGGCGCGGCGGAGATGGGACCGGCTACCGAAGACGGGATTCTCCTCCACGTACAGGCGGTGGCAGTAGAAGGAGCCCAAGCTACAGTTCATATGGTAGCTACAGTCGGAGCCGGAGCCGGAGCCGAGGGCGTGTTCCTCCCAGGAGATAGGAACCCTGGTTTGGGGACCATTGGTCGCCTCGATATTCGAGAAAATGAGACTTCTGCATCGTGCAGAACTGGGCCAGCAGTACGAATCGCTTCATGAGCCAGACCACCGGATACAACTGACGTCCACCGGATTGTATGTAATTCTATGGGACAAAAATGGATGGAATGAAGGTGGAAGTTGAGCATGTGTGGACTGAATCTTGGTATTGTTCTCTACGAAAGCAGGCACGTCGTGGACGCTGGTGTCTACTGCTAGAAAGAGCTATACGTACGATGGCGTATACCTTTGAAAATGGTTGTGGGTTTTGAATACGAACACCCGGATGAAGTTCGATCGGTACCGTTGTGGACAAACCCAAGCTACCGGCAATTTAGTATGCTCGAAGAGCTTCGTTGGACAGGTTCTGAATATTGAATTGAATTAGCAGTGTTCGCAGTGCTAGGTATATCATGTCTACTCTATATGAAGAACCTGTCTGTCTATTTACAAATAATTTGTGGTGTATCCCAGGTTTATGCAGTAAGGATCAACATATGAAAGGCAATTGCGTATGTGCAAGAGCTGCCTTGTTCTGCGAAACATTCATGATGATGTGGATGTGAGGCAGGGATAGCCGCGGATCCAGATCGCGCCTATGACGTTTGCGCGCCCGCACCGGGAGCTTGGTCGACTATCACACAGCTTCCCTGTCTTTAAAAGTTGGAAAGCCACAACCCCTCTACAGACCTCTTCTTCCTATAATTTCGGTTCCTTTGCCTGGACACGCTCTGTTTGAGCTATTTTGGCACCATGGCGAAGAGTCAGGCTCTCCAGACGAACATGGATGTCGACTATGTGATTGTATACCGATTCACGAAGACTGGTGAGTATTGTAGGTATGCCTGGCTTGGATATTATGTTGACAAGGTGTAGAAAAGGGGAAAGCAGTCGCTCAGTTTCAGAAATTGGTTGAGGCGCTCTCTTCCGTGGGGTTGCAGACGGAGGTCCGCAACGGAGACTCGCATTCTGTCTTGCTCTTTGTGAGAGTTGCTTCAGACGAACATTTGTTCGGTGAGGTGTACAGGTCACGGTGCGCATAGCCCTTGGAAGTTGGTCCAGCTACAGTCTAATGTTCCTCGTAGGGTCCGCGACTGGATCCACGGCGTACGGGCCGCTGCCCCTCCTAAAGAAACTCGCGAAGCACTCGAGGCCGAACCCCTCTACGAAGCCGAGCGCCTGCGCATCATATATCAGCTCGTCACAAATCCAGTAGCCGAGGGGGGAGCAGGCATCACACCAAAAGAGGGGGAGTGGGAAGACGTGGAGTCAATATTCGCTCTGCATGATCATGCGTACAACAAGGATTGGATCAAGAAATGGACCTCGTCCTACTTTCTCAAGACGGAGGACCTAGACGATATCCGCAACCGATTAGGAGAGAAGGTAAGCTTGTCATTGATTTGTTGAGAGATACATAGGCTGACATGAGCAGATCGCCTTTTACTTCGCCTTCACGCAGTCTTATTTTACCTTCCTTGTCTTTCCTGCGGCCTTCGGTACTGTAGCATGGCTCTTTTTCGGACACTTCTCCCCATTATACGGTATCGTGAGCTGTTTGTGGTGCCTGATCTTTTCCGAATGGTGGAAACATCAAGAGGTTGACCTCGGCGTGCGGTGGGGTGTCCGTGGCGTATCCCGTATCGAACACAAGAGGAAGCAGTTCCTGCACGAGCATATCACCACGGATCCTGTTACAGGCGAGCAGGTTGGCATCTTTTCGGTCAAAAAGCGGCTGCAGAGACAGCTACTTCAAATCCCATTCGCACTGGCCGCCGCCTCGTTATTGGGTACATTGATTGCGACCTGCTTTGGTATTGAAGTGTTCATATCTGAAGTATACAATGGGCCACTGAAATCGGTTCTGGTAAGTCTTTTATCCTTTGGTCTTTTCTACCACTAACGATGGTCAGGTTTTCATCCCCACTGGTATCCTCACCACAACCATGCCCGTCCTATCTGGTATCCTCACCAAGTTGGCGACTCAGCTTACTGACTACGAAAATTACGAGACCCATGCTGCGTATGAAACCGCCCTTACGCAAAAGATCTTCGTTCTCAACTTCATTACTTCTTACCTACCTATTTTCCTTACAGCGTTCGTTTACGTTCCCTTTGGCAACATCATCGTGCCGTACCTCGATGTCTTCAGCTTAACCGTAAGACCGTTCGCCGAACACGAAAAGCAACTTCAAGGTCCTGGTGCAGACTGGACTATCAATCCAGACCGTCTTCGGAAGCAAGTAATATATTTTACAGTAACCGCCCAAATTGTAAACCTGGGACTGGAGCTTATTGTTCCGTACCTCAAACGCCGAGGTTTCTCCAAGCTTAAGCAGATTCAATCCGAACGCGCCGCAAAGAACGGCGGGGCTTCTCCTGCCCCTTCTATCAATGATCCACCGGAGGATGCCGCTTTCCTGAAGCGCGTCCGCGAAGAAGCCGACCTAGACGTCTACGATGTGACCACTGATCTCCGCGAGATGGTCCTTCAATTTGGATACCTCTCTCTCTTCTCCGTTGTTTGGCCCCTCACTAGCGTCTCCTTCCTTATCAATGACTGGATCGAGCTGCGCGCCGATGCGATCAAGATTTGCGTAGAAATGCAACGTCCCACACCGTGGCGGGCTGACACCATTGGTCCGTGGCTCGACTCACTCTCTTTCCTCACCTGGCTCGGCAGTCTTACCACTGCCGCACTTGTTTATCTTTTCTCTAACGACGGTCTCGGCCCCGATGGCACACCCGCTAACATACGCGCCTGGGCCCTACTCCTCACCATTTTCCTATCCGAACACGTCTTCTTCGTTGTGCGCTTCGGTATCCGCATCGCCATATCCAAACTCTCGTCTCCTGGCCTACAGAAGGAACGCCGTGATAGGTTCTTAGTTCGGAAGCAATATTTTGAAGAGAATCTAAAGGACCTGCAAAGGTTACCGAAGATCAAAGAGGCCAGTGAGCAAATCACTAGGGAGAGCTTGGAGGAGGATGCGAGAAGGAGCAGTCTTAGGGAGAGCACCGCAGAGGAGAGATTCTGGGGAAGGCAGAGGGGATGGAGGGAGACGGTTACTGTGGGTCAAGAGTTAATTCAACGGGCTGAGGTTGAGAAGAGCCCTGAGAGGAAGAAGGAGCTTTGAAGGGATGATCGTGTCTTAACCTATGAGACAGGTATCAAGCGGGAGTGAGGTTGTTATCATGGTCGGAGGAAGGATGGTGGTCGGAGGTGTGAAAAGAAAAGCTACGATGACATTGATGAGAGACGATTGGTTATTGTTAGCGTGGAGTTTTTGATGTGTTGATACAAATTCACATGGATGGAGATAATATAATTGGCAGTAAAAGTGTCCACTTGCGCTGAGAGATCTCGCACACTCACACGATAGACGACAGAATGCGGGGATCCCCACAGACCAACACGATTGTGCTATGACGTTCTTCTCAGCGATGTCTTCACTTATTTGAACTTTGAGTTCACTCCGCGTCATGCTCATGGGATATCTTTTCTATTTAGGTTTTGTGTATCAAGGAGGGGGAGTCATGAGCAGTTGCTAGATGATGAACATGTTGACTTTCCTCTTACTTGGATTTCAGCTATTTCACTACTGGGCACTGATCTGGATGCGGCTTCTATACGATCAGCATAGGCTGTTCGGTTTTCCCTATCTGTCTTCGAAGTGATTACGTGCGGTTAACGCGCGCAGCCACTCTCTATACAAGCCTGTCGGGACATAAGAGTGAAACCTCTCACACTCAGAAATACACGCCGAACGACAAGAATTCGTGTGCACCGGTTGACCTCTCTATACTCTAGTAAGTGCTCTGTGCGCTCCTTCATCCCTTTATGTACCCCCATACACACACCTTGGAGCATCCACTCACACTCAACAGCACACAATCATCTGCACACCTTTGACCGTCAACCACATAGCTTGGGTCACATCCCGTGCCTTCAGTATGCGTATCTTCATCTCTCTCATGTTCATCACGGCTCTGGTGGCTTGCGCCTTCGCTAGTAAGTTACCTCAAGGTAGATAAAATACTGAAAGAATGTTGCTAATTGTATCGTGGGTCCCGCCTGCAAACGCGACACCAACCTCACCGCCGTTGTTCCCCACAACCCGTTCAACAACTCCTTCGTTCCGCACGGTCTTAACGGCCGCTGCACCCCGTGCAACGACCGCATGAACGACTGCATGGGTCATTGATGGTATTAGCTCTCCAACTACCAGCAAGGCTACATTCGGGAGGTGTGTGATCAGCTGCCTAAGGTGCGTTGTTTCCCGTATATATTGACGTCGAATGAGTGACGTGGTGCTAATGGAGATGTAGTGTCGTCAAGGATGTGGGTTCCACTGCTAGTGGTGGGCTCAGGCTCACTCTAGTCCGCTCACGACTTAGGTAGATGGGTCGGGGCCGGTCCACTTTCAGTGGAAGGGCTGGAATGTGAAGGACTCGAAGTCTTCCACGAGTTAGGCATGATATGGTTTCTCTGTTCAACGGCACACGGCTTATGATACTCATCGGTCAAGGTGGGGTTGAAGGAGAAATGGAAACTGTTCGTCAGAATCTTCTCTATCAATGACATTGGGCTGTTCTGGACAAATGATCATGAGACTTGTTGTGATCCCACTAGTGATTTTTCCATCACGCAAACCACTCCAGGCCTGGCCATACAAATCCGGAGAGTACTCGAACGGCCATACAGTTGTAGTACATGTAGATTTGCAGGTTTCGCCTCTTAATTCCTCTTTGTCACATGTGCTCGAGTATCGCGAGTACAATGCTGTGGTGGAATTTGGGGCACCTTATGTTACCCTAGCACAGGCAACAAGATCTTGGAGCGGTAGGTAGTACTCGAGTTCCCGATGGCATAGGGAGCTCATGAACAGGATCTAAGCTCTTCACAGCAGCTTATCTCCTATGACGACGTAACACCGCAATCTCGGCGTTTGTAGGCGACTGCAGTTTTCGCTCGCGCCACTATACCGTTTGCTTCCCGCGCCCTCTCACCTGTGTATATAAGACTCGACCCCGCCTTCCTTTCGACACTCAACTCGACAAAACCTCTAGCAAGCGGCAACTGGCGGATTGTGTCTTTGCCTTTACAACTTACTTGCGCCTTCCTACTTTCCTCTCTCTTCCATGCGCGCCTTCTACTACCTCGCGGCGGCTACCGCTACCGTTGGCCTCGTCTTCGCCAGTGAGTAGCCCTCCAACTCATACAATCCATTGCTAATCGCGCGTTCTATAGGCCCCGTTGCGGTATGGTCTCCAGGCGACGGCGACCTCGCCGACACCCGCGTATTGCGTCGTGAACCTCAGATCGACTGGGCGCCCTTCCCCGGAGCGATCCCTTGTGCTACCACTTGGCCCGATTCAGGCAGTCAAGGCCCACCTTACACGTGGAATGCTTCGTTCGACGTTCTACACTCGAAAGATGGCTTCTTGTCCATCCATGTGTTCCACAATGCCGAGTGCCGCATTTGGGATAAGTATGAACTCTCACTCTTTATCACTGTCGAAACTGACTTGGCTGTAGCGACAAGAAAATCGGCAGACCTTTCATGGCAAACAGCAAGCGCCGCGACTGGTGGGGTGACCTGCCGTTTCGAGCTTTTGGCATCCAGTGTTACCCGCTGAGGCGTCATAAGCTGGAGGGGCTGGTTCAGGTGGAGCAAGAAGATGGAGGAGCTGGAGCCGAAGTTGAATCTGACGCCTATGTTCAGCTCGATGACCTAGACACGGTTCCCATCTCCGACACCGGCAGCGACCGGGACTCCCGCCGGGACAGTAAGTAAAGTTATGGCGCAACGTGGGCAACCTTGACCGGGTGGCTGGCTTGGTTTCATACTCGTTCCATGTTCAATGTTTCCACCTCACGATGGTGGCAGTTTAATGTTTGCTTGTCAATGTCAATGTCAGCAGATAGTACAGACACTGGAGACGAATAAAACTAATCATACTTTTCATTTCCAGATCTTAGTCTCTCTACCGTCAACTCAGTTCCTCAGAGCCTTGACACAAAAGATGTAGATTCAGTCGTCGCTATCACTGCAGAAGACCAGCACCCCGCATTCTGCGGTACCGCTTACCAACAGTCAGGAGAAAACGGCGCTTATATGATACTCCTAGACAAGGGAGCTTATACCGAGTTGCAGTTCCCGATTCGTAGTGTCATTCTCAACAATCGCTGCCACTGCACTTTCTGCGAGTAAGTACTGCTGAACACGATTATGCTTTTAGACAAAGGGCGGCTAACGTGACGGTAGAGAGGCGGCTCCCTGCTCAATTGGGAAGCTTCTAATGGTGCAAACTTTTATGGGTAACTTACCATTCGCTGCTCAGGCTGTTTTTTGCTAGCGGATAGTGGGTAGTGAAGATGGACGAGGGTGCTGCGGAGGTTCGAACGTAGATGAGGGACTTGGTGACATGGTTAGACGCGTTTCATGTATGTTCGGGGCATTCTACATGATATGGCATGGGCTCGAGTCTCTCCATTTGGTTGTATCACAATCAGCTTCGAACCAAACTATAGGAGGGTGTAATTACATTCAATGTCTATTCACGCATCCCGCAAATGTCTAGCTTCCTGGCCAAAGCGACCGCTTAGATCAGGCCAGTGTTGTTACGCTACTCTCAACTGAAACCCCGCACCCGCCTGTTCCTCCTCTCGATTGGCAAAGATAGGTGCGTCACCTCTCTTAGGCGCAGTCGGGCTCTTCCTTCTTCTCCTCTCTTGCCCCGCTTTACTCGGAAACGTGGGAAACATCTCCATCGGCTTAGGTTTAGGCTGTTCTCTGAAGTATGCATGCTCCAAAACCTCGTCTGCGCTGGGCCTATGCTCCGGGTTCAGAGACAACAAACTCATGAGTAGATCTGCACCTGCGTTCGTCAGGAATGGGAACTTGGTCCTAATCACACCCCCACTCTTTGTGCCCGAGTCCCGTGGGATCTTGAGTCCCTTCGCATTAGGCAGGCGCCAGAAACCAGGCCAGCTGCGATCCGTGGGCAGACCACAGAGAGCGAATATGAGGCTTAACTCGTCAACCTCGTTTTTACCTTGTAGGATGGGTTCTTTGAGGAGTAGCTCGCCGAATATACAGCCCAGACTCCACATATCGATCTCTGTACCATACGTCTCGGTGCCGAGAAGGAGTTCTGGTGCACGGTACCACAGCGTCACCACGAGTTGCGTGAGGCGCGCGTCTGGAGGCGGTATGTAGCGTGCCATGCCAAAATCAGCAACCCTCAGATGGCCGTGATTGTTCAGTAATATATTGGAGGTCTTCAGATCTCGATGAAGAATGTGATTCGATTGCAGAAAAGAGAGCGCAGATGTGAGTTGTTTCAGTAGTGTTTTCACTTCGGAGGCGAGGAAGGGCTCAGGCATGTCTTCTTGTAGCGTCTTCAGGTCGTGCTCGAAGAACCCCATGACGAGGACTACCTCGGAGGGATCCGAGCCGGAGAGAACTTCGTGCAAAGAGACAATGTTTTTGTGGCGTGCGCGCTGTAAGATGGCGATTTCACGGAGGGCTGTAATGGGGAATCCATCCTGCTGTTGATAGTCCATCTTGACTTTCTTCAGCGCGACAATGGAACCGGTGGATATCTCTCGCGCACGGGATACCCAGCCGTAGGAGCCCTCTTCGATGTGATTTAGAATCTCATAGTTCGAGGTGTGACGGCATGGACCCCAGCCTCCGCCGTCAAAGCGTAGGAGTTTTCTTTCTGCTGGCGTCTCTTGGGGTGCAGTATCTTGAGTGGTAATGTCATTAGAGAGCCGTCGCCGCTTTGCTGGACGTGGTTCCAACTCTCTTTCCCGACCTGCCGCCGCCGCAGCTTCTTGTTCGGCTTGTTGCTTTTGGAGCTTGAGGCGCTTCTTTTCTTCCTTTTCTTTCTTACGGCGTAGGTCCTCCGCCTTGTCAGCTTCGTCGTTGGCCCAACGCGATGCCATGGTACTGTTCACTCTTGGTCCAAATGGTTAGAATTTGTTGTAGGTGATGTTGAGGTAAGGTTGTAGAGCACGTGGTAGGGCGTTTTCGATTGTGGTCATAACGTGTCCGTGCACCCAATGCACGGATTCAGCCAATGCACGCCGAACACCCGACGCGTCAAAACTCCCTATCTTTCAACACGCGATAACTCTATTAATATGGACCCAATCTAGGCTGCGATAGATGAAATTAAATCGCGGAAACTAGGAGAAGATTTCTCGTATACGAAAGTTGCTACCAAATATGGTATCAATCGATCTACGTTATCACGAAGGCACCGAGGTGTTACAGCGACGCGTACAGCCGCTGCAAATAGTCAACAAAAGCTCAGCCCACAGGAGGAGCAGGAGCTTGTACGATATATCAAAAGACTCACAGAGAGACATATACCTCCTACTAGAGAGATGATACAGAATTTTGCCTCTACAATAGCAAAGGAGCCAGTTAGCGAGAGCTGGGTTACCCGCTTCATCAACCGACACAGTATCCATCTGATCTCTCAATGGACAGTTGGTATGGACAGCAACCGCCACAAAGCTGATTCTATCGATAAATATCGCCTCTATTTCGA